>JAMPIV010005606.1:0-115899 GCA_024509875.1 Oreohelix idahoensis | reverse complement strand
GGTGACTGTCCCTTCCTCGCGGCCATTGCTCCCTAGTTCGAGGCACATCTTCGTACCCATTTTACAG
Source organism: Oreohelix idahoensis (assembly GCA_024509875.1). Classification (NCBI taxonomy): domain Eukaryota; kingdom Metazoa; phylum Mollusca; class Gastropoda; order Stylommatophora; family Oreohelicidae; genus Oreohelix; species Oreohelix idahoensis. Next base: position 115,832 of record JAMPIV010005606.1, on the reverse strand, counting down.
CTAGTAAACTGGAGTGTTCTACAGCGTTTTAGTAGAAAAGCAACCTGAATCACCCTTGTCACTCACTTTATTTATTTTATGTATTAATTTGGGTAGTTGCTAAGATAGCATCAGTATTTGAATTTGTACTTGATATGACTGATTTGGACGGATCAGTATTAGCATATGAAGGATGTATAGGTGCGGAATAAACCAGATGATGTGAGTACTAATATGTTCATACGTTAATTCTATATCATTGAATGATGTTACTTGCTATGACTGTAGAAACTTACTTTGGACACCTGATGACTGACTTGTCTGACTTATGTGAGCTAGTCAGTTACCACTTAAACTGAAATGTTAATATTAATGCTATATTCACTGAAACTGATGTCCTGTACTACTATGATTGTATACCCGGTGACATTGATGGACTGAGTTGGTCTGACATCTATTAGTGCTAGTCAACTACAGAAGTCTAGCCAGATAGCTAGACCAAGGCTGATATGTTGCAGGTTCCCTTGCAATAACTCAAACCCGCCTGTGACATTTATCAGAAAGCCGGTGTATTTTGGGGTTTTTTTTTAGTTCATCCGAGGCTCAAATCACACCAAAGTTGCAGGACCCACAAGATGTGAACTATCAACAAGGGTCATTGGCAATCTCCTCTACTGTTGGGCCTAACCAAGGTCTGATATCAGCAAAGGACAGTTTCAGCAGTATCAAGTTGGGAATAGATAACGTGTCACTGTTTGACAACTGTTACAAACCTATAACATGTGAAACAGCCAATAGTTGAAAACAATAAGTAATACCATACAGAAACTCAGGTCACTGATGACAGTTATCCTTAAATTCAAAGGGACTAATAACAGTGATTTCAGTAACTTTATTATTTAAAAAAAAAGATCTTGAAAGTATAAACAGACAATAGACTAGTAATTGTGTGAATACTTTTATATTATATGTATTATATCTCTTTTCCAACTAGTAGAATAGGAATATTAGTGTTGTAATTATTAAACTATTTTAACTGTACTGTAGGATTTTATTCACTTCTTCCATTTGTGGTTTCAGTGAACAGTTCATTTTTTATCCCTAGAATATAAGTAATCATACATGAACAGTCATAGGGACGGGAGGATCACTCTTAAATCCTGCGGTCACTACTTCTTACCAACTGGGCCAGGGTTTTTACAGTCTGGGACTATTTTTTATGATAACAATACACCAGTGCTTATTTATTTCCTAAGAACTGGGGTATTACTTGTAAGGTCAGAACTCTTTACTAACAATCTGGCATACTACCTTAACATATAAATAATTTTAAGAAAATAACCTCCCTGCTACAGTGGGGGCTTCTCAAGTCGGGATTATATCTTTGATTATTCCTGATCCAACTTTCCTATTTCTGGCTGTGTAGAAAATTTTTTTTTGTGTTTTTGAAAATAATTTTTTGGGAAAGAGTCAATCATAGTAGGAAATAATAATATATTTTTAGGAGTACCATTGCGTACAGAAAAGAAAGCTGTTTCTCATATATGGTTGAAGTCGAGTTTAATTAACTTTATTTTAACTATAGTTAATTATTCATTGTAGTAACTTAGTAGTTTGAGTAAGATCGCTTGCCTCTACTAGAACTACAGATACATCATGGCTTGATCTTGGTCAAATTAAGGTCTTGCTCTACAACTGCAGGTAGGGAAAAGAGCTTGGCAATGGATGGTGACGCTTAATGGTTGCCACGACGGAATGTATGGTCACGAGACGGCAAATGAGTGAAAAGAAACAAAGACATGAGAGAGAGAGCAGACCAATGAATTTAGAAAGCAAGAGATGCGCGCAAGAAGATTAGAACAGTAGAGAGAAGCCCATAGAAATTAGAATTAGAAGTCAGAGACGAGAAGCCAAGAAATTGAACTCAGACGCAGAGAGAGAAGCCAAGAAATAGAATTAGCAGAGAGAGAGAAGCCAAGAAATTAGAAGAGAGAGCCCCAAGAAATTAGAAGCTGAGAGAGAAGAAAGGAGATTACAAGCAGAGAGAGACCATGAGCTGAAAATGAGACAGCTTGATCTTGAACTTCAAGTGCTGGACCTATCACCCATGGTAATAGCTCACCTCATTTCTGCGAATAGACTCTTTTCAGAACACAGCAAATGGGGCCATGAGACTTCCACTAGATCCATTTGTTGAAAATGGAGGACGCAATTGAGTCGCTACCTGGATAGGTATGAAAGGCTAGCCTCTACTATATGACTGGACTGGAAAAGGGAAATAACAAAAAAGTCTAAAGGTTTATCCCAGGGATTGAGAGGTATTGCAATATGAATGTGTTTCTGAAACTCCCCAAAGAAGAATCAGGAAAATTATGAAATACTAAAGCAAGCCTTACTGATCCGGTATGAAAAAGAACTTGAGGCATATAGGAAGAAATTTAGAAACTTCTAAACTTCTACTCTGGAGAAAACATAGTAACCAGTTCTTAGATAGGCTAGAAAACGTAGTTTGTTGACATGGAGTAGTTTAGGTAAGTATCCGAAAACCTCTCGAGGATCTGAAAGGAAATGGTTATGTTAGAGAAAGTGAAAGATTCCATGTCTCAAGAAATGAGGAAATTCCTTATGGAACAAGGAGCAGAGAGGTGGAAGACATTTTGAAATGTGCCAGAGAAGATAACAAGCAGGTTCAAGCTGTGATTGGTAGGACAAAAAGAAAGCAGCGTAGAAGGATATAAGCCACCACCACAGAATACCCAGATTTGACAGATGGATAACCATACAGATTAGACAAGCAAAGATTTGATAATAAGGACAAGAACCCTCAGATCTCAGGAAAATTAAACCTACAACAGGGAGATAAGTTGTGCCAAATTTGTACAGATGAGCAACCACACAATCACTGATTGAATGTCGGGAGGAAAAAACCCACTTCCATCATCTGCTGACATGTCTACAGGTGAGGACTTCTTGTAGGAAGGGACTGACTGTGGGTCAGAATAGCCTCATCACCCACTCTACACAGGACTGATAGTGACTGTGAATGGCAAACCACTTTCACCAGGAATGTATGACACAGGTTTGTCCTATGACGCACGTCGTGTGGTGCATCTCTGGTGCTGAGCCTTGAACAAATCACCACAGAAACAGTAGTATCGATTCAAGGGCCATCCTAAAAGGTGAACATCATACCCTTACTTTACCCATAGCTCAAAGAATTCATGTCAGTTGTCGCCTATGTGGAAAGGGGAGATAAAATGCAGCTTGTGATAGATGATCTCACTTTTACCCCTAACTGTTGGGGCTGTAAAATATGTTTTCTTAGGAGACCCTGTAAAAACCTCATGGTTATGGCGAGGAATCAGACCAGGTTCTGACTCAGGAATCATAGAGAGGGACACCAAATTAAGCTTTCATTCATATGAAATGAAACGGGCTTCAAGAAGCAGACAGCACATTGGAAAGCCTAGTGTTTTGGCCAAATTATCAAAAACACATAACACCTCCAAGGAAAGGACATTTTTTAGGAACATGGACTCTTGTACAGGAAAAGCTGGCCAGAGGGAACGAAAAGTCATCGGGTCAAAATCGTTGTACATCTCACCTATAGGAATAAGGTTATAGGCTGGGACACATTTAACTTTGAGTGAAACCTGGGTACCCATGGTGCACTCAAAAACAAAGATATGTAGCCACCTAGTACTAATGGACAGGTCATATAGGGTGATGAGGTACAACGATTCAGTATGTTCCAATTCCTGTCCCAGAGTGCACCCTATGTAGATTCAGAAAGTCGACGGAAGAGTTCTTCATCACAAATCTTACAAGCTAAGAACAGCAATCCCTTGGGTGGGTTATCCCGCAGATTTTGCACGGGTGGGGAAAGAAAACATCCTCACACAAGGCCTTTCAATTGCAGTCTGAACCCCATGCTTCTGGGAAAAAAGGATACAAAATCAGTTAGCGAAAATCAAACCAACCTACGGGATTTGTCGAGGGGAAAAACCACACTCCAACTATCAACCTGAAACAGCCTTTGGTATGGAGTAAAACTTCTGAATGGGAAACTATAGGACCCGGTTTCACTCAGCAGTACGGAGCCTGGATGAACATATTTACGCAGCGAACAGGATAGGGGTAAAAGAGATCGTCTATCGTTAATCAGGCTGTAATATATGTCCCCTTGGAAAACCAGTACATGTGATGGCGCAGCGTGATGCTTCTGCCTTAGTCGTCAATCCACAGAGCTTTGATTGCGGAGGATAGAGTGGCCTAGGAAAAACTCTACTCGGATTGGTCGTTTTGCAATTGTTCAGGTTCCACACTAGATAAGTAGATATCATCGACAGCTATAAAACGTAATATGGGGGACAAATGTCTCGTCACAAATTGGTTTTCAAGTCATTTGCAACCGGGATCAGTTCAGTTTTTATAAAACCACTGTCTTTTCGTATCGAACGCCGCTTTCAAAATGGCGGCGTATTCCTGAGAGAACATGTGTATCGGACAGAGGAAGTCGCCAACGATAAATAAAAACAGTCAGGAATCGTATGAAAAGGATTTTTACATATCAGTCATACGGGAAGGGGATGGTGTATAACTATGCCTATAAGGATGGAACTTAGCTCCCTGTATAGAAGTTTCTCATATTGCTTTATCGCTTACGAAGATAAAGGCAGTCCCATGGCAGAGATTGTCATAGGGAAATGAAGTGTTAGAAACTTCATCATGGAAGATCCCAGTTTACGAGGTTAAGGTGACTAGTCCCCTTCCTCGCTGCCTTTGCCTTCCCTAGTTCGAGCGCACAACTTCGTACCCATTTACAGCTAGTAAACTGGAGTGTTCTACAGCCAGTTTCAGTAGAAAGCAACCTGATCACATGGTCACTCACTTTATTTATTTTATGTATTAATTTTGGGTAGTTGCTAAGATAGCATCAGTATTTGAATTTGTACTTGATATGAATGATTTGGAAGGATCAAGTTATAGCATATGAAGGGATGTATAGGAGCGGAATAAACCAGATGATGTTTATTACTGATATGTTAATATTAATTCTATATCATTGAATTGATGTTACTTGCTATGACTGTAGAACTTTGACACCTGATGACTGACTTGTCTGACTTATGAGCTAGTCAGTTACACTTAATTGAAATGTTAATATTAATGCTATATCACTGAAATGATGTCATTACTTACTATGATTGTATAACGGTGACATCTGATGACTGACTGGTCTGACATCTGTGCTAGTCAGCTACAAGTCTAGCCAGATACTAGCCAAGGCTGATATGTTGCAGGTTCCATGAAATAACTCAAACCAGACTGTCCAGTATCAGAAGCCGGTGTAGTTCATCCGAGGCAATCCCACAAAAGTGCAGGACCCCAAAGAGTGAACTTCAACTGGTCATTGGCATCCCTACTGTTGGGCCTACCAAGTCTGATATCAGCAAAGGACAGTTTCAGCAGTATCAAGTTGGAAAGATAAGTGTCCTGTTTGACACTGACCACCTATACATGTGAAACAGCCAATAGTTGAAAACAATAAGTAACCATACAGAAACTCAGTCAACTGATGACAGTTATCCTTAAATTCAAAGGACTAATAACAGTGATTTCAGTAACTTTATTATTTAAGATCTTGAAGTATAAACAGACCATAATAGTAATTGTGTGAATACTTTTATATATATATGTATATGCTCTTTTCCAACTAGTAGAAATAGAATATTAGTGTAATTATTAAACTATTTTAACTGTACCTGAGGATTTATTCACTTCTTCCATTTGTGGTTTCAGTGAATGTTCATTTTACTTATCCCCTAGAATATAAGTAATCATAAGATAGTCATAGGGAGGAGACACCTTAAATCCTGGTACTACTTCTTACCAACTGGGCCAGGGTTTTTTACAGTCTGACTATTTTTATGATAACAATACACCAGTGCTTATTTCTAAGACTGGGGTATTACTTGTAAGGTCAGAACTCTTTACTGGCATACTCTTACATATAAATAATTTTAAATAACCTCCCGCTACAATTAGACAATCTTTGAAGGACCGAGGACTAGAATGGAATCAGGCCAGGAAGAAGACAGCTGATAGATTGGTCTGGCGCTCTCTCTTCCAAATCTCTACACCTCACGGTAGAAGGGGAACGACTAAGTAAGTAAGTAAGTATTCCCGCAACATGGAACTCAAAAGACCAGAACAACGTCTGTCTTGAAAAACCGGCATCTTGTCTCTTTTTCCTCTGACGTTGATCTGACGTCATCAGCTCTCTTAGGCAACCAACCATATATCGCACCGAATTTGTGCACTTTGGTGCATAATAAATTTAAGTTATATCACAAACATAGATGCGTACCTAAGTACGTCTAACTAGGTTAGATTACGGCATCTGGTAATCTGTTAAGTCTCGCATCATAAATGGTTGTGTGAAAATGGATGTAACAGCTGGTCAGACATATTATGCGATAAAATATTATCGCAGGTTGGATCACCAAACCTGGCGGAGCGTAGCAACAGTCTGGGAGTGAAGTGTTAAAGAATAAGAGATGAATTACTCCCGTAGCAAATACTGCATAAGGGGAGTTGTGTGTTAGAGACATCACTTTGCTATGTCCAGCATAAAGAGTAAAATGAATGAAAGGGAAAAATGAAATGCCAAAAAACAAGTAAATAATGAAGACATATGAAGAAAAGAAGTTTATTGCCGGAGGATTGAAGGTGTGAGAAATCACACAAAAGGACAGGGACAGCCATTTCTTCACAGGCCCTACTTGGCAATTGGTAACAGAATAATACCATTTAACAACTGAACTTGCCATACTTAGGCTTAAATATTCAATTAGGCAAATCATGTATGATGTATGGCGGTACTGTCATTATAAGTGGAGATTAACATTATAGACTGTCGTAGATTTTTGATAGGGGAATTAAGACTTGGGCTGGTCCCTTCTGAATAGATTAGAATAAGTGATAGTCACAGTGAGAGATAATATATAGAAATAGGTTTCCACGAGTGAGATGGTAGGAATAATAGAGGCTGTCCCTGAAATCGAGCAATCTTCTCTCTCTCAGCCTATCTTCTACAACAGATTTAGAGGAGCCAGACAGTCTATCCTAATATATATTATATATATATATATATATATATAATATATATATATATATATATATATATATATATATATATATATATATATATATCCACTCACATACACACATACATAAGTGACGACTGTTAGACGCACACACGTGGAAAAACTATAACAATGATTATATAGATATTTTGGAACGAGCTGACCGACACGATAATTAAGTTCCAGAGAATTTTAATTATCATACTAAAATTCCATCACAACACATAAAATTACATCAATCATATACAAATAGTCATAAAGTCAATGAATTTCTACAAGAAATGATAGACCCACAGTTATGATCTTTTCCCTCGATGTATAGCCTACAGTCCCGTTAGAAGAAAAGTGATAACCCCAAAGAGTCACGGATACAACTGTGGTAGTCTATAATAATTTTCCCTTTTAAAGGTATGAATAGACTTTGGTATTTGTATGATCTATCCTAAGGAAAAATTTGTTAGCAACAAAAACTTGCATAAAGAAATTTAAGACAGCAAAAATGGGTGCCAAAATTACAACAGTAAAAGAATCACTCAGTCCTGCCTTCACTCTATTCATTCAGCCGTGATCACGTGCTTTCTTTCGTACTTACAGCTTTGGTAGTAACTTCTGGAAACACAATTTTTAGGAAATGCACATACAGACTCTCCAATGCTAGACTTGGCCAAGAGAACCCCAGTTCCAAAAAGACGGGTTGAATTCACTGCTTCAGGGAAAAGTTTTCTTGGTTATCCTTATTTTGGATGTCTGTTTAAGTCACATTAAAATTGTCCAGGCACGAACGTTAACAGCGAGCACAGTCCCAACACAACAACACCCCCCCCCAACACTATATAATTATTATCATTCCCATACCCACTACTGACTGTCACCGTCTCCCACGGGTGTGTGCGCCTAGTAAAGTCCATAGTTTTAACCTCCAAACACCTCTTATCCTCAATTGTTATCACACCATATCCAAAATTTGGGTACCTCCTCTTTTCAACTGGAAGTCCCAAAAATCCCTCTAACAAATATACTGAATCCTTGTCTACCCCCTACCCACTACCGATTTTAATCCCCACCAGGGTGACTTGCAATACAATCACGCAACACCTAGCATACCGACTACTCATTTAAAAACTCCACATATCAACGCATTAAGGTCACCCATTAATTCAAAAAATCAACACCCAAACCTAGAAATCATACATCTAAACCCTCCTACTATCAACAATGTCCCAAACTTAACTGAAACCACCAACTCGTAACTCAAAATGATGAACTCACAACCACAAAATACCAGTACTGTTTAAATACACTCGGACATGGTCCATCCCATAGCACCTTAAACTCAGCAACTCGCGCTCTACCGACCTCATTACCCCATCTAGACAACCTCTAATTTATTATAAATCATACCCTTTCTCACTCCGAAACCCCATTCAACCAAAACATAACCCTATATGACCTTCCAAATTAAACTCCAACATAATCATACTAACCCCTCCAAGTCCTGAATAAACGCATGCGATATAACCACATACCCTCGCACCCCAAATTATTCATACATAATCATACCCAACCCCACACAAAAAAACCAGCCCAACCCATATCCGTAACTCCTTCGTTCACGCCCCCACGCTTATAAACTCCCCCTCAATACATCTGTCCCATATCTGCACAGATGTATCTTAGGAACTCACTCTGTCCAGGGTCTACCCTAGCCTCTAATGCAAAGACCGCAAGTCCATACTGAAGATACGACCTAATTAACAACTGCCCTCATAGAGATGCTCCCATAATCGACTTCAGACCAGATTCTCCACACCTCCATAATATGAGTCAGTGTGCGTCCCTAGTCACAAAACCAGTGACCCCCTCGCCCCTAACCCTACCCCAAGTCTCACATCAATTATACATCTCTATAGAATACCATGTCTCACAAACTACCCCATGGACAACCATCGAGATCATACCGTATATCCCCCTACTGTCACTTTCGCGTTCGCTTCAAGTGCAGACCCTGTCACTCGCTAAGACATTTGTCCACGTTAGAGTGCTTAAACTAGTGGAAATGCTCGGTCGGTCGATGTCATATATATGCTTATTCTCAACGTTCTCCTCGTGTCCAAATGACCACATCCCTATCACTCCCTCAAACGCGAACATTTCCCGATATAGCTACTCCCGGATCACCATCTAATTCCACGATCTGTTGCTAACTCTTCCGTCTGACTATACTGATGATCACAGTTTGATCCGTCCCTGCACGATAATCGACATCTGATGTAATAATAATGCCCCGTTACTCTGTGTCTGGAGAAAAATATACGGTAAATCCGTATCACAAACCCCAACATGTCAGGACATAGGGAAAGAAATACTATTTTTTAAATTGTGCAATAACGACGCCTGAGATGCGAAAAACCTACAGGAAAAGGATATAAGAGCGGGCGCTAATAACTAGAGGACACTTAAGAAAGAAAGAATATATAGCAAATTTATTGATCATAAATCTAACTCATGCGACATTAGACGCCTACCCCTAAAATAATTAGTTCTATAACCCCCCTTTTGTGCAACTCAGCCCGCACAACCTCGTTCTACACCAAACCCTAGTGTAAATGGGCCCTATCAGACTCCAAAAAGAAATGCTGTAACAAATAAGCTCATAGTTATGCCTTCAAAACCTCAGATCTATCATAAATATAGCCTTGACTACATCTAGCTTTACCCCTAGATGGGAGTATCGACCAGTTCCCTCTCTCGTCGCTTTTGGTTAGTATATCAAATAAACTCCAGTCCAGAACATTCCTTTTGCAACGAAGCAATCCTGGTTTTTAACCCAGGATTCTGGCAATTAGATCTTATACATTTTTATTTGAGAGTTTTTCCAGTGTGTAATTTTATGTCTTTTTTGTGTGCTAATGACAATGAGTTTTGCTAGCTGTAGCATTGATTGTTGCACCAGACTTTACTCACACACAAGGTAATCGTGACTTGACATAATATACTATCAGACAAAACTCAAAAATATTTATTTCTATGTTCTTTACGATTACGGTACATCTCTTTACACCAGGGTGAGAGTTTGTAGGTTATTTTCTGGTAAGGTTGTTATTCCTCTCACAAACATTCACTTTAACATGATTGTTAACGCAAGCCAATAGTAAAAGGAGCCATGTTTAAGTGTATATTATTTATTGCTTTAAATGAACACATTTCTGTACCGTACCGTACTGATATTTTAGATAAATGATTTATCTACACATTTACACGTAGTAAAAATATGAGGACAAATACTACAAGGAAATCAAGATTTAAGCAGAGTGCTCATGAATTCTCTGTACAACTGTGGTATATATCTAAACATGCTCTCCAGATTTTTTTTCTTCTCTGTTACCATAGCTCAAGCGTTCAATTTCCTTTCGGTTACTTCATTTGGCAAACGATTTCTCCATTGGATCTTCTTGCCAGGTCTTAATATATACTGCAGTTCATTCTGTGGCTGAAAGACACAGCGTGTATTCAATTGTATGTAGATGAGCATATCCGCAGCTGTCTTATGCATGTAAATGGACAGTTAAATAAGTGTAATTGTGTCTGATGTGTCGTTAAATCACATAAAGGACGCTGCCCACTTCTTGGATGGAACTATGAGCCGGTTCTCTAAAATTACTGAATCTGAAGTTTAAGCTGGGGATGTTTGTGGAGAAAAAAATGCCAGAGCTAGAGTCTTTATAGAATTCCTATTTCGTGGTAGTTAAGCATCTGACCAATGAGTCATCTCTGTGGGTTCATAATGATTTCAACTAATTTTCTCAAATCTTTGTACTAGAGCTGCGGCCATATTGTTTCCACATCTCCCATTTCCTACATCATGCCACACAGCAAAGTAAGACTTCCTTGTCAATGGCAAAGTGACAGTCAGGTTGAATGGGAGCACCACATTTCGTGAGTGTGAACAAATTTTCTAAGTCAAAACAAAGCACTGGTTCACTTTTGTTATTTCTGACCTTCTCTCTTTCAGCTTCAAATTGTTTCAACATTGCACCGGTGTATTTCTAATTCTTCTTTATCTTCAGACATACTTCTACGTTTGCAAGTTCACATATGTCTTTCTTTGAGGATAGAAAACTAATGTTGAATTCTGTATAGAATGTTTCATCATATTTATGTATTTTGACACGCTGGATGCCTCTTTCCTCACAGTAGGTAACAACAGAAAACCCATATATCTTGCTGCGACTAAGCCGTTTTGAAGGCACTCTCTTATAGGTGGTGTGATCGTAGTCTAGGAAAAGAACTGATGTGTTTCCGCACTTCTTGGAGGGTGACATCTATTTTCTTTGCATTTTTCTTCTCACAAACGGCTTTGATATGCTTATATCAAGACATATCTTAAACATCGTATAGAAGCAGTTGAGTCGCATTTGTGAGATACCAAGGATGTTCAAGCAAAATGTTTCACACACTCAGACCCTTATGGCAGTGCAGCCTCCCCTCAAGGCCTTTCTCCTACTATGGAGCGTGCAACCGCCACTTCAGCTGCTCCCGTTACATTAAACCTGCAGCATATCAGCTTTAAACAGCGGCGGCAGTTAACATGTGTCTTCGCGTCTCCATAGTGATTTACAACATCACGTGATGATTACGACTAGTTCGACTGGCAAATCAGGAGGTGTAATAAAACAGTGCATATGTGATTAGACTTATAATAATTATAATCTAGCTATGTTGGAATTAACATAATTTTTGTGAAAAATATACTCACTTAAACGTGAAACATGTAAGATATTTTGTAGGATGCTATAGTAGCTATATGACGTCACTTTATGACCTCAGTTCAATTTTTGCCAAAAAAGGAGACGGAATGAAGCAGTAATAAGCCGACGCATTGTCTTCATAAAGGTTTTTCGTGTATTAAACCACTGCTGCACCAGTGTGTCAATGCTGATGAATGCTTCCTTCAAGTGGTTGCGTCATGCTCTTTAAGTAGCAACTATAAAATGAGGATTCACATACTCCTGCAGCGGTGCTTTGTGTAGAAATGTGTTTTACGTCATGAGGTAGCCAGCCTCGTACATAACATCACATCAGTCGCCTTGTATGAATACCTGTTTACAGCAGTAGGCATATTCTTTCTTTGTCTCTTCAGAGACTCCCGTGAATTGAGCGGGACCAATAAACAAATGATAATTTGGTCCTCAAATGTCTACTATTGGACACATGATAGTGATTAACAAAAGTGAACTATTTTTATTCGTGTTCGATAAGAGAAAACAGGAATAACAACAACAAAAACAAAAAAAGATAAAACATACACAAATAATAAAAATATTTATAGGAAAGTGCGGAAGGAGTCACCCAATTCCAACAAAAAGAAAGTTATGTTTTTGTTGATGTATCTATATCTTGTCTCGATGTTTATCTTGTTTCCGACTAGAGTTACTTGCCCTTAGGCTAACTCTTCTACTTCTTCCTACTTCCTCCTACTTATAAGATGGCGAATTAAACATATCGAGTTTGTATCCTGTGTTCAGGCTTCGGGATTAAACTTCATAACGTGAGAATGTATGACAGCCAGCCACGTCTCATTATATCTTACAATATTTACTAGACACAACAGTAAATATCAACATGGTGGCAGCGGTGTTTATTTCTACAGAATTTGAACTATTCTGCTGAATACTTGTAACACGTGTGCTGACGTCATAGACTGGTAGGTTATTGCTTGCATACCATTATTAGACATTTCGTCATGGCAGAACGGCCCATGTTTCGGTTACCACCCTGCCTAGACATAAATAACGTCGAACCAGACACATTTCGTAAATGGAGACGACAGTTAGAACTATATATGGATGCAGCAGAAGTGGCCCCTAAACCTGATTCTGTTCGGGCGGCCATTATTCTACACTGTGCTGGACCTCAAGCTGTTGAAGTTTTTGATCAACTTGCAGAGGAAGGAGACCACTCTAATCCTACTAAAATTCTCGATTTGCTCCAGAACCATTGTAGCTCACGAAGCAATGAAGTATTACATACGTTCAGATTCTGGAACACACCTTTTCAAGAGCCTTTTAATTCCTTTTTGACTGAGGTGAGAACTAATGCAGATTTGTGCAACTTTAACGACAAGGATCGTATGATAAGAGACAAAATTGTCTTTACTGTTAACAAAAGGCTACAAGAGAAGCTCTTGAGAGAAACTGACCTCGATCTAAAGAAAGCCATTCACATATGCAGAGTCTTCGAGCAAACTGAAAAAGACATAAGTGAGATGAATAATACAGTACAACCTTCTGAAGCAAGAGTTGAAAAGGTACAGAAAAAATCACTCAACCATAAACCTCCCAAGAGAGACACTGGGCATGCTGCTGGTAAAGCCTATCAAAGTAACACTGACAGTGGGTACTTTGAACCTAGAAAGGAGTGTCATTACTGTGGACAGAAACATCCATTGATTAAGAAAAAGTGTCCTGCATGGGGGAAGTTTTGCTCAAACTGTGGGGGAAAGAAACCATTTCAAAGTTAAATGCAAGAAAGTTCACACTGTTCACACAGAGTCAGTGGAAGATTCTGAAGTTTTTCTTGTTTGTGTGAAGTCTAGCAAAGCTTGTACATCTGCACAACTCATTGTCAATGGAAAATGGTAAAATTTCAGCTAGACACAGCAGCTGATGTGAATACAATCTGTCAACGCTTTGTGATGCAAGAACAACTGTTACCCACTAAACAGAGGCTTGTTATGTGGAATGGTACTAAGATGACTCCACTGGGAGAAGTTCTATTAACTGCTGAGAATCCTAAAACTGAGACAAAACACAATATAAGGTTTACTGTTGTAAAAAATAGATTCACATGTTTGCTGGGCAACAACACACTGCAGGATCTACAGTTTGTGACAGTCAACACAAACAAATTTATTGCTAAGGTGGCTACTGACAGTTTAGATAATGATCATAACTCTGATAATCATCTAGGTGTCCTGGGTGAAGCTGTGTTGCATATTGATCCTAATATTCGTCCAAAGGCACTGCCATGCAGAAAAATACCATTTTCACTTAAGAGCAAGGTAAAATCAGAGCTTCAAAGTCTAATGTACAGAGGTATATTAATACCAGTAGAGAAACAGGCTGAATGGGTTAACCAAATGGCTGTTGTTGAAAAGTCTGATGGTTCTTTAAGAATATGCATTGATCCTAGACCCCTGAATGAGGCTTTGCAGAGAGAGCATTACAGATTACCAACTTTGGATGATGTATTGCCTGAACTCAACAATGCCAAGATTTTAACAAAGCTGGATATCAAGGAAGCATTCTGGCATATCAAACTTGATGAGAAGTCTAGTAAACTTACAACAATGATTACACCTTATGGTAGGTTCAGATGGTCTAGATTACCATTTGGGTTGAATTTAAGCAGTGAAATTTTCCAGAGGCATCTAGCACAAGCTCTTGAAGGTCTTCATGGTTGCATCAATGTTGCTGATGACATAATTATTGCAGGTTGTGGATCAAACAGACAGCAAGCAATTAAGGACCATGATCTGAAGCTTAAAGCACTGAAATATAGGTGTAAAGAGAAAGGCATTAAACTGAATGAAGCTAAAGCTCAAGAGAAGAAAGAAGAAATTACCTTCATGGGTCACCTTATTACTGCTCGAGGTGTTGAACCAGACAAGAAAAAGGTTGAGACAATACTAAACATGCCCGCTCCTAAGGACTGTCATGAGGTTCGCAGATTTTGCGGCATGATACAGTATCTAGCAAAGTTTCTCAACAATCTCTCAGAAGTTCTTCATCCAATAAGAGAACTTACCCGTAAGGATACTCCCTTTATCTGGTCTGCTGAATGCGAACAAGCTTTCAAGAGAATCAAGAAACTGATTACTTCTACTCCTGTACTTGCATACTATGATCCTGATGAATCTTTGTGTATTCAAGTTTATAGTAGCAGCTATGGACTTGGAGCTGTCCTCCTACAAAATGGTCATCCAATAGAGTTTGCTTCTACAGCTCTAACTGAAACAGAACAACGCTGGGCTCAAATTGAGAAGGAACTCTTAGCTGTTGTATATGGTTTGGAACGCTTTGACCAGTATACTTATGGAAGGAAAGTTACAGTCATCAACGACCATAAACCTTAGGCAGCCATCGTGAAGAAACCTCTGAGTCAAATTCCTCAAGACTGCAGAATTTATTGATGCGCAGCCATCGATATGACTGTGAAATGAATCTTAATCAATACGTAAAATATAGTGAACGATAATAAAGGCGTCTTGGCTTGCTTTGACTTGGCATACATCACGTGACTATGAATTCACCCAAGACAAACGTTGAGTGCGTGTCTTGCAGTCGCATTTTGTGTCTGCTAACGCATAGCTTGTTTACTATTATGACATGAAGACGAGTGTAACGATTGAAGACGATATGAAATTCTACACAGAGCAATACAACAGGAGGCCATCTGATCATCAGAAGGTTCCCCGTCGATCAATTGTTTCGGCCCATTAATTTCCTTTACACATTAAGATAGGTGGGCCCACTTGGGTCATGATTCACAAGTATCAGCCTCCTGTTGTCTTGTGATGAGAAATGAACGCACTCTACCGTGGTTGCAGCTGTCAACTTCACTTCTGTTTTTTACCAGTTGGAGGCAGTTGTGAAAGTAACCCGGATGTTGAAAACAGTCTACTGTCGCGAGTTCCATAGCTTATTTCGGTTGTTCCACAGCCACGACGGTGTCCTTTCCGCAGTTTCACTGAGCCTCTTAAGTGCCTTTTCTCCTTGGCTGTCCTTTCAAACTCAACAGTGTCAGTAGATCATACACTGGATTCAAGTAGCGCGGTCAGTTTGTCACGGGATGCCTCCTCTGCTTTGCAGTCATAGTCCATAAATGGCCAAAGCTCAAGAGTATCTAATATGGGTCTTCAAAGGTATCTACCTTCTCACAAGATTACTCTTGGCAGAGATACAAATAGAAGGATAATAATGCTTCTACGTTGAAGAAGTATTCACAAGATATTCAGAAATTAAAAACAATGCTGAATGTGTCTTTGCAGAGTTAACGCACTATCTGCCCGCCAACTTTTGTGAAGAGGTGAATTATGTATTTTATTTTGCTCGTTCAAGCCTGCAACTGATTTAACTCAGTGAAATCTTAATTTTAAAGCTCTGTTTAAGTGTATTTAAAAAAAAAACATTGACTTAAATGGACGGGTGCAGAACACTCAAAATGATTATATCAATTATAAATGTGTATATGTACAAAGAAATTAATTAATAATCAATTATTTCTAACCGTGTAAAATTAATATTTATTTTTTAAAAAAGGTAATCATCACAAAGTAATGTAATGGATTTTGAGAAAATTGTCTGACAGTTCACTTGGCAGCTTTTAAGTGTGTACTTAGCTGCCAGTAGGTTTGTCAGTTTCTGCTCCAGCCGATGTTTGATTCATTGCAGATTATGGACTCTCGTCACTGGTCAAGTCTGAAGGTTGTAACGTTCCAGGAAATATCAGGGAGTAATCACGAAGCAGGTCCAGCGTCTTCAAGACCCGTCTGATGATGGTGTCTAGCGTTGACTTCGGGCCACTTATACCTCACACGTGTTCCAAAGATAGTACCGCCAATTGGTACCACCTAGTATCATGAAATAAATGCACTCCTGAATATGGAGTTTCTTGACGCACAATCATGTGCCATCTCTGTTCATTCGACAATCCCAGCTACCTCACAACTTTACCCTCTTACTTAGTCGTTCCCTTCTACCGTGAGGCGTAGAGGTTTGGAAGAGAGAGCGCCAGACTATCTATCGGCTGTCTTCCTCCTGGCTTGGTTCCATTCTAGTCCTTGGTCCTTCAAAGACTGTCAAGTGGTATTCCCAGCGGACTCTGGGTCGTCCTTGGTGACTGGATCCCTGGCTCTTTGTTTCCCATGCTTGTCGTGGTAGCAGATCTTCTCCCATTCTGCAGGCATGGCCAAACCATCTTAGCTGGGACTGTTCTACTTGGGACTGCAGGGGTAGGATTTTAGGCCTTGACCTATCGTCTGGTTGCGGACCATGTCTCTTCTTGTTACTTCAACCACCTTCCTCAGATATCTCATTTCTGAGGTTTGGATCAGGCTTTAACTATCTGAGCATTAATATTAATCCCAGTGAGCGGAAAACTTTCATTGCATTTAAATTGACCACGTTAACATTTACACCTGTGACGATACGGATGTGCGATCTCACGTCCACTCCGTCAGTATCATTTTTTCCTTCAATTTTCTCTTTTTCTCTTTCAATTCACTTCTTATTTGGCAATGTTTTGCCCATTCATTCATTATTTTACTCTCTATACTGAATCTACTAGGGTGCAGTCTCTAACACTCTACTCCCCTCCTGACGTATCTGCTTTACTCGCTGAATTGTTTACGTTCCGCAAGATACAAGCCAGGTAATTATGTCGGTCATACGCTTAACTATTCTCTCAATCTGACCAACCTTTCAAACGCGGCGATCCAATATTTGAACCAAGTGAAAAGCTGATGACCGTGTTGACACAAGCTTGTATTGTGCGTACGATGACATAAGACAACATTGTCTGACCAGACATCTTTCTGGCGGAGGCACGCAGATAAAGGCGATTATTTGACAATCGTCTCATCTGAGTCATCTTTGTATCATGATTAGAGATAACCTGTCGGGGTAGACATCTTGGCGAAAGACATTACGCCAGGACAACATGGTCACAATATTGTGGAAGGCAGATAGGTGCAGCCGGAACAATATTACGTCTTATTATAAAGAGGTCTCGCGTGGAATTTTAAATTTAATATTAAAACATGCGAGGGGATATTTTGAATTTAAAAAACTTTCCCACCCAAACAGTGCTAGAGAGATTTGATTGATATATATGCACCGAAATTGCTCGTGCCCATCTGAAAACCTATGCAAGGAAGATTGTGTATTTCCAAAAATTAGGTTTTGTTGCTAAGGGTTAATTCTGGAATTTTGTGAACAATTCCACAGCTGCAGGACTCACTTATACAAGCTAAATGCTAACTAAAAGGCACCAGCAAATAGAACATTTCAGTTAAACTTTAAGTATAAAGTTAAATTCCCACTTACGTCTCAATGACGAGAACTTTATATCCATGAAAATTCAACTAATATTTCCATATTTATTTTAACATGTTAAAGAATAATTCACTATTAAATTTGTTAACTGTTGCTTTAAAACTAAACAATAATAGTTAATTCAGTTATATGTATGAAAGCAAACGTATGAGCCATAATATATATATATATATATATATATATATATATATATATATATATATATATATATATATATACACACACATTTTATATATATAGCTGGCAGACGCTGGAGCTGGGTTGGTCATGTCCTCAGAAGAGACCCCGATGCCATCACAAGAACAGCTATGCTTTGGACCCCTGAAAAAAAGCGAAAGAGAGGCCGACCAAAAACAACTTGGCGGAGGACTGTGGAGGCTGAGATGCAAAGAATGAACCAGAGTTGGGGCACTGTACGAAGGATGGCCACCGACCGTGCAAAGTGGAATCAATTTGTTGTTGCCCTACAAGACGCCACTAGGCGTGATGGCCACTGACTGCTTTGACGGTCGGTGGTTAAGGATCGAAGAAGAAGAAGATATATATATATATATATATATATATATATATATATATATATATATATATATATATATATATATATATATATATATATATATATATATATATATGTATATATACTTAGACATACATTTTCACAAAACAGAGCTATACCTTATAAGAGGGATTTCGTTGGATTACACCAACTGCGGGCTTGAACGGGCGAAGCCATCGCTTAAATCCTTCACAAAAGGCGACGGACCAGATATAATACGTTAACAATTGTTCAGCCCAAGGCCACATTGTTCGTGACTTCTGGAAATATCTTGTGAAAGCTCCCTTCATGTAGAAGTGTTATTAACCTTCCATCTACAACCCTGCCAAGAGTAATCTTGAAAGTTTTGGAAGCCAATATTTAATACTCTTGAGTTTTGGTCACTGTTAGACCACTACTGCAAAGCAAGGGGGGCAATTCGTGACAACATCTACATATGAAAAAGTTAATAATATAATAAATATGAACATCTGTTCTCTCATTATCCACTATTTGTTCCATATGGAACTTGGGACTAACTCTGCTTTTGCTTCTCTATGAGAAACCCGCACAAAGCAGTTACCACCCCTTGCAGTGGTGGTTCATGCAATCTTCATGTTGAGGTTGCCAGCCACATATAACTTGAACTTCCACTAGCAATTGTCACATGTGAATAATGCAAAATATAGAAATTATAATGTACCACTAACCCCAAATGTCTTTGGGAATATAGACTGACTTCTGACTCAAAGAAATAGTTAAGGCAACTTGTTTAAGAAGCCTCTTACACGTGGTCTGTGGTGTTACTTAACAATAGGCTCCCACTCTGACTTCGTGTTCCGGTTTCTAGGATTCCAGTTTTCCATATCAACGAATTACACGTTGTCCGTTCCTTTAAAGTGAAATCCTGATCATATTCTTTAATCTGGCTGGCCTGGTTGTCTTCTTGATGAGTTGAATTTTCACAGAAAATTCTGCAGAATATGAGAAGATCGACTACCACGACAAGCATGGGAAACAAAGAGCCAAGGATCCAGACCCCGAGGACGACCCAGAGTCCGCTGGGAGGACAACATTAGACAATCTTTGAAGGATCGAGGACTAGAATGGAACCAGGCCAGGAGGAAGACAGCCGATAGGATAGTCTGGCGCTCTCTCTTCCACACCTCTACACCTCACGGTAGAAGGGGAACGACTAAGTAAGTAAGTAAGTAAGTATCCGAGATCTTCTGATACGCTCTGGATGCGCCTCTAGCCCAGATAGATCTACTGCCATCTCCCAGTTATTTGTACAGTCCAGAATAGATGGTAAACTGCTATTTGGTTTACTTGGTTTGTGATGTCCTGATCTTCCTGCTTGTCGTAGATTTTTGATAGGGGAATTAAGACTTGGGTTGGCCCCTTCTGAATAGATTATAATAAGTGATAGTCACAGTGAGAAGTAGTAATAGCAATAGATTTCCACGAGTGAGATGGTAGAAATGTGATAGAGGCTGTCTCTAAAATCAAGAAATCTTCTCTCTTTCACCTACCTTCTACGACAGATTTAGATTGAGTCAGACAGTCTACACACACACACACACACACACACACACACACACACACACACACACACACATATATATATATATATATATATATATATATATCTAACCACTCACGTGCACGCACATACAAGACGACAGTTATACGCACAGACGTAGGAAAACTATAACAAATGATTATATAAATATTCTAGAACGAGCTGACCAACACGCTGATTAATTTCAAGAGAAATTTTAATTATCATCTAAAATTTCTTCACAACACATAGAAATTACATCAAAGCGTATACACATAGTCATTAAAAAATCAAGGAATTTCTACAAGAAATGATAGACCCACAGTTAGATCTTATCCCTCGAGGTATGCCCACAGTCCTGTTGGAAGAAAGTGATAGCCCCAAGGAATCAAGGATACATAGGATTAGGCCTAATATTTCCCCTTCTTAAGGTATGGACAGACTTGATATCTCCGCTCTATTTTAAGGGAAATAGGATTAGCAATACTTGCATACAGAAAGTTAAGATAGCAAAATGGGTGCCCAAATACAACAATAAAAATCACTCCGTCCTGCATTCACTTTATTCATTCAGCCGAGCACACGTGCACATGATCATACTCACAGCTTAGATAGCCACTTCTGATCTGGCTCAAAGGCCCAGTATAAAACATTTAGTCTTTAATAAAACCCGTTAGGGAGAGTTGTACTCTGTCTATTTATGAAGACACACGCACTGTCAGACAGGTGTTAACTTGTAAACCCACGTGGTTAAAAGATAAAAATGTTTATGTTTCTCACAGGTATGTCTCTGTACTAAACGCAGGCAAAATTTGGGTACCACAGTATTCACTGAATAAAGAAAAACACATATGAAATATTTTACACATTATGTACTCACTATAACTTACATTTTTAAACTGCAAGCGTACCGCTTGACTTATCATTTAAACTTTCCTGTGAAATACGTTATAGATATAAAATCAAACCTCCGGAATTAGGAATACCTACGCGTTCCGTCAATACTCAAGATGTATCTGGCATTATTAAAGTTAGTTTAGAAAGTTTATTCTCGTCTGATTATTTTAGCAGTAAAATTAAATTCCTTAATAGCCGACTGAGTTTAAGCTAGAAATATAATTTCTGTTTTCCACTGTAACTCGTCACTATAAAATAATACAGACTATATAAATTAAGCGCTCTGCACCAAATCTAACTAGTGAAATAAAATAAGCGATTTAACACTTTAAAACACTTCACAAAATACTAGATAATATGTATAATATTTACCTCCCCCACACAGAACTACAGACTAAACCATGAATTAGAATACTGCAATCTAATGGTAGTGTAGATCTCGGCAAAATGCCCAAGAAACTCAGACTTCGCAAAACACAGATATAAGATCTAGCACAGCGATCGGTCTACTGCAAAATTTTAGGAGCAAGAATGAAAAAATCTAGTTTCAAACTTCTGGTTATATCTAATACCAGACAAAAGAGGTAAACGTTTTAATTTCGCAAAAAACGAAGTACTCTCCCCTTTCCGTCTTTAACGCTTTACGTTTAACACCTAAACGCATGCCGTAACTGCCACCTGCTGACCGAGAGGGCGCGTGTCAGTTGCGAATCTCAGACAACCCCGTCCCCAGTGCAGAAGCAGTTTTTTCACACACACCTCCCCCGAGAAAACTCATCCTGAGAACCATAACTGACACTTTGCTTTCTCGCACCTTACGCCAACTCTGGCCGTGGAGCGTGAGTGTCATATCACCTGACACTGAGAATCTACCTTGGAAACTACATGTCAGATGCAAACTACCAGACAAATGTCTCCTCATCATGTCTGACGGAGTGAATTCTCACACTTCAGGCCCAGAAACTTAGCCGAAGCAACACTGTCCCAGGGGAAACTGTAGACAGCTGTCTGCTCCCCTGTCTGACGGAATGCATTCTAACACTCTGCGTCTAGGGTAGGGCTGACACGTTACGTCATAACTGCGTTCTCAGTTTAATCAGCAATGAAATGCGTTTCTAAATGAGAAACGAAACTGGCGAAAGTGAGAATGGGAAAATAGTAATTTATATAGTCGCAAACGAACGAATGCGAAAAACATAAAAAGGATAAAAGAGTGATAATAAATAGAGGATACGGGTGAAAGAAAAAGAAGAAGATATAGGCAATTTACGATCAATAAACCTCTGTGACACTGCTCTCAGAAAGTATCCATTTGAGGTACTCAGTCTGACTTTGGTTTTCGCTTTACCCCTTGCCAGGTCTATTTCCAGTGTGGCATAGCGTAGGAAGGACAATAACATACAGTAGTAGAAATAATAGAAATAAACTAAGTGGACGTTTTTCCTGGATCACTCAGAGGACGATCTGGCTCAAGAAATCCGGTTTTGTTTCTCCACCGGCTAGAGGGAGACAAAAAGTGTAAATTTTCCTACTAGACAGGTCTGGAAAAGTTTGTAAGGAGATATTTGGTCTCTCGCTGCTGTCGTCCCCTTCTCAGTTATCTATTATTATATGCTTGATTATTACTGGGATTATATTATATTTTACGAGCTCCCCCTCCCTTAAAAAGGAAGATAAACATCAGACAATATGTAACATCTAATAGAATAAACAAGGCCTGGGGTACATTATATACACCCAATTGGTTTATTAAAATTAAAATGAATGGATGGTGAATGATGGTATTGTCCATGAAAATGGTCTGTATGCTGTATGTGATGGGCCAGTCGTCACAACGGTAGAAGGGGAACGACTAAGTAAGTAAGACTTTCTATTGAGTTGATACTAGGTGTCATTTTGTGAAGTCCAAATATAAAAATGTTGACTTGCTATTGGGTTGATGATAGGTGTCATTTTGTGAAGTCTAAATATAAAAATGTTGACTTGCTATTGAGTTGATGATTGGTGTCATTTTGTGTTGTTCTAGAGCAGGAATTCTAAACCTATGGTCTATGAGCCTCTTGGGTGTCCATAAATGTAATCTAGGGAGTCTGTATAAAAAAACCTAAAATTTGAATTTTATTTTCATCAGTATTTTTACTCCAAAAGTTATCAAATGTCCCTCTTTTTGTATTTAAAGAAGTATATTCTTTTTTATATATTTCATTTGTTTCTGAGTTGAGCAAATTTTCTTTGTTATAAAATGTATTATTTGTGTGCAAAAATGTTAGCAATGCATCTGTAAATATTTTTTCTAACAACTGGTCCATAGCCTTTGAGTTATAATCAAAGCATATGTGCAACAAAAAAATTAGATATCAAAAATATTTGAATATACTACAACTTGCTAGGAACTGGTATTTTACTCTCCAATATAATATTTGCAATTATCACCACTTACATCTCTACATCATATTATAACACAAGAGTTTTTTTTTTCTTCTTATTTTTAGGATTTTAAACTTTGTTGTGTATTTATATGAAATATAATTGTTTTTTTTTCAGCCTCAAAGAACTAGTCAAACTCCGTTCCCATTTATGGATAAAAAACTTAAACTAGAACAAGATTGTAAGGTGAGTCTCCCCCCCCCCCAACTGACATACGTTTCCTAATGTTATACCTACGCCTACTGCCAATTAATTCAACACTACATTTTAGGCTTCACTAAATTGCTTTTGAACATTTTAAAAGATGCAGAATGAAGAAATGAACATTTAAAATCAGAATTGATTTTTTTCTTATGGTCAAAATAATTGCTTAATGCTTCACCTCTTATGCTGAGATAAATGTTCATTTTGAGTAAAATTCAGATAAGCAGAATTTTTAATAAGTTGAAGTATTTTATGTGGTCCCAGTGACTTCTTCTGCTTATCGAGACTGCACTGTATAATGTTTGCACTTCTTACCACTTACAACCTGCATCATCTTCTACCCCATTAGAGTTGTTTTTGCTGTTTTTAAGATTTCAAACTTTGTTGTATATTTTTATGAACCATAATTTTGTTTTCTTTCCAGCCTCAAAGAAATAGTCAAACACAGTTCACATATATGGATGCAAAAATTAAGCTCAAGCGGGATTGTAAAGTGAGTTTTTTTATTTTAATTTTTAGACTTTTGTTAGTACTGAAATAGTAAATCTTCCTACGGTTGGTCCCTATCCCTAGTTGCGATCAAGTTGCTAAAAATGTTAAATAGATTTAATGTTGCTAGTGATTCTCAAAAAAACATTGCATACCTGTCAACCTCCTGAGACAAAAACCTGAACCCCGGACCAAAACAATCCTTACAAACACTCAAAAATACTTACGCAAAAAATATATTAATAAATTATACACAATACAGTTTTAAAACGAGAAATGACATATACAAATCTATTAGCATTTGAATTAGTATGATATAAATTATGCGAATAGTCTCATGCTGTTCTTTACATATAAAAAAAACTTAGTGATCGTGAGGTACTATTCTTTCGATGCACAGTGTTTTGTATTATAATCAACACATGCACTTTTAGCACTTTGCAGAATTGCGTTTGGTGGCTTAAAGTCTGCACAGCATGTATCAATGTTAATCTTACACTGTAAAAAAGAAGTTGTGTCCGCATTCATAGACGTCCTGCAGTCTGTGTGGATTTTTTTATTGAAAAGTAAAGCAGCAAAATTTACGCAAACAAGCTTTTTTTCTAGTTATGTAGGGCAGACACAGAATATTATGACATTAATTTATTGGAAATATTTAAATGAAAAAAATATAACTGGAAAGATTAAAAGAATGACCAAAAAAAAAATACAACGAAGCAAACAAAGCAAACGGCTAATAGCAACATCAACAACAACAATTTTCCAAATTATGAACAGAATATCAAATTTAGGAAGAAAAAACGTACCACCAAAAATTTACTCAACGCAAATAAACTTTTTCTTTTCCTACTTTTGTAGTGCCTGCACAGAATTTTATGATATTAATTTATTGGAAATATTTAAATGGTCAAAATGTAACTGGAAAGATAAAGAGAACGACAAAAATAAAATACAACAAAGCAAAGCAAAAAGCTAACAGCAAAAAATAAAAAATTAACCAAATTATGAACAGAATATCAAATCTAGGAAGAAAAAACGTACTACCAAAAATTTACAAAATTATTATTTAAAAGTTGGTAGCCTAGACCAGTAATAATAGATCGCCACTTTAATACAAAATAAAGCAGCGAATCTCGACCGCTGGAATAAAGAAGGCCTACTCAATGCAAACAAACTTTTTTTTTTAGTTATATAGGGCCTACACAGAATATATTGACATTAATTTATCGGAAATATATTGAAGGGCAAGATATAATTGGAAAGATTAAGACAGTGATTCAATTGCAACAAAGAAAAACAACAGCAATATTTAACCAAGTTATAAGTACTTAGCTTTTTTTAAACAAAATGGCGTCGAAGTGTGATGGCAAGTGTGGTCCTTGATAATAGGTAACTTTAAAAATACGTCATGTTACGCTGAAAACCAAAAGTGTTTTAGGCCAAATTCAAAGTTTTTGCTGAATTATTGGGTATAAAAGGATTTGATTGGTTTCTGGGAGTTTAAAAACAGACGGCGAGATTCCTGGAATTGAAAAAAAAAATTGGTAAAACAGAAGAAACCTGGGCTAGACAATATTTTCTGATTTAAAATTTTTTTTTTTAAATTGGGTTGGAAAATATTTTTAGAATTTTGTATTTTTTAAAAATGTTTCGACTTTTATTTTGGGGGGAGACATCTGTACAACAAGTCTGTATGGCAGTACACTGCTATAAGTATTAAAAAAACGTACAGTGTGCGAACAATTCGTACAGGTTGACAGGTATGAAATTGTGTATATTTTTAAAAAAAATAACATCTTTTGATGTTCTCTTCTGATTTTTATCCCCCACCAGGATGTAAGGAATATTGAAAATGTCATCTCTGGTCTGGCTGTCAGGGTGAAACATAAACAAGATAACGAGGTTAAATTTTAATTTAATGTTTTATATATACATTTAATGGAGCTTAATTAAAGTAGATAATATTTGTAAGTTGTCGGTTATGTGTACAGCTTTGATCTCTCTTTGATGTGTACTTTAGTTGTACTGTAATAGTGCAGTGTAAGATATCCTGCTATGGTCCATCACTTTTTCTTCTCAGACTTCAAGTCATGTTGAGACTACAGCTGAATTCAGTGATGAAAAAAGTAAAACTGGAACCAGGTTATGAAGTGAGTAGTTTATTTGTTAATTATATTACTAAACTATCAGTGTACCTTAGCGCACTCATTTGTTGAACAGATCTACACTTGCAATATTGCATTAAACACCTCAAACCTTATCATGACCATAATATCCTGTGAGAGTAGCTTATGCAATTATTTTCCTCCACGACTCATACAAAATATTAGTTCACTATCACACTTGACAACCACACATTCTTACTGTCAATGAAGCTGATAAACTGTACAGTTTGTTTCTCATTTTCTAGAATTGTGCTGTGCTAGGGCTGTTCTATTAATCAGCTTATACATGGTGTAATATAGTGCCCAATGCGAACAGTCCCAACTAAGATGGTTTGGCCATGTCTGCAGAATGGGAGAAGATCGGCTACCACGACAAGCATGGGAAACAAAGAGCCAGGGATCCAGACCCCCAGGATGACCTAGAGTCCACTGGGAGGACAACATTAGACAATGTTTGAAGGCCCGAGTACTAGAATCTTGGAACCAGGCCAGGAGGAAAACAGCTGATAGGATAGTCTGGCGCTCTCTCTTCCAAACCTCTACACCTCACGGTAGAAGGGGAATGACTAAGTAAGTCCTAGCAGGCTACATATAAATGACTGAAATTTTTTTTAAAATGGATATTATTTTTTTAATTTCGACTGCAAACCCCTACAGTTTTTGTACTGTCGTTAGAAAGATAGTGACATTAATAAAATGGGTTTGTCACATGCAGTAATCAATATTCCCACTTACCAGTACACTCTCATTTTTATGACCGATTAAAAATTGATAAAGAACACAGTTAAAAAATAACTATCAAACATCATACGCAGATATTTTAGAAGGCAAACATTCTCACCACTTAACCACCAAAGCACCTTGATATATGTAGACTTTTTGCGTCTTTTAACAATTTTCAATTCTTGCCTGTCCCAGACAACATGTTGTTTCTTTTGTTAGGCTGGGACATGCTAACAAAATTAAAAAGAACTCATATTTTTCCAAGTGTTCCTCAAAATCCCAGTTAATTATGCCTATTTCAGTTTTTTTTTTTTTTGTTAAACATTAAACCTGTGTATGATGTTATTATTGTTTGTCTGTGTGACTGCTAAAAATGAGATTTAAGGTGTCATGTATATAAGTAATATTTAATACTGCAGTGATATCACTTCTATAGGGGAACCATTCACTACATGACAAACTTCAGATCTGTGATTTTCAAACCACAACTGCTCGGAACGTTCCCAGGTATATAAATGTGTCTGTTTCAGCTTCTGGTTCCTTACTGATATGGGCTCAGTATTGCCCACATTGAGTGTCACGACTTCTAGCTTCTTTAGACTGATGTTCAGACCCACCTGTTGGCTATACTTATTAAGTCTGCCTGTTTTGTCTTTGATGCGTTGATGCGAATGTGCGAGAAGTGCAATGTTATCTGCATATTCCAGAGGTTCCAGTGTAGAAAACATCCAGCTATTTCTATTGGACTGCTCTGTGTTGTCTGGCACATCATCCAGTTTATGACTGTCAAAAATAAAGTTAGTGATAAGGGGCATCCCTGTTGTACTCTAGTCTTTACCTCAAAAGTTAGGTTGCTCTGCCCAATTCTACATGTAAAGTTAGCATAGAGGCTTTTTATGATGGAAACAATGCAGCTGGCTATTTGTAGGCCCTCATTATTTTCCTAGGCTGTCCCTGTGTGTGATGAAATGATTGCGCGATCTCATGTCCACTCCAGCGGTATTGAACTACCTTTACTGTGCGCATGATATTTTGATATTTCTCTCTCTCCCCTGCCCTAACTTGGCCATTTATGTCAACACAGAAAACTTATTTGACGGTCAATGTTTACATAACTTTCACACCTCAATTCACTTCAATTCGATGGCCCATCCCTGAGGGATTAATTAAGTCACAAAATGTGACGTTCTCACATTTGATCCCAGGTGAACGGCTATCGTCGATGTTTGTACAAGATTGGAGTAATCCTTTACAATTCCACAGAATAATACTTGCATATGGGAGGTGCAGATAAACCACGAAATGTCCAGACAGACTGTCGAATTGTGCTGAGTCATAGTCTGATAACGACATCTGAATTATGTGGGGTAAGCAAGTCAGATAATCCCCAAGATGGGAAAACATTTTGAAGTGTGAGAGATGTAACTTTCCCAATAAAAAGCTCTATTTGAGGCTGGCAAAACTGTTTCCACTGATGGGAGAAGGGACGAAAACCAGCTGCTTTGGGCAGATAGGGCTCGTGATACTTGATTGGTAGCTTTTCTAAAAGAAATAACTCTGAATTCAAACCACCGCTGCCTTGCTGGAATATCCATTTATGGAATTGGCTTCAGGAGTAAACCCTGGGGATAAATCCGGAGTCGCAGTCCCTAAGGCAGTCTAATGTTGATTTGACATTATTCTGGCAACTCCTGCGACATGGCTGATATCAAACTGTATTGGCTACTTACATTCCTTTGGATCTACCAGCTGTGTGGAGAGGGGGAACATGCTGCATGGGCAACAACTTGATCTCCATATAACTGTGCCCAAGCTCGCGACCTAGAGAGGACACTCCAGCTTCACCCTACAGGTGTCGGCAAAACATGGGAAGTAGCAGTTACCGGTTATAAGATTTTTGCCCAATTAGCATAGGGCATGGTGCCAGGGGCTACTTCTAATAATGGGAGAGGTTCTTGGATCTTACTGGACAGCTACTGCCCACTTCACGCTGGGAAGCCCCCTGTAAATAAGGTGTTGTCCCACCACTGTCTGCTTTCCCCATTGGGTGCATGGGGATTAGGGTCAAACCCGAACTGTGGGCAGAAAATTTTGCACCAAGCAATTATCGTAATAGAAATAAGCAAACTCTCAGATTGGGATGCTGGAACGTCAGAACACTTTTGACTGGACTATCGAAAAACCTACAGGACGTAAACGATGTCACGAAGACAGCCATAATCAATGATGAGCTTAAATGACTTCAGGTAGATATGGCTGCACTTCAGGAAACACACCTGCCAGGCACTTGAATGCTGAGCGAGGATTACTCATTTTATTGGCAAGGGAAAGATCTTAATAAAACTAGAGAACACGGAGTTGGATTTGCAGTCAAAGAATCGCTAACTATCATGGTTGAACCAGGTAAGAATGGATCAGAACGCCTGTTAACGCTCTGCCTGCAAACTAACGCACGTCCCATTACCCTTCTCAGTGTGTATGCTCCTACTCTGTTTTTTTCCTCAGAAACTAAAGATGAGTTCTATGAGAATCTAGCAGCAGTCATCAAAAGCATACCTAGGCAAGAACAGCTTGTTCTCCTTGGTGACTTTAATGCTAGAGTGGGTGCCGATAATATTTCATGGCCTTCATGTATGGGCAGGTTTGGTATTGGCAAGATGAATGAAAATGGACAAAGGCTCTTAGAATTGTGTGTCCATCATGACCTCTGCGTGACCAATACCTACTTTCAGACAAAACCCCAGCATAAGGTATCATGAGGACACCCACAATCCAAGCACTGGCACCAACTGGGTCTGATTCTCATCAGAAGGCAACTTCTCAGGTCAGTGCTCGTACCATAGTGCAGACTGTGATACAGATCACTCCTTGCTTTGCTGCAAAATCAGAGCACAACCTAGAAAACTCATCATGTCAGACGTGAAGGGAAACCACGCATTGGTACCAGCAAGATTCCAGACACTGTCATGATCGCTCAATTTACTGCGACCTTCAAGAAAGTTCTCAGTAGCCTTCAGCATGGTGATGTTGTTTAAGATAACTTGGAGCATCTACGGAACACCATTCTAAGTACTGCACTTGCCACCTTTGGTAAGAAAACAGCGAAATCAAATGACTGGTTTGATGCTTCATCAGATGTGATGGCACCTGTCATTGAAGCTAAGCGCAGTGCTGCGAATGAATACAAATGTTCACTGAGTGCTAGAACCCTACAGATCCTGAAGGATACGAGAAGCAAAGTTTAACAAACCGCTTGACACTGTGCAAAAGACTAATGGCTCCAGCTCAGTGAGAGCATCCAGACCGCAGCACAAACAGGCAACATTAGACAGATATATGACGGCATAAAGAAAGCCCTTGGTACCCAAAAAAAATAAGACGGCACCGCTAAAAACCATCAGCAGAGAGAAGCTAACCAGTAAGGATAAGCAGATGGAGAGGTGGGTCGAGCACTACTCTGAGCTTTACGCTAGAGAAAATAACATTACGCCTGCAGCCCTTGATGCTGTCAAATGTTTGCCAACTGTGGAGGAGCTGGATGCCGAACTAACTTTAGAGGAACTCAGCAAGGCCATTGATAGCTTGGCCTCTAGCAAAGCACCAGGCAGTGATGGGATTCCTCCTGATTTAATCAAATACTGTAAGAGCACGCTATCACATCCCTTGCATAGGGTGCTGTGCCAGTGCTGGGAAGAGACAATTATTCCTCAAGACATGCAAGAGGAAAATATTGTAACACTGTATAAAAATAAAGGAGACAGAAGTGATTGCATTAACTGCAGATTGTTGGTAATGTTTTTGCCAGAGTCATTTTAATGCGACTACACAAGTTAGCTGAGCGCTTATATCCAGAGTCACAGTGTTGATTCCGAGCTGGTAGATCAACAACAGACATGATCTTTTCTCTCCACCAGCTTCAAGATAAAGCAAGAGAGCAGTTTATAAACCTCAGAAAAGCATTTGACCTGGTTAATGTTGATGGACTCTTCAAAATCCTACTGAAAACAGGCTGCGCTGCTAAATTGCTGGAAATGATAAAGATATTCCATGACGACATGAAGGAACAGTTCAATATGCTGGAAGCACATCACAGCCTTTTAACAACGAAGTGGCATTAAACAATGCTGTGGTCTGTCTCCAACCCTCTTCGGGATCTTCTTTGCCTTACTCTTGAAACATGCAATCAGAGATACAACTGAAGGAATATTCCTTAACACTAGGTCAGATGGCCGTCTGTTTGCATTCGTAGGACATGACCGATATATGACCATCGTCTTTTCCTTATATAGTCGGAGACATATTTCTGCCTAGAGTCTTCTCTTATTTGTCGATTAGTCTTGAATTCTTTCCAACTGATGTTCATGAGTTTTCTAAGACATTTGTTCTCGAATGTATTCAGCTTGTTCTCCAATGATTTTGTTATTTTCCAACTCTGACAGCCGTATGTTAACACTGAGATAACATTTGAATTAAACAGACGAAGCTTGTGATGTATATTCAATGATCGTAATTTCCAAATGTTAGATAATCTATTGAAGGCGCTAGCTGCCAAAGCAATTCTAGTATGGATTTCTCTTGTTGTGTCACCATCCTGAGTCATTTTACTGCCTAAATAATTGAAACTTTCAACTTTCTGTAGTTTTTCCCCGTTCAAGATGATATCAAAGGTCTCGTTAGAAAAGTTCATAGCTTTAGTTTTAGAGGCATTTATTTGGAGACCTATTTTAACCGAGAGAGATGACACAAATTATTTATTGCTTCTTGGGATTGTCTTGGTGTTGAACTTAAGAATGCTACATCATCTGCGAAATCCAGGTCCCCCAGGAATTTTCCATTTGTCCATTTTATACCCAATTGTTCATTGTGGGTATAGTTTGTCATAACCCAATCAATAGCTATTCCAAAAAGTAGTGGTGACATAATACAGCCTTGTTTAACCCCTGTTTCTACTGTAAACCATTCTGTATTCCCTTTATTTGTTCTAACACAACATCTTGCATTGTCATATAGCGCTTTGATTATATTCACATATTTTGTTGGAAAAAAAGGGATACTCATGTAAAATCAGTCTCAGGTTAGACATATTAACCTGAGATTTTGCCTCGAGTATTAGCGTACGAAAGAAAAAAAAGAATGGTCACTATAAGAGACTTTTTGTTCACTCATGACGCTGCAGTCATCACTCAAAACCAACTGGAGCTTCAGAGCTTGATGAATCGCTTCACCCAAGCATGCAAAGACTTTGGCCTCACAATAAGTTTAAACAAAATGAATGTGCTGAGTCAGGATGTTGTTGCGGCACCAGTTATCACTGTCGATAACTATGAATTGGCAGTGGTGCACCATTTCCCATACCTAGGGTCTACCATCAATGACAAACTCTCACTGGACACAGAAATTGACACCCACATTGGCAAAGCTGCAGCTACCTTTGCGCGTCTCACATCGCGTGTTTGGGGAAACTCCAAACTCACAACAAAGACCAAAGCTGCCGTACATAACATCTGCATCACCAGCACACTCCTATATGGCAGCGAGACCTGGACAACCTAAGCTAAGCAAGAAAGAAGGCTCAATAAGTTGTCTACATCACATCCTCGGCATCTCGTGGAAAGATAAAGTGACAAATGTCATGGTGTTGTCATGTGCTGGTCTTCAGAGCATGTATACACTGCTTAGGTAGCACAGACTACGCTGGCTTGGCTATGTCCGCTGCATGGAAGATGGTCGCATCCCGAAGGATATCTTCTACGGACAAGTAGCAGATGGCAAGAGAACAGTTGGATGACCGCAGCTGAGGTTCAAAGATGTGTGCAAGAGAGATATGAGGGCACTTGACATGGATCCAACAACATGGGAGGATGAAGCTGCCAATGTTATTTATGGTACCACCTCAGATTGGGCGTAAATAAGCTCACAAAACAAGCAGTAGAGAGGAGAAAACATCAAAAAGAGCACCAGGAAAATAAGCAGCTGAGGGCTGTCACCTCAGGGGCACATTCCCTTAGTCAGTTATGACCGGAGGGGCTATTTTTATTATTATTACTATAAGCGTATGTTTACAGCCCATTTTTATAAAATGTTTGAAATTTTGCAAAACAGATGAGTCATAACGGACATTCCAGCATGAAAAGTTGCCATAACTACACCTTCAAATAGATTGTCTAGCAGTTTGCAGAACGAAGAGCAATCAAGTTTATTGGGAGTTTGACCCAAACGCCAGGTAAAAGCACGCCTTCATATCTATGATAAAATGTAGAACATTATGTCATACGGGACTGCATTCCAGAAATCGTCATCAATAGACAACGGACAAGAGCCAGGAAAGAATAAAGTAGGACTCTGAATTTATTAGGAATGGAAAAACACGCATTGAAGCATCTTCTACCTACTGGAAAAGAAAACTCGCCAAATATTAATACGGAACCAGATTCCGACAACAGAAACTACTCACAAGTCACAGAGGAACTCTTAAAAAAGGAAAATCCCAGACATGTGTTCAAGGCTGTATCAAACTTCCAAGGCTATTCTACTGATCCAGAAGACTAAAAATATTCCTAGATTACTATGGTGAGTTGTTCATAAATTTCTTCATTAGATTAACTGAAATAAAGGTAACACTGACAAACAACATTTTTCTTTCTTATATAAGAATAAGTGTTCTTAGGTCAGTTTCTTGCGCTGATTTCAAATTTGAAATCCGTTTATCTCTATCACATCGGGTTCTTAAGATATTTGTGAATAAATATATTTTTTGGGAAACCGTAATTTGCCCCGTTTCATTTTTACTATATAACTTATTAAAAATTAATAAAATGCAAAATAATTCTACTTTTTATACTGCTAAAAGATGCATGACATATGTTACGCTATTTTTCAAATAGTTGCTGTATTTTGAAATAATTCTGAGCGAAATATGGCTTCTAGAAGTTGTAGAAATTCGGCTGATCTGTTCTGTTACGTGTGCGGATATTTTACCGATCGTGTTCACTAGAAAAACTTTACACCATTACTAAAGAAAGCATATGAACTTTATTTCGATTGGAAAGTTGATGATGCAAATAAATCTTGGAAGCCAAATGCAGTTTGTTCGACTTGTGCAAATACATTGGCAGGTTGGTTACGAAAATCGCCGAAGCATAAGTCGATGCCTTTTGGAGTGCCAGTAATATGGCGTGAACCGACAAATCACGCTACTGATTGTTACTTCTGCATGACAAATATTCATGGTTTCACTTTTAAAACTAGAAAGTCTGTGGTTTATCCAAATATTAAATCAGTTTCGAAACCAGTGCCTCATGATCCAATCACGTGTCCGATCCCAGTTCCACCAGAACAATATCCGATGGACGTGAATGAACCATCAGAAAGTGATAGTTTACATGCTTTAGAAACTAATTCTGACTCGGATTATATACCGGTGAATGATGGTGTTCACTTAATTAACCATTCAGAACTTTCAGATTTAATACGTGATCTCTCTCTTACCAAAGGACAAGCGGAATTACTCGGTTCGAGACTCAAAGAATGGAATATTTTAGCGCCCAATACTCCTATTTCTAAATTTCGTCATAGACACAGAGAACTTGTTCAATACTTTGAGATGGATGATGACATTTGCTATTGCAAAGATGTAAACGGTCTAATGGTGCACCTCGGTCATGAGCACATAGTCAACGAATGGCGACTTCATCGACTCTTCCAAGACTAGTCTAAAAGCAGTGTTATTGCATAACGGAAATTTATTTTCATCAATTGCAGTCGCCTACTCTGTTCATATGAAAGAAACTTATGACAATATGGCTATACTTTTGGCAAAAATAAAGTACAATGACTACCAATGGCGGATTTGTGGAGACCTAAAGGTCATTGCAATTCTCACGGGCATGCAGACTGGGTATACTAAATTTTGTTGCTTCCTATGTGAATGGGACAGCCGCAACAGACAGGAACATTATGCTAGAAAGGTGTGGCCTATCAGGGATCGTATGCAGCTCGGGCATAAAAATGTAATACACGAGCCATTAGTTAACAAAGACAGCATCATTTTACCACCGTTACATATAAAGTTGGGGCTCATGTAGAATTTCGTAAAAGCGTTAGATAAAACGAGCAAAGCTTTCACTTATCTTCGAGAGAAGTTTCCGCAAGTTAGCGATGCAAAGATAAAGGAAGGTATCTTTGTAGGACCTCAGATTAGGAAAGTTATTGCAGACAAACAATTCGAGAACTTGTTACATGGTAGTGAACTTCGCGCATGGATGGCATTCAAATCGATCGTCGATAACTTTCTGGGAAATCACGAATCTGTCGACTATGTGCATATTGTTAAGCAGTGCATACAGAATTATGGGCTGTACATGCCCCTCAAAATCCATTTGCTCGATTCGCATCTTGACTTTTTTCCTGACAACCTTTGGCGAAGTCAGCGATGAACATGGAGAACGATTCCATCAAGATATCGCCGTAATGGTGTCACGTTATCAAGGACGGTGGAGTGTGACCATGCTTGCCGATTATTGTTGGATGCTTCATCGCGATGTACCACATGCCATTCACCGACGAAAGTCGACTGCAAAGAAATTCAAGCCTACATAACTGTTATACTTCTTGTACGAATGATGTTGTAATACTGTATGCGTTGTTAAAAAACTTAAATTGTTTATTTCTAGAGATCCCGACCTGATAGAGAAAAACGGCTTGCAGATTTAAAAACAGCGCATTAAAATTGACCAGAAAAACATAGAAATGTTAGAGAAAGAAAAAAAAAATTTTTTTTTGTTAGCCAGTGTAATTTTTCATCACATCCCCTGATTTACCTAATATACGCCCAGGGAGAGTAAAATCTGAGAAAAAAGAATCGGTTGGTGGACAGTGGGGAAGATGCCTGATTCACAGCAGCTGAACAAAGATTTAGCAGCACGATGTTTCTGTTTATTCCCTCTATAAGTTTGTGGTACCAGTATGAGGCGACCTAACTATTTGAGGTGCGACCTGCAGGGACCATTAGCTATACTACAAGTCTGTGGATTGAAGCTTGAGACCAACCATTGAAGATTCTTGCTTTGACCAGGAGGAGTTACTTCACGATTGAATTGGGAATGTACTCCTCACCACATAGATGAAATCTACTGAGATGCAGCATCGACACACCAGCATTTTGGATGTTCAATGTTTTAAAAGGCCAAAACAACAGATTTATCTCTAAAAACCAATATAAATTCAATGATAACTATCTTTTAAGAATTACTTTTTCGTATTTTTTTACAAGTGTTAACTTGATGTAGATGCTTTCACAGGTGACACATGTCCACTGGCCTTATTATCTTCTTCATCATCCAGAGTATAAGATTCTGGTGGGTCAGGAACAGGAATTAAGGTTAGTGTCTATATCGTTTGTTTTTTGTAATTTAAAAAAAAAAAAAAGCTCAAAACAGTGGCTGGGTTACGATTACGTTTTGTTAGAGGCTTTTTTTTTTTTTTGTTTAATTCTCGAAGCGACACGGTGGATGAATCGATCTTCACTTGGCCAACATGGCGGCCTTTAGGCTATCTACTTTACTGAAGCTCTTATCATACCGCATAATCTAGTTCCTGTTTTATCTGTGTTGTTTCTTCACATTTCGCCATCTTCGTACAGTTCTGAAGAATAGTTCCTTTTGGAGTATAAACGGCGTCTTTTTAAGACTTAGGCCCTAATGAAGGAAAGTTTAACAGCAAGCGGGTATCTTAGGCCTTTCGCTTATCCGCCTTCAAATGTAAATAGTCCAGGTGGCAAAATGGTTAGTGCGCTTGGTTCTCAAGGCAGAGTTACCGAGTTCGAAACCAGATAATGCCACTCATATGTCTACACAATGTCTGTACGTTGGAAACCCTGGCTCTGCTCTAGAGCTTAAATTGACAAAGACAGAATAAGAGAATCGGTCTGACTGTAGTACTTGGCCGTTTTAAATTACACAGTGACCTCCCTTTATTGGAGTATTCGTTGTTTTAAATATTACTCGGGACCCCAATATAGAGTTACGGCAACTAAAATTTGGCCGCCATTTTCGGTCGAACCCGTAGTGCAGGAAAATGGACCCGATCATGAGTTTCGGACCCAATTTGCATTTTCGTTTAGGTTAGCTAATAATTTGAAATAAAATTAGATGCAAATACAGTAGCACATATTTGTACTATTATTTGTATTTTAACTAACAAAACAAAAAGAAGAAAACTAGTTTACTTACCGGTTTATTGAAAAGAATCAGTAGCGTGGATTTTTACACATACTCCGTTGAATTTTATATTCCGTTAGAATTCCACTATTTAGCAACAAATATTCCGTTAGAATTGCAACACTTAGGAAAATACATACTCCCATCGAATTGAACTATTTACCTAGTTTGAAATGTGGAAACTGGCAAATGACTGTTGTAGACACTGACAGTTTTACTAGACCAGATGATCACAACAGTTTATGTTTTCATTAAAAATGCGACTATGTACAGATAGTTTTAACAAAATCTAATTACATATTTTGGACCGGAGATTTTATTATAGTTTTATTATATAATTATTTTATGTAATTTTATTATATATATATATATATATATATATACATATACATATACATATATATATATATATATATATATATATATATATATATACATATACATATACATATATATATATATATATATATATATATATATATATATATATATATATATATATATATATATATATATATATATATATATATATATATATATATATATATATATATATATATATATATATATATATATATATATATATATATATATATGTATATATACATATACATATACATATATATATATACAGTAGAACTCCATTTATCCGAACCCCAATTATCCGAACATCCAATTATCCGAACACTTTTTCGAGAAAAAAAAATCAGGCGAAACCAGTCATGTTAGACTTTATTTTTGAATCTTTTGATGCTGCAAGCTTCAAATGTGTGCGAACAATTTGTAGAGGATGGAATGGGCTAATGGTCGGTCGCTTACGTACAGGAAGTCAGTTAGATCATAAAGTCAGTTAATATCTGGTTTACCAATCTAGTGTACGTGTGCGTTCTAGGCAGAACACTGGCTAAACAGACAGTTCAACTTAAAATAATTGTGTCTGCTACTACAGCAGAATAATTTTGGTGTGCAAGTATTTCTCTGTGCGATATGGCATCTTCCAGAAGGCCTAAATCATTTCAATTGAAACGAAAACAGAAATTATCAAGAGACTAGGAAAAGGTGAAACTGTATCTTCACTTGCGAGGATTTTCAATGTTGGGAAAGCTACCGTCTCTGACATCAAAAGTAACAAGGATAAAATTATGAGTTTTGCATCGAAATTGGATAGTGAAAATGGGTCGAAGAAACGTAAACCATGAGACATGCGAAAGATTTGAAATTGGAAGAGGCTTTGTATATATGGTTTGTGCAAAGAAGAAGCAAAGGGGAAACTATCTCTGGTTCTCTATTGTGTGAAAAGGCACTTCAGTTCAACAATCAACTTGACTGTCCTCCTGACTTTAAGGCTAGCCAGGGATGGTTAAGAAACTTTAAATCTCGTCATGGCATACAAGAATTTGAGATCCAATGGGAATCCTTATCTAGCGATG
The DNA here is from genome assembly GCA_024509875.1 of Oreohelix idahoensis. Taxonomy (NCBI): domain Eukaryota; kingdom Metazoa; phylum Mollusca; class Gastropoda; order Stylommatophora; family Oreohelicidae; genus Oreohelix; species Oreohelix idahoensis. The sequence goes on along the minus strand of JAMPIV010005606.1, from coordinate 76,943 downwards.
CAGCTGCCGCAGAAAATTTTAAAGAAACATTCTTGGCTTTTTTGGAAGAAGAAGGTTATTCACTCGATGATGTGTATAATGCCGATGAGACTGGCTTATGCTGGAAATCATTGCCTCAAAAATCACTTGCATCTCAGCGCGAAGCAGCTTCTCCTGTGTTTAAAAAGTGCAAAGAGAGAGTAACAATTTTGGTAGCCGCGAATGCCAGTGGAAGTCATCGTTTACCGGTGCTAATGATCGGTAAAGCCAAAAAACCACGTTGTTTAAAGAATGTGACATGTCTCCCATTGTGCTACAAAGCACAGAAGAGTGCTTGGATGAATAGTGAAATATTTCTTGATTGGTATACAAATCAGTTCATCCCAAATGTGAAGAGGTTGAGAGAACAAGAAAAGAAAACTGGAAAAGTAATTCTTCTACTGGATAATGCACCATCTCATCCAGAGACGGATACATTGATGCAGTTGATACAAATTTTAAAGTAATTTTTCTGCCTCCCAATGTAACAGCTCTGATTCAACCAATGGATCAGGGTGTTATAGCAAAGCTTAAAAATATGTACAAGAAGGAAATCTTGCGTCGTTTATTGTTGGCTGAAGATGAAGAAAGTGTGGTGGCGTTTTCCAAAAAGCTTAATCTCAAAGACTGCTGCTATATGTTAGCTGATGCTTGGACCACACTGTCACAAGATAATCTCAACAAGGCTTGGAATAGATTGCTTGGGGAAAAAAGAGGAAATGAAACTACTGCAGTGGACACAAATGATGATTGTATAAATGAAGTTGTGGAACTGTTTCAAGCAATGCCCGGATTTTCGACCTGCGACAAAGATGATGCACACATGTGGCTAGAAGATGATAATGGTTCTGGTTTTCAGTTTTTGGATGACGAAGAAATTTTGTCTTTTGTGCACGAAGAAAACCAAATACATGTAGTGACCGATGATGAAGACACCTCAGAAGTACATGATGTACTTGTAGATTATGAAGAAAACCCAAAACGTCGACCAAGTCCTGAAGAGGCCTTTATAGCACTAGAAACAGCGATGGCTTGGTACGAGCAAGAAGATGACAGCTGTCTTACACAGCTTCTGCTGTTGAAGAGAATGCGGGACTTAGCAGCCAAAAGGAGACTATCCAGTTTGGTGCAAAAGAGGATTCCTCATTATTTTAAATAGTGGGCTACATCTGTGCAAGTACATGTATACGTAAGTTGTGCCTGGTTTTGAATCATTTGTAATGTTATTTTGAAAACATTTCTCTTTCTTAAAAAAAAATAATTAATACAAGTAGTACATGCACTGCAGTGTAATGAAAGATTTTGGTGATACAGTGATCTAATACAGTGTGGGTATTATTATTACAGTACAAGTAAATATGTTTTATAGTGTAATTTCCTTGTGATGGTTAATTATTTTTAGAAATATGTGTACATGTACTCGATACATTATGTAATCCAATTATCCGAACATTTGATTATCCGAACGATGCTCGGTCCCATGGGGTTCGGATAAATGAGTTCTACTGTATATATATGTATATATATATGTATATATATGTATATATATGTATATATATGTATATGTATATATATATATATATATATATATATATATATATATATATATATATATATATATATATATATATATATATATATATATATATATATATATATATATATAATTTTTTATTATTATAATAACAATAATATTATATAATTTATTATATAATGTTATATAATTTTATTATAATTAAAAAATATTAATAAAAAATATACAATTTTATTACCTATCATTTTAAATTATATAAATTTAAATTATATAATTTTAAAAATAATAATTATATAATTTTATATTATATAATTTATAATTATATATAGATTATATATATATATATATATATATATATATTTATATATTTATATATATATATATATATATATAAATATAAAAATATATATATATATATATATATATATATATATATAATCTTATAAATATAGAAGAGGTGTTAAGAATAGACAGACCTAGGGAACTGCATAATATAGTCAAACAATATTTATCACGAACAAATGTTAATATTAGTGTCTGGGAATGTGAAGGTCTGATGCTGTTCTTACAATGCATAAGACTTTTAACAGATGAAAGTTAATTAAATATCTGTTAAAGTCAGTTATATAACTGGAACCACCAGGCCTTTACACCCCTCCATTTTAATATAATTCTTGTTCAGAGTTTCTTCTTGATTTTGTTTGTTTTTTGTTTATTTATTTAACGTATTAGCATAATTGTGATTGTCCCTATTTACAATGATTTGACAAATGTGATGCCACTTTCTCATCGGCAGTTGTTCATATTATTTGGAATTGAAAACAATATATATCCTAATTATAACCCATCAGAGGTTGAACGGGATATTTTTCTTCATTAATTTTTAAAAAAAAATCTTACTCGACGGTTATTCCAGCTACTAACCCTAGTATTGTCGACAAAAAATGGCGTCCACGTCGTTCAGCCTCGTTTTCGATTCTGACATAGTTGTCGTAACTCTTATATGATAAAGGAGCACTACAAGATGCAGCAATAGTGAAAGCAGTCAGCGACCCATAGCTGTACTGCTTGCATCAGGACCAGCGAACCAGAGCTGGTCAAGACCGCACTCCACCTCCACGTGGTGGTCCTGGAAACAGTCTGTAGCAGTGCAGTCTGGCTGAGCGAGTGCGGATCGCAATGGGAAGGCAAACCCGGTCCCTAAAAAATGCCGTGCTGAAGTCGGATGTGTCGACCGAAAGGTGCAGATATCACAGCTACGGCGTAAACAGACACAACGCAACCACCGTCCTTTTCAGGGCGAACGAGGAAGAAGAAGAAGAAATATTACACACACATAAACGTATGTTTTCAGGCACTCGTAAGAAATAAAGTAGAAAACTAGACAACAGAAAAACAACAGACGTGAGTGGCTTACCGGAGAATCGAACCCAGGACCTTCCGTGCGGCACCCCTAGCTATGGAAGCGAATCACACTATCCTCCCTGCCATCTAGTCTTAGATTCGCTTCCTTAGCTAGTAATAGTATATATATATATATATATATATATATATATATATATATATATATATATATATATATATATATATATATATATTTCTTCTTCTTCTTCCGTCCTTAGCCACCGACCGTCAAAGCAGTCAGTGGCCATTACGCCTAGTGGCGTCTTAGGGCAACAGCAGATAGGTTTTCTTTGCCATTGTTTCCCATCACGCCTATTGGCGTCTTTAGGGCAACGGCAAATCAATCCATTTGCTGTTGTTTCCGTAATCGAAGTGACTGGCAAACGGGTGATCAGCCCGTTGGTATATATATATATATATATATATATATATATAAGTCTATCTATGTATATAGGTCTATCTATATATATAGGTCATATATATATATCTACATATCAGTGGCGTATTCTCTATGTGTGCTGTGCGTGCTGCGCACACCTATGCGCGAAGGAAAATAAAAATTTAATTTATTATTCTATAAAATATTTCTCCTCTAAGTTCTGCTTTCGGACCGCACGCATCAGGATAACGGATTTTCCCGCATAGAATCTACGAGTACATCTAGTTTCAGTTTCACAGAAGCGTTTTATAGTGCAGTTTTTATTGGTTGTAGCAATCGCCCGACGTTTCTCGGGTAATTCCGTCACAATGCGTGCTGGACTGTTCGGATTCACGTCTAAAGACTGGTTTGTGTGAACCGGGGAAATGGGCAGATACGTCAATACAATGCGAACTTGCGTGCGGTGGCCTAGCAGCTCTCGAGTTGTAAAAATCGGCTGTGTCCGTCCAGTGTTTTTTGTGATTAATTTTTGTTAGTTGCCGGGAATGCAGATTATTACAGTGACAGTGAGTTTCAAGTTGTAAGTTAATTAGTATTTCGGAGATAATTGACATATACCCCTAATAACTATCGTTGCGTAATTGAATATAGATGGTTTTTAAATTAAGAGGGGAAGAAGTTAAATAGTAGGCGTACATATTCATTTTAAGTAGCAGCACGCCTAGCTCGCATTACCAGGATACGCCACTGCTACATATGTATAGGTCGAGAACATATGCAACTCTGGATCCATTACATTGTTATGCCTGTCTTTTTTTTAAAAAGTTATGGAGTCCCCCACACCCCCCCGCCCCCCCCCCCCCCGCACCCCCCCCCCCCCCCCCCATTTAAATTGACTTCCTGTTCAGCCACGTGTACATCAGCGGACAGCGAATATTGATAGGATTTTGGTGCCTTGCCTTCAGGGAAGTACCTAAGTTTTATTTTTATATTTATTTAAGTTCTTATGTGTCCTATCTAGCCTTCACTTTCTTTCCTTTCCTGACGAAGGCCTTGTGGCCGTAACGTAGACTATTTTCTTTGTCTTTTGTCCTCGTAAGACGAATCACCTTTTTTCGATTTTTTTTTTCAAACCCATCCATTTAAATTAAGCATTTCAGGAAGTAGGCTATGAATAAGTATATCAATTTTATATTTAGCCACAGGAAAAAAAAAATTATATATATATAAAACTAGTGTAACAGCCCGTCATAAGACGGGAATAAAAGGTTTATGTAATATGTTATAACTCAAAACTACCATCTTCTGAACGTTAAATTTAATTCCCTGTCTCATCTCACACCAAAATAAAAACATCGCCATCACAGTTGATAAGTAAGAGCAGGGAAGGTCACCGCACTACAGCGCTAGACAAAATAAAACATTCAGTTATCGTTGTTATTTACAAGTTCATACAGTGGTTCTCACACATTTAAAGACCCACATTACAGTAGATACTCTAGGTTTTGGCCATTGTTGGACCATCATTGCAGAGCAAAGGAAGTAAATCACGTGACAGAGTGTTTTTGACACATATGAGCAGTAGGTCTGTAAATTTGTGCTCTAAATTGATTCAAGAAACAAAAAAGAAAGTTGTGTACTTTTGAGTGACGTTTTTAAAAATATTTGTAAGAAAAGGAATGTGCATGCTCTGCATTGCACATCTCTGCACGACAATAGAGCATGGTACACTCATGGCATCTTTGAGCGACATCTTTACATTTATAGGGAACTAAATTTGCTGTATAACTATAACAAGCGGGCATCTGATCAGGCTGATTAACTGTGACCGCGAGAAAGCGTCAGCAGACTCAACAAAATTTGCTATAATCAGCATTGACTCTGTCATGAAATGATGAAAAATACATGAACTTCTGACATCTTCTCACAGACATCCTGACACAAGTGCAAGGAAATATGCATAGGCCCCTATAAGTAAATATTACAAATATATAAATTAAAAAATAATATGGTATGAAATCAGTTTTACAAGTAAACGGTACACACGAAACAAGGGACGTTTCAGGTTTTACCCTTCGTCAGCCACACGTATGAACAGGTGACAAGGACAAGAACTACATATAGGTACTACAAAAATCTATGATGATGAGGAAAACGCCGAATGAGCGAAACAAGCGGATGAAACAACAGTGATGAGCGAAACGATAACAGTAATAATGCAAGAAAATCGTAAAACCAGAAAGACATGTCGAAACAAGAAAGTAAATAATCAACGAAACGAAAACAGAAATGAACAACGCTATTAAAACAAGTAAAAAATCACTTAGCTGGATCCAAGAAAGAAACATTCAAGATGGCTGAAAAATAAGGCGTCATGCGGATGTGACGTAGGAGCTAGTGACGGCTAAGAAAAGATAATTGAGGAAACGAAACGAACCAAAGCAAAAAGAAGGATAGATAGGAAAATAACATCAGAAGTAATAAAGTATGAAACAGAGACAGAAGCCACCAGAATTATGCAAAATGATGCTGGACATTAAGGCCAGCAGGAGATAAAACGCCCATTTGAAAAATGAGACGATTCTCCAACGAGAAGCGAGTTCGGTCGTCGCCGACACATGAAAGGAGGGCAGTGACATGAATGTCAGAGTTACCTGAATGGTCAGGGTGACGTGACTAATGCGATTAAGGGCATCAGATAAAACTCTTTCAGGATAGTGACGTCGGCGAAAAAACTCGAGCATTTATACTGTTGGCGCTGTAAGATTTTGAGAGCTAAGAGACATCATGTAGGAGCAGACAGCAGAATTAACACTTGAATTAAAAGTAAGGGAAAGCCAGTAGCTGTATCACATCAAGGAGCTCTCCGTTAATTTTCAGAGTCACTCACAGATAGCACAAAACTCGTTCATCGTCAATCTAAACAGATACCTCCAGTCTTAGTTACATTTTAGGCGAGACGCTATCAACAAAACGAGGGAACAAGTATTTCAATCTAAATAGTAGCGACAACGCGAGAACAGATCGTCACATGATTTCAAGAGCTTCTACACTCAGTTTTGTGCTACGAATTAAAGCTTATCACCACGCAAGAGAACACTTTCGCAGAAACTGTTGTGCAGACTTTAAGAGAGCTCTTCTCAACTTTTAATAAAGTTGACAGGTACGTACTTTTACAACTTTCTATCTGAAGATGCCGATTTAACAATAAGATGAGAATCTTCATAGAAAAGAACAATCACGTTTAATATTTACTGCTATACTTCGATTAGTGATTCTCAAGCAGTAAACACTTTGATAGGAACAGTAACTTTAGTGATAAAACTTTCAGGAGTAGGTAAAACAGTGATTCTCAACCAGTTAATAGCAGCATTTAACGACATGACTGACTACGAACGAACTTTATTTTCGAAGGGTTAAGAATTGGGCTCGCAGGCCCGTCTAACATTCTGCCCTTTCACTCTCATTTATCTTGCATACTATATCCTTTCATTCCCACATGATACTTTAAGCATGACTAGACAGCTTAAGACTTGATAAAAAACGACCGAAGATTTGAGAATTTACTTTACCCTCTAAGAAGATAACCAAAGACACGCCAAAATATTGTCTTGATGCAGTTTTGTACAATAACGAAAAGAAGAGTGTTCTGGAATCTTCAGTATTAAAAATAATAAAAACACCACCTTAGTTATTGATATCTTCGAAGAATATTTTCTGTCAAGTCATTTGTGTCGTCTAGTAACTTTGTGTATAAATTTTGTGGTGATGGTAATGGCTTATGAAATACGTTTAACCAACAGCGAGGCTAGTCAGAGAACCTGGTGATAGAAGTTGCACAGAATTAAACTAAAAGGTAGAATACTGTATATCAATGTATACAAATATATGGACCGACTTCGGACATTAGTGGCACAGAAATGGACACATTCACCTATGAACGATATATGGCAATGACGCAGTACAAATCTCACGAGACAACTACTGTACTTAGAGACTTTAGTAGGAGATAAAGTTAGTTGCTTATCCTTTACAGGACGTGGCAATCAACCCCAGCTTTTATTGGCTGTTTGTGATTTTTCTAGGCAATTTTTTCATTCAGTAGTTTGCCATTGCTTTCTGAACGGTACGGCGCTTATACCATTGTTAAAAATCCACACAAAGCGATCTGCTACCAAACCGCCTGCAGCAGGTTTCGAACCTGGTAAATCTGGATTATGAAACTGCGTTCATATCCATTAGGCCACAGACGCCGACAAGTAGGACATACATTTTTAAAAATGATGATGTGACTGATAGTCAGGGCCGGCCCTACCGACGGCGCAACACGTGCATTTGCACGGGGCGGCAAGCTTTGGGGGGGGGGGGGGCGGCAAAAAATCTTTTTACTAATTTTTACAATCCCGCCAAAATATTCCGCCTGGGAGCCGCGCTGGTGTAATGGTTACCACACTGTGCTAGCGATCAGGTGTTCAAGCCCGGGTGCAGGCATTTGTAAGAGTGTCATCGACCTGGATTTTGACTGAATAACCTGAATGGCCCCTGAAATAAACCCTCTGTGGATGGTGTCGCGGAGTGTTCAAAGGTTTCGTCTAGATTATTTTAAAATTCCTTACTTTTCTATTCCTTCACATTTTGTCTGTTTTCTCTACGAAATATTTGCATTGCGATCTGTTCTTTAGCTGTTTTTCAAGTCTTCACTAATAGTTCTGCCATACAATCCTAATGCTATCTTCTCCTCCTACAAAGGCAGTAAAAGGTATTTCTTTAGAGACGTCAGTACAATTTATTCGCTTGGTCGAAACCACAGTTGTTCCCAGAGGATTATATTTCCGTGTTCAGTGGTCAACTGAAGACCGCCACGATAAATCTTCCGGCATGGCTGAACGAGAGACGGGAATTAATTAACCTGGCGTGGGAATCAGGAATTTATTTTTTATCGACTGTTCTATGTTGGCGGCTCGAATGTTTCAGTTGTTTTGGAGTGTGCATTCAAGGAAGTTACAGTGATAAATGTTTTTTAAACGTTTTATGGAAATTAGTACAGTGCTTCAGCCTCCATTCATTACTAAATAATACATTTTATTGTAGGGTTTATTAAAACAGTTTATTTTAATATTCAAATAGATATAATGTCTGATAAAAGAAAAAAACTATCAGGTGCTGAATATCGGAAACGGAAACTGGAAAAAGAACGCGATATTCAAAAACATAGCGGGGCTTTACATAAATATATAAAAACTGAAACAGCTGATGTAGGACAGAAGATGGAAAAAGAACGCAATATTCAAAAACATAGCGGGGCTTTACATAAATATATAAAAACTGAAACAGCTGATGTAGGACAGAAGAAAATAAGTTATAGCATAGATCAGACTGTACTCTCGATGTAAGTCACATTGAACAATTAACACTAATTGTAAGATTTGTTAATACGAATCCAGATGATATCAACATTCATGATCATTTTCTTGGTTTCATTGCTGTAGAAGCCACTACAGGCTCAGCGTTAACCGAATGCATTCTAAGAAAATTGTCAGACATGGATATTCCAATCGCAAACATGCGTGGCCAGGGGTATGACAATGGATCAAATATGAAAGGAAAACATTCAGGAGTTCAACAACGTATTAGGGACTTGAACCCGAGAGCTTTTTATATCCCTTGCTGTTCTCATTCTCTCAACTTGGTGGTCAGTGATGCCGCGATGTCATCTAGAGAAGGGGTTTTATTTTTTGAAACGGTTCAGAAATTGTATGTGTTTTTCTCAGCGTCAACACTGCGTTGGGGAATCCTTAAGAAACATATTACAACTCTAACGCCCAAGCCACTAAGTACAACTCGCTGGGAATCTAGAATCGAGGCCATTCGTCCTTTAAGATATTATATTGAGGAATTTTATGATGCATTGATAGAAATTGCTGATGACGAGTCAGTAGACACAATGGCTAGACATAAAGCTGAAACCCTTGCCCTAAAACTCAGAGATTTTAAATTTTTATGTTGTCTGGTTATATGGTACTATGTTTTAAACGAAATTAATGTTGCTAGTAAACTGTTGCAAAGCATAAAAATGGAATTGACTAGTGCCATAACAACTTTGAGAAATGTTTTCCAAAGCCTTAAGAATCTCAGAAATGATGAATCATTTCAAAATTTTCTTGTTGATGCTTCAACATTAGCTGAGAAAGTTGAAGCTGATCCTGATTTGATACCAACGTATGAATGTACTAGAGTGCGTCGGCAGAAAAAAAAACACAACTATGAAGCAAGAGATGAACCTATTTTAGATCCCAAAACTAAATTCAAAATTGAATTTTTCTTTTTTATTATTTTTTTGACTGATACAGTATTTTTTCCAAAACTCAAATTTATCAATAATATAGATTTCTTTAAGCGCCAAACACGGCGCATAAGGCAGAAAACCAAGTGCTCTCCAGGTTGTTCGTTGTGACTTCCTCTTAGCTCTTGCACATTATTTAGTTGCAACTAATTCTATTGAAGAAAGGTTCGAGCAATTGGAACATCACAGTTCACATTTTTTCTTTTTAAAAAACATCTCTAAATTGAAATCTGAGACGACAAATGAGCTCTTAAACAAATGTAGAAACCTAGAAAGCGTTTTAACACATCAAGAAAATAGAGACATTGATGCCATTGAGCTATGTGATGAACTGAAAGTAGTATCCAAATTAGTACCAGAAAATACACCACCAATTGAAGTTCTTCGTTACATTATTGAAAATAACATTGCTCCTAATGTCGCTATAGCCTTAAGAATATTACTAACTTTGCCGGTAACAGTAGCAAGTGGTGAGCGTAGTTTTTCAAAACTGAAGCTTATTAAAACTTATTTACGCTCAACAATGGCGGTAACTTTACAATTAAATACATTGTTGTGGTGGTTGGTTCTTCACGTCCATACTTCATTTATAAAATCTAAAATTCTCAAGAGGTTGTTGTCAATTAACTTTAAAACTAGATTGGAAGGACTTGCCATGATTTCAAATGAACATGAAATCGGTCAAAAATTAGACTACTCAGACCATATTTCTGCTTTTGCAAATATGAAAGCAAGAAAAGTGTCTTTTTAAACAGTATATACTTCAAACAATATAAATTCAAATAATGTGAAAATAGTGCTAAAAACTATAACATGTACATACTATAGTTAAGTGTTTGTGACTCAGCAGTTCATCATTCCACACGAGAAGAGCATCCCCTATATGTAAGTAATGTAACTACATTTATTTCATATAATTGTCTCTAATAAAGTCAATGGTTTATTTTATGACTATACAGTATTTTCATCAATTTATCAATACATTATTATTAATGGTACTATTTAAAATTAGGCTAATGGTCATGAAATTAATGTTGAAGCTTGTTTAACATAATGGTTTTAAAAATTTCAAACGTTAATTTGAGGTTGGGCTACGGCGTCAAGGTATGGTATTGCACGGGGCAATTAGCAAATAAATATAAAACAGCATAAGAATCATAGCTAAATCAGAGGTTCTCACAATAATAATAATAGCCCCATCAGTCATAACTGACTATGGGAATGTGCCCCTGAAGTGACAGGCCTCAGCAGCTTATTTTCCTGGTGTTCGTTTTGACGGTTTCTTTTCTCTTCTACTTAGTATGTGAGCTTTTCGCCCAATCTAATGGCGCCGTAGATAGCATCGCCACTTGGTGCCATCTGCAGCTTCAAACTCCCAGTTTGCTGGATTTATGTTCAGTGCCCTCATGTCTCTCTTGCACACATCTTTGAATCTCAGCTGCGGTCTCCTAACTGTTCTTTTGCGTTCTGCCAATTGTCCGTGGAAGTTATCTTTTTGGGACGCGACCATCTTCCTGTCACGAGTGGTTTGTGAGTCTGTCTGAGACAAGACAAAAAGTGTGAGTGACATCTGATACAAGACAACAGTCTGCGTGAGGACTGAGAAGATAGATGAGTTATGGTGTTGAATGTGAACGGAGTGATTTATAGCTATCAAGATTAAAAGATCAGATAACGACTCTCCCCTCCTGCCACTCAATGACTATGTTTCAGAACTACTTTCACTCTGCCTCTCTCTCTGCTAGGAGTACGGACATATGCACGTTAATGACTCAACAAACAATCAAGTACATGTACAGATATGAAAGTCGCCTGATTCACAGATTGATTGTCTAATTTATTAACAAACCTATGGCAAAACAAGAAAAATGAGCAATCACAGTAGTATAGTAGGGAGCTTTCGATTAGCATTTTGACGGAGCAATGGGTTTATATAAGGAGGAAATATGACGTCAAAAAACCGATCAAAGGATAATTATTGTCGTTAGGTGGTCGGTGGTTTTTTTTTAATGGAGAGTGTATTGATGATGACTCCTGGGTGTGTGTTGGCGTTTAGCAGGGCGCTGGAGTAAGACAACTCGATAAAATCCTGCACTCTTGAGATAAAGAGAAAAATATAAAAATTGATACATTTTATAGAGGAAGATGGCTAATGAGAGTGGTGTTGTGTGGGTGATTTTGGTTATGTCTAAGGTGTTGTGTTGTTTGTGTGCATGTATTGATGAGAGTATAGGGGTGAGAGAAAAAAACCATGTAAGAGAGAATACAAATGTACACGAATTGAGACAAATTTTGTTTATTTATATATTTTTATTTATTTTATTTTCAAACAGCAGTAACAAAAAAAAAAAAAAAAAAAATTATATGAACAGGGCACATAATGGAAGAGAGATATTTTTAGATGGAAAGAGGTTAAGTGGTGACATTGTCGGAGTCAACTATTCTTTTTACGTAAAAATATGACGGAATTTCCGTTGTTGGGTGAGTACATCTAAAAGTCTAGCTTATTGTTATGTTTATTGAGCCCTTTAGTACATTTTTCCCGTCCTGCGCTTGTTATGTAGTAAGTACATCTAAAAAGTGTGTTTGTCTGGTGTTTGTGTGTGTAGGTATTGATGAGAATATAGGGGTGAGAGGGAAAAAAATACCATGTAAGAGAGAATACAAATGTACACGAAGTGAGACACATTTTTTAAATTTATATTTTATTTTCAAACAGCAGTAATAAAAAAACAAACATTAGGCTATACGAACAGGGCACATAATGGAAGAGAGATATTTTTAGATGGAAAGAGGTGAAGTGGTGACATTGTCGGAGTCAACTATTCTTTTTATGTAAAAATATGATAGGAAATTTCAGTTGTTGGGTGAGTACATCTAAAAGTCTAGCTTATTGAGATGTTTATTGAGCCCCTTAGTACATTTTTCCCGTCCTGCGCTTGTTATGTAGTGAGTACATCTAAAAAGTTGTTTGTCTGGTGTTTTTGTGTGTAGGTATTGATGAGAATATAGGGGTGAGAGGGGAAAAAATACCATGTAAGAGAGAATACAAATGTACACGAAGTGAGACACATTTTTTAAATTTATATTTTATTTTCAAACAGCAGTAACCAAAAAAAAAAACAACATTAGGCTATACGAACAGGGCACATAATGGAAGAGAGATATTTTTAGATGGAAAGCGGTGAAGTGGTGACATTGTCGGAGTCAACTATTCTTTTTATGTAAAAATATGACAGGAAATTTCAGTTGTTGGGTGAGTACATCTAAAAGTCTAGCTTATTGAGATGTTTATTGAGCCCCTTAGTACATTTTTTCCGCCCTGCGCTTGTTGTGTAGTGAATACATCTAAAAAGGTGTTGGTGCCTAGCTTATTGTGATGTTTATTGAGCCCCTTAGTCCTAGATTTATCGTGCTCCCCAAAACAGTAGTAGGTCGTTAGCATAAATTGTCCAGGTCTCACTGCCATATAGAAGTGTGCTGGTGATGCAGGTGTTATATACCGCAGCTTTGGTCTTCGTTGTGAGTTTGGAGTTACTTGTGTTTCAGTTCCTTCAGATTCCGGTTTTCCGTGTTAAAATGGTAGAGTTGTCCCTGGGCTGTTAGGTCCTGAGAATGCTCAAACAAGGTCCGGTCTGATAAATGAAAGCTGATTTTAGTCTTTACTCTGGCAAGGTCTGGTTGTCTTCTTGGCGTGAGTGAATTATCAGTGTTCTACTCTGGTTTCTTCTTCTTCTTCTTCTTTCGTTCGCTTGAAATATATTGTCTATATCTGCAATGTTGTTTCTTGTATAAACTTCACTGTCTTTTGTAGTTCATACAGAGGTCCATATAGTTTTGCTTCCAGTGTTGTTTCTCTGGGCCAGTGGGTTTGCCTCAATATATCATATTCGGGGCAATCTTGCAGTACGTGCTCCGCTGTCTGGGGTGCCTGTCCACATGTACACATGGCTGAATTGCCAATCTTGAATTTTGTATACATGTGGCTGCGGAGGCGGTTGTGTCCTGTTCTGAGGCGCAGAATGACTATTTGTTCTGATCTGTTCATAGCTTGGTAGTCATCCTGCGTTGATGTTGGTGGCTTTCTGATAGATTTGATCATCTTTTTCTTCTGATGGTACGTAACTGGTACATCCGGTTGTTCGTCTGCAGCACCTTCTTTAGCCAGTCCGTCTGCTCTCTCGTTTCCTGGTATTCCACAATGAGATGGTATCCACTGCATGGCGACCCTGCGCTGGTTGCACAGTTCAGAAAGTAGGGCCTGTATAACTGGCAATTTTCTGGACTGAAGTGCTTGGAGTGCTGATCTTGCATCTGTCAGGAATACTACAGGCTGTGGACCGAGATTGGTGTTCAGTAGTTTCTCAGTTGCCACCTTGATTGCCTGGACTTCTGCATCATAGTTGTTACAGAATTTCCCCGTTGGTACTCTGACCGTATCCCTAGTGTTGTTTGGGTATTCTATGTACACTCCTGCTCCTCCATTCTTTACTGCATTCTGTGCTGACCCATCCGTGTATACTCGGACCCAGAGGTCCTGTGGGTATTCATCATCCAGGAAACTGAGAGTGACTGTCCTACGTTGCACGCTGTTCTGTTCATCCCTGTCGAATATTCCTTTCACTTTTGTGTGGATGTGTACTGGTAGTCCATGCTCCTCTCTCCAAGGGGTTTGTTCTGGCACAGACTTTAGGGGGCTGTTAACTTCAGGCAGGTCTGAGGTTTGTCTACGAAATCGTTTGGCCTGGTGGATAAAGCTGCTTCTTTTCAGTCGCCCCATTGCTAGGTTTTGGAATCTGTCCTTCATTGGATGGCTCGGCATACAGAGGAACTTTTCTGCCTGTGTTAGCACTTTCGTGTCTCTGCGTTCTCTCAGTGCTTGTATCCTCCCCATTTTTTCCATCTCCACTATAGGCGTTGATTTCATTGCCCCCGTGATGACCCTAAGCGCCTGGTTTTGCACCTTATCTAGCTCTTGTAATGTGGTGTTTGATGCTGGACACCACGCAGCTGACCCATATTCCAGGTGTGGTCGTATGCCCTGCTGGTAAACTTTACTAAGTATTTTCCCGCTGGCTCCCCATGTGGTTCCACTTAGTTTTCTCAGGATGGCTAGCTTCCTCCTGGCCTTTGTTGCTGCCTTGTTGATGTGCTGCTTCCATGTCAGCCTATCATCGAATGTAACTCCGAGATAGGTGGGTTGTTTATCTTCTCTCAGGAGCTCTTCGTTTATCTTGATGACACCAGCTTTTTGTTTGGGAGAGAGGGTGAAGAGCGTAGTGCTGCACTTGTCTGTGTTGATGCTGACACACCATCTATTTGCCCATGAGGTTAAGGCATCTATAGCTCTTTTTAGCAGTTTGGTGGCCACTGTTGCATGCTCATCTGTGCACCATATTACCAGGTCATCAGCGTACATTGCCACTTTCATTCCATGTGGTAGTTCAGCAACCAGGTCGTTGATGTAGACTAGGAAAAGTGTGGGGGACAGAACCCCTCCCTGAGGGACGCCATGACGCAGTAGAATTTTCTTACTCTTGAGGCCATCTAGTTGTACTCGGGCTCTTCTGTTATGCAAGTATGCTTTCACCCATTTGTACATCTTACCATTCACTCTACAATTTCTCAGTTTCTTCAGAAGCCCTTCTTTCCAAACCTTGTCAAATGCTTTCCTTAGATCTATCCATGCTGCTAGTACCAGTTTCTTATCTTGGAACGCATCCTCAATCTCTTGGGAAAGGTAAGTTGCCTGATCTTCGGTGGAATAACACTGCCTAAAGCCCGCCTGCTGTGGTACAAGAAGGTTTTCACTTTCAAGGTACCACTGTAGCCTGAGGTTGATGATACGTTCCATTGTTTTGCAGAGGCAGCTTGTAAGGCTGATTGGTCTGTAGCTGGAGGCAGTGGAACTGTCTTTTCCTGGTTTTAGGAGTGGTATCATGATTGCTTCCCTCCAGGTCTGTGGAACTCTGCCTGAGTTCCAACAGATATTGAAGATCTGCAGCAGCTTTGTTTTTGCTGCGGTTCCCAAGTTCTTAATCATTTCATTGGACACTCCATCAACTCCTGGCGACTTTCTCATTTTCAATTTGGATATTGCAAGCTCCAGTTCTCTGAATGTGATTGGTGCCTCCATAACTTCAGGTATGGTTCCATCTCGTCCTGCGTGTTGTTTCTCACGAGTCTCCTGTTGCTTCTCTGGGCTAACTTCGATGTTGTTGTCTTTAGCAAAGGAGTCTGCAAAGTGATCAGCTGCCTGTTTTCCCATGAGGATGTTTCCATCTTTGTACAGAGCAATCCTTGAGTTTCTCCCTGTACCTTCATCGTTAAGTTGCTTTACCAGCTTCCACAGTTTCCTCGTATCTCTTTCAAAGTTCAAGGACTCTGTTTTCTCCTTCCAGCTTCTTCGCCTGGCCTGCAACTTGGCCCTTTGAAATTTGGCCTTAGCTTGCTGGTAGTTATTGTGGTGTTCTTGGCATGGACTGGTCTCTGCCTGCTTTCGAGATGTTTCCACGTCGTTGTGCAGCTGCTCTAGTTCACTATTCCAATATGGTTTGTAGTGCTTACGAGCCCCTCTAGGTATTGTTTCACGAGCAGCCTGTAATATGCATCTGCTGAATTCATCGAATAGCTTATTGATGTCTTTGTCTACAGTCAGATCTCTAGCCAGTATACTAGTACGGTGCTGGTACATTGTCCAGTCTGCCTTCTTGTAGTTCCACCTAGAGAGAGTGCTGCTCTCCTTGACAAGTTCATTTTCCACAATTAGGAAGACTGGCCGGTGGTCGCTGCCTCCAAGTTGTTTCCCTACAATGCGTGTGGTGTTCCACTCCAAGCTGGGTGAGTGGAATGCCAGGTCTGGTGTAGAGGTGGTGTGCCATGATCTCGAGTAGAAGGTTGGTGGGTCGATTGGCTGATTAATCAGGATAAGCCCATTGTCATCCTGCCAGTTTTCAAGCTCCTCACCTCTCCTGTCCATGTGATCATAGCCCCAGCTCTGTGAGTGGCTGTTGAAGTCTCCGCATACAATCAGTCTTTCTTTTGCTGGGATTGTATCTAGTGCCAGTGGGCGGTCGCTCGGACAGTAGTAGTTGAGCAGGTGGAATTCTGAACTTTCTGTCCTGAGATGAAGCATCTGGTATTCCGCCCCCTCCATATATGTTTCAAGCTGACATGCACTGATGTTATTCCTCACGAGTGTCAGTATTCCACCTTTTCGCCTGTCTATTCGGTCAGATCGGTAGCACTGGTAGCCTCTGATTTTGAAGGCTATGTCTTTGTTGAGGTGGGTTTCTTGCAAGCAACATACATTTACTTGCTCTTCATTCAAGATATTTTAGAGCTCTAATTTTTTGCTGTAGCCGTCTTTTTTACTATTGACGCCTTCAGCATTCCAGTGCATTATTTTAAATGGTCTTTTCTTTGCTTGGCCAGTAGCTCTATTCTCATGCCTCCTGGCTCCACGGGGCAATTGAGAAGGACCCCCCAGTAGTAGGGGTTGGGCCCTTCCGAGGCAGAGGGCCCGGCACTGCGCCTGCCTGGGTGTCCATCACAGGGCGAGTGCCATAACGTTTTGCAGATATAGGCATACTTCCCATAGCGCATGTGCGTGGCATCCTGATTGCTGTGGTGCGCCTCTTGGCTGGTTGCCTCCGTCTTCAGCACCTTGACTTGCTAGGGCAGAATGTGGTCTTGCTCGAGTCTAGGAGGGCCTGGCCAGTCTTGGTTTTTCAGCCGCTGATGGCTGTACTTGAGCCCCATCTCCACGTCAAGGAGCTGGCCTTGATGGGGCTACTCTGGTTGAAGTGTCAGGTTATATTGCCTGTCTTCCCGCATGTGTTTCTTACGAAGCTAAGTAACACGCCAATCGTTTTCAAACACGCATGTCTTACTTACTTAGTCGTACCTCTTCTACCGTGAGGTGTAGAGGTTTGGAAGAGAGAGCGCCAGACTATCCTATCGGCTGTCTTCCTCCTGGCCTGGTTCCATTCTAGTCCTTGGTCCTTTAAAGATTGTCTAATGTTGTCCTCCCAGGGGACTCTTGGTCGTCCTGGGGATCTGGATCCCTGGCTCTTTGTTTCCCATGCTTGTCGTGGTAGCCGATCTTCTCCCATTCTGCAGACATTGCCAGACCATCTTAGTTGAGACTGTTCTACTTGGGTCTGCAGGGGGTGGCATTTTAGGCCTTGACCTATCGTCTGGTTGTGGACCATGTCTCTTCTTGTTACTTCAACCACCTTCATCAGATACCTCATTTCTGAGCTTTGGATCTGGCTTTTGTGGGTTGTAGTCATTGCCCATGACTCGCATCCATATGTCAAGACTGGGACATAGGTGGAGCGGTATACAGCCATCTTCGTTTTCTTACCAACCTCTTTCTTGCTGAGGAATCCTTGATTTATGGCCTGAAAGTCTCCCAGCCGCTGCTTTTCGAGTGGCCAACTCTTCTTTGATGCATCCCTTTCGGTCTATAATACCTCCGAGATATTTAAAGTGGTCGACCTGCTCCAGGATCTGTTCTCCCAACTTAATCTGATGTCTTCTCGTGATATCACCATGGATTTTGTTTTAGAGCTGCTTATGACCATCCCTCTCTTCTCCACCTCTTCCTTCCAGACTTGCAGATTGGATTGGAGATGTGTCTCTGATGTAGCAATCAGGACAACATCGTCAGCAAATGCTAGCTCTGAAATACAGACCTGTCTCATCTTCCAGTACCCCACTGAATACTTTCTTGTTCTCTCCTTACATGCCTTGATGTCATCGTCCATGAGGAGTATGAAAAGATAAGGTGACAGGATATCACCTTGTCTTACACCAGTGGTGGTCCTGAACTCTTCTGACTTATAGTTTGCTGTCCTCACATCATTTCTGCAAGACTTGTAGAAGCTCTGTATAGCATGAATCAGAGGTGCTGGAATGTTCTTCCCTGCCAAACAGTCCCAAAGTTTGCTCCAGGGGACCCTGTCAAACGCCTTTTCCAGATCTATGAAACAAAGATGGATCTCACTCTTGTACTCAAGGGCCTTTTCACTCAACTGCCTGAGTGTGAAGATTAGGTCTTGAGTACTTCGGTTTGCTCGAAATCCGCACTGGAATTCATCCAATTGTGGCTCAGCTAGGCATCGGAGTCTCTGCTCTAGGATTCTAGAGTAGATTTTACCAGGGACACTGAGAAGGGATATGTTTCTGTGGTTTCCACATTGTCGATTGTCACCCTTTTTGAAAATCGGTGTTATGATGGCAATCTCCCAATCCTTTGGTATGGCCTTGTTGCACCATGCTGCCTGTAGGACCCTTAGGAGTAATAGGTCGCCTGATGCTCACATGTACTTAACCATTTCTGGTGTTAGTCTTTACTCTGGCAAGGTCTGGTTGTCTTCTTGGCGTGAGTGAATTATCACAGTGTTCTACTCTGGTTGAAGTGTCAGGTTATAATATTGCCTGTCTTCTCGCATGTGTTTCTTACGAAGCTAAGTAACATGCCAATCGTTTTCAAACATGCATGTCCCGTGGGGTAATTCAAATTATTTCCACATGGAAATTTCTGCGCGTTACTGCAGAGGTCATGTCTCCCAAATATGGAATGAAAACATCCGATCCTCTCTCCTCAATGTTTACAAATAGCTCTTAAATCTGCTCGGACTATTACAGCATTTCCGCTCAGGTGTGTCTGACTGATAAGCGTGAGTCTGTAATCTGTCCACAGATGGGTAATTTATCGCCCGGCATGCCTTACAAAATTTTCTCCCAATCTGGCTCAAATGTTCAACCTGTAGGTAAATATCTATTAACCTGTTTTTAATTTTGTTATTTTTGCAGGTGCCAAATATTTCTTGCATGTGTCAAATGTTTCTAACAGTTGTCAAATATTTCTAACAGTTGTCAAATATTTCTAGCAGTTGACAAATATTTCTTACAGTTGTCAAATATTTCTTCAAATGTTTTTTCCAGTTGTCAAATATTTCTTCAAATGTGTTTTTTTAGTTGTCAAATATTTCTTTAAATGTTTTTTTCCAGTTGTCAAATATTTCTTACAGTTGCCAAATATTTCTTCAAACGTTTTTTTCAGTTGTCAAATATTTTTTCCAGTTGCCAAATATGTCTTCAAACGTATCTTCCAGTTGACAAATATTTCCTCAAATGTTTTTTTCCAATTGTCAAATATTTCTTCAAAGGTATCTTCCAGTTGACAAATATTTCTTCAAATGTTTTTTGTCCAGTTGTCAAATATTTCTTCAAATGTTTTATCCAGTTGTCAAATATTTCTTCAAACGTTTGTTTCCCAGTTGACAAATATTTCTTTAAACGTTTCTTCCAACTGTCAAATATTTCTTCAAATGGTTTTTCTAGTTGTCACATATTTCTTTAAACGTGTCTTCCAACTGTCAAATATTTCTTCAAATGTTTTTTTCCAATTGTCAAATATTTCTTCAAATGTTTCTTCCAACTGGAAAAAACATTTGAAGAAATATTTGTCAACTGAAAAAGAAAAAACATTTGAAGAAATATTTGACAACTGGAAGAAACATTTGAAGAAATATTTGTCAACTGGAAAATACGTTTGAAAAAATATTTGGCAATTGGAAAAAAAAACATTTGAAGAAATATTTGACAGTTAAAAGATACGTTTGAAGAAATATTTGAAAACCAGAAAAAAAATTTGAAGAATTATTTGACAGTTGGAAGAAATGTTTGAAGAAATATTTGACAACTGGAAAAAAACATTTGAAGAAATATTTGACAACGGGACAAAAAACATTTGAAGAAATATTTGTCAACTGGAAGATACGTTTGAAGAAACATTTGACAATTGGAAAAAAACATTTGAAGAAATACTTGTTAACTGGAAGACACGTTTGAAGAAATATTTGACAATTGGAAAAAAACATTTGAAGAAATATTTGACAACTAGAAAAAAACATTTGAAGAAATATTTTACAACTTGAAAAAAACGTTTGAAGAAATATTTGACAACTGGAAAAAACATTTGAAGAAATATTTTCCAACTTGAAAAAACGTTTGAAGAAATATTTGACAACTGGAAAAAACATTTGACAACTGGAAAAAACGTTTGAAGAAATATTTGACAACTGTAAGACATATTTGACAACTGGACAAAAATTTGAATAAATATTTGACAACTAGAAAAAAAATGTGACAGAAGAAACATTTGAAGAAATATTTGACAACTGGAAATAACATTTGAAGAAACATTTGACAACTGCAAGTACTATTTGACAACTGTTAGAAATACTTGACAACTGTAAGAAACATATGACACATGCAAGAAATATTCAAAGAACTATTTGGCACCTGCAAAAATAACAAACTTAAAAAAAGGTTAATAGATATTTACCTACAGGTTGGAACATTTGAGCTGGACTGGGAGAAAATTTTATAAGGCATGCCCGGCAATAAAGTACCCGTCTGTGGACACATTACAGACATGCACTTATCAGTCAGACACACCTGAGTGGAAATGTTGTCCGGACAGATGTAAGAAGCTTTTTGTAAACATTGAAGAGAGAGGATAGGATGTTTTCATTCCATATTTGATAGACATGACCTCTGCAGTAATTTCAATGTGGAAATAATTTGAATTACCCCAAGTGACATGCATGTTTGAAAATGATTGGCATGTTACTTAGCTTCATAAGAAACACATACATGGGAAGACAGGCAATATAACCTGACACTTCAGCCAGAGTAGAACACTGTGACAATTCACTCACGCCAAGAAGACAACCAGACCTTGCCAGAGTAAAGACTAAAATCAGCTTTCATTTATCAGACCGGACTTTTTTTTAGCATTCTCAGGACCTAAAAGCCAGGGAAAACTCTACCATTTTAACATGGAAAACCGGAATCTGAGGGAACTGAAACACAAGTAACTCCAAACTCAGAACGAAGACCAAAGCTGCGGTATATAACACCTGCATCCCCAGCACACTTCTATATGGCAGTGAGACCTAGACAATCTATGCCAACAGAATTTTATAAAGTATACGATCAATGGTTTCCTCACGACATTTGTGCCAACCATCGATCCAATTTTATTACTAGTGAGGGTAACACACGAATCGTTTGTCAGAAATGCCAGGATAGGAAATTATATGAGAAGAGAACCCCTGTGTTGCTTAAACTAGAATACGAAGGTAGGGGGATGGTATCTTTATGTAGTAAAACCTACCACTGTTTTGGGGAGCCTGATAAATCTAGTACTAAGGTTGAAGAAATATTTGACAGTTGGAAGAAACGTTTAAAGAAATATTTGACAACTGGAAAAAAACATTTGAAGAAATATTTGACAATTGAAAGAAAACATTTAAAGAAATATTTGACAGTTGGGAGACACGTTTGAAAAAAATATTTGACAACTGTAAGAAACATTTGAAGAAATATTTGACAACTGGAAAAAAAACATTTGAAGAAATATTTAACAGTTGGAAGAAACGTTTGAAGAAATATTTGACAACTGGAAAAAACATTTGAAGAAATATTTGTCAAATGTAAGAAATATTTGACAACTGTAAGAAATATTTGACAACTGTTAGAAATATTTGACAGTTGGAAGAAACGTTTGAAGAAATATTTGACAACTGGAAAAAACATTTGAAGAAATATTTGTCAAATGTAAGAAATATTTGACAACTGTAAGAAATATTTGACAACTGTTAGAAATATTTGACAGTTAGAAGAAATGTTTGAAGAAATATTTGACAACTGGAAAAAACATTTAAAAAAATATTTGTCAACTAAAAACAAACATGTGAAGAAATATTTGACAACTGTAAGAAACATTTGAAGAAATATTTGTCAACTGAAAAAAAAACATTTGAAGAAATATTTGACAACGGGAAGAAACATTTGAAGACATATTTGTCAACTGGAAGATACGTTTGAAGAAATATTTGACATATGGAAAAAAAAAACAATTGAAGAAATGTTTGACAGTTGGAAGAAACGTTTAAAGAAATATTTGACAACTAGAAAAAACATTTTAAAACGTGAATCGTTTGTCAGAAATGCCAGTGTGGCCGTGATTGGTGGGTTAAGGTTTGCATTTTCTTTATAGTGTTTGTATAGTGTTGATGTTAGAGGTTCAGATCACTGCCCTAACCAGTGGTCAGCATGTGGGAGCAGACAATGTAAACACTGCTGTAAACAATTGATGAAATGCACTGTTAGACAAGACATACAGATGGTTGATGGTTTCTAACTCTGTTGACACACTGTACACCAACAGCAGTAAAATGAACTTCACAGTTTTATTTACATAAAGTAGAATCCGCTTCTCTCTTCTGCAAATTTATCTCATAGATTTATACATTTCAATTTGATATAATTCCCATTCGTACATTTCCTCAATTCAGTGAACATCCGAAATCATATTCTTGTACATATCTGTCACTGATCTGCTCTCGTCTAATTTCTCCACTGCTATATCACCTGGGTGATCTTCTAAGAAAGTTAGTTTATCTTTATAACTTTTCACTTAGTGACCTTCTGGTGTATCTTGCTAGAAGACTGGCCTACAATGCCAGGGATATTGATTTTCTACCAGTTTGCATGATCACTACGTTTGTCTCTGTTTTATTTAACAAAAATCTATCTTCAATATAAACTGCAGATTCATACCTGCTGTCTTGAAAAATACAAAACCTTGACAACATAACTCTTGTTATGGCAAGTCTGTAATCACAGTAGCCAACCACATCAAAATGGCTTGTTTTCCAGAGACATGAATATAAAAAAACCATGCTCACTAAATGAACTTCCAAACTACCGTCTCTCTAGCACACACTTGCTAACTCACACTCAGCGCATTCCAAAATTCTTAAGACTCTGATTTCCCGTTCTAACATTTTTCCATTCACACCTAAAATGTGTTCATCCTACCACAACTTTCTCATGCATATTTTTTTCTTGCTCACCCAACAAAACTTACAAGGGACGTAATTCCAAGTTATCTCCCTTTGATGATTAGACTCAAAACCATACACTTCTCTTCAACTCTTATTACAAAAACTTTACCTGCAAATTTGTCCCACCACAATTGTGGACTCACTTAATATGCTTAACTCTAACAATAACTACTACATCTTCCAAGTGGAAACCACAGAGTTTCCTCCCTTTGCCCAAAGCACTCCTCTATATATATCACTTCCCTTCAACAAAGACGAACAGTCTTTTAACAACTCCATTCATTTTTTCCAAACCATTTATCTACACTCACTTACTTTACTAAAACCAAACCACCGTTCACACCAGTATAGAAAATTATACGGGAAGAGAACCCCTGTGTTGTTTAAACTAGAATACGAAGGTAGGGGGATGGTATCTTTATGTAGTAAAACCTACCACTGTTTCGGGGAGCACGATAAATCTAGTACTAAGGTTGAAGAAATATTTGACAATTGAAAGAAAAACATTTGAAGAAATATTTGTCAGTTCGAAGAAACGTTTGAAGAAATATTTGACAACTGTAAGAAACATTTGAAGAAATATTTGACAACTGGAAAAAACATTTGAAGAAATATTTGTCAACAGAAAAACAAACATTTGAAGAAATATTTGACAACTGGAAAAAACCTTTGAAGAAATATTTGTCAACTGAAAAAAAACATTTGAAGAAATATATAACAACTGGAAAAAACATTTGAAGAAATATTTGTCGACTGAAAAAAACATTTGAAGCGATATTTGACAACTGTAGGAAATATTTGAAGAAATATTTGTCAACTGGAAGATATGTTTGAAGAAATATTTGATAACTGGAAAAAAAACATTTGAAGAAATATTTGTGAACTGAAAAAAAAACATTTGAAGATCTATTTGATAACTGGAAAAAACATTTGAAGAAATATTTGTCAACTGAAAAATACATTTGAAGAAATATTTGACAACTAGAAAAAAACATTTGAACAAATATTTGACAACTGTAAGAAATATTTGACAAATGTAAGAAATATTTGATAACTGTTAGAAATATTTGACAGTTGGAAGAAACGTTTGAAGAAATAATTGACAACTGGAAAAAACATTTGAAGAATTATTTGTCAACTGGAAAAAAAAAACATTTGCAGAAATATTTGACACTTGGAAGAAACATTTAGAAGAAATATTTGTCAACTGCAAGTGACGTTTGAAGAAATATTTGACAATTGGAAAAAACATTTGAAGAAATATTTGTCAACTGAAAAAAAACAAAAACATTTGAACAAATATTTGACAACTGGAAAAAACAACTGAAGAAATATTTGTCAACTGGAAAATATGTTTGAAGAAATATTTGACAATTGGAAAAAAAAACACATTTGAAGAAATATTTGACAGTTGGAAGAAACGTTTAAAGAAAGATTTGACAACTGGAAAAAAACATTTGAAGACATATTTGTCAACTGGAAGATACGTTTGAAGAAATATTTGACAATTGGAAAAATACATTTGAAGAAATATTTGACAACTGGAAAAAACATTTGACAACTGGAAAAAACATATGAAGAAATATTTGACAACTGTAAGAAATATTTGACAACTAGAAAAAGCATTTGAAAAAATATTTGACAACTAGA
Organism: Oreohelix idahoensis; assembly: GCA_024509875.1. Lineage (NCBI taxonomy): Eukaryota > Metazoa > Mollusca > Gastropoda > Stylommatophora > Oreohelicidae > Oreohelix > Oreohelix idahoensis. The sequence goes on along the minus strand of JAMPIV010005606.1, from coordinate 51,687 downwards.
AAAAAACATTTGAAGAAATATTTGAAAGTTGGAAGAAACATTTGAAGAAATATTTGACAACTGGAAAAAACATTTGAAGAAATATTTGAGCACTGTAAGAAATATTTGACAACTGGAAAAAACTTTTGAAGAAATATTTGACAATTGGACAAAAAAAATTTGAAGAAATATTTGTCAACTGGAAGATACATCTGAAGAAATATTTGACAACTTGAAAAAATATTTGACAACTGGAAAAAAAACCTTTGAAGAAATATTTGACAACTAGAAAAAAAACATTTGAAGAAATATTTGACAGTTGGAAGAAACGTTTGAAGAAATATTTGACAACTGGAAAAAACATCGGAAGAAATATTTGACAACTGTAAGAAATATTTGACAACTGGAAAAAACATTTGAAGAAGTATTTGACAACTGGACAAAAACATTTGAAGAAATATTTGTCAACTGGAAGATACATTTGAAGAAATATTTTACAACTGTAAGAAATATTTGACAACTGGAAAAAACATTTTAAGAAATATTTGACAACTAGAAAAAAACATTTGAAGAAATATTTGACAGTTGGAAGAAACGTATGAAGAAATATTTGAATACTGAAAAAAACATTTGACACATGCAAGAAATATTCAAAGAAATATTTGGCACCGGCAAAAATAACAAAATTGAAAACAGGTTAATAGATATTTACCTACAGGTTGGAAAATTTGAGCCGAACTGGGAGAACATTTTGTTAGGCATGCGGGCGATAATATACTCATCTGTGGACAGATTACAGACTCGCACTTATCAGTCAGACACACCTGAGCCGAAATGTTGTAATAGTCCGGGCAGATGTAAGAAGCTATTTGTAAACACTGAAGAGAGGATCGAATGTTTTCATTCCATATTTGGGAGACATGACCTCTGCAGTAACACGCAGAAATTTCCATTCTGAAATAATTTGAATTACCCCACGGGACATGCATGTTTGAAAACGATTGGCATGTTACTTAGCTTCGTAAGAAATGCATACGTGGGAAGACAGGCAATATAACCTGACACTTCAGCCAGAGTAGAACACTGTGACAATTCACTCACACCAAGAAGACAACCAGACCTTGCCAGATTAAAGACTAAAATAAGCTTTCATTTATCAGACCGGACTTTTTTGAGCATTCTCAGGACCTAAAAGCCAGGGAAAACTCTACCATTTTAACACAGAAAACTGGAATTTGAGGGAACTGAAACACAAGTAATTCCAAACTCACAACAAAGACCAAACTGCGGAATATAACACCTGCATCACCAGCACACTTCTATATGGCAGCGAGACCTAGACAATCTATGCTAACGGAATTTTATAAAGTATATGATCAATGGTTTCCTCACGAAGTTTGCGCCGACCATTGATCGGATTTTATTACTAGTGAGGGTAAAACGCGAATCGTTTGTCAGAAATGCCAGGATAGGAAATTATATGAGAAGAGAACCCCTGTGTGGTTTAAACTAGAATACGAAGGTAGGGGGATGGTATCTTTATGTAGTAAAACCTACCACTGTTTTGGGGAGCACGATAATTCTAGTACTAAGGGGCTCAATAAACATCACAATAAGCTAGACACCAACACCGTTTTAGATGTACTCACTACACAACAAGCGCAGGGCGAGAAAAATGTACTAAGGGGCTCATTAAACATCACAATAAGCTAGACTTTTAGATGTACTCACCCAACAACGGAAATTCCCTGTCATATTTTTACTTAAAAAGAATAGTTGACTCCGACAATGTCATCACTTCACCTCTTTCCATCTAAAAATATCTCTCTTCCATTATGTGCCCTGTTCATATAATGTTTTTTTTGTTACTGCCGTTTGAAAATAAATAAATAAAAATATATACATTTTAAAAAATTTGTCTCAACTCGTGTACATTTGTATTCTTCCTTACATGGTTTGTTTCTCTCACCCCTATACTCTCATCAATACCTACACACAAACAACACAACACCTTAGACAAAACCAAAATCACCCACAACACATCATGCTCATTACCCATCTTCCTTTATAAAATTTATCATTGTTTATATTTTCCTATTTATCTCAAGATTGCAGGATTTTATCGAGTTGTCTTACTCCAGCGCCCCGCTACACGCCAACACACACCCAGGAGTCATCATCAATACACTCTCCCTTAAAAAACCCCACCGACCACCTAATGACAATAATTATCCTTTGCTCCTTCATAGCAACACAGCTGTTCAATTCAACTAATGACCCTAACCCGCAGCTACTTTAAGCTCAACACTTACCAACATTTAGGGGGAACCGCGCTGGTGTAGTGGTTACCAAACGTTGCTGGTGACCGGGTGACCCAGGATCAAAACCCAAGCGAGGACATTTGAAGACTTTTCATCAACCGGGATTTGGACTGGATTAACTCGAGCCCTGGCAAAGACATTTGAAGGATTGTCGTTGACCAGGGACTGGTGGCTCCTGAGCCGACCCAGCTCTAATGGGTACCTCTGAAATCAGCGAGTATTTGCCTGAATGACGAGGGACACCTGTCTCTGTACAAGAAAAAAGGGATACTCACATAAAAATTAGTCTCAGGTTAGACATACTAACCTGAGATTTCGCCTCGAGTAATAGCGAGCGTTAGCAAAAAAAAAAAACTAACATTTATCTGAGTGCACTCCCCAAAGTCCTTCTTCATCAGCACACTTGTGTTTATATTCCGCATGGATAACAGCTGTTGGTGGATCGCAGACAGAGATATGATAACACTTTCCTCTCCCTATGCTGCTGACAATCCGTGAAAACAACTCAAAACTATAACTCAACCATGAAAAAAGAATTTTTCAGGACAAATGTTAAGTCCTCTAGATGAACAGGTGTGCTTTAAATCCAGGATCTAAAGAGGTGGCGATGAATGCACTCAAAATTAAATATCCGTTGGAGGTAATAAATCCACTATTGTCGCAGGCCCGCTACTCCTGTGATGGCACATTATAATATGGATGAAGTAGATCTAATGATGGCTACATGATGTTAGAACTGGCGATAATGTGTAGCTCTGTGAAGCTGATGCCAGTTGAGCATGGGTGTTCTACTTACTTTGCGGGGGTGGCGTAAAACTCCCAGCAAGGAAAATCACACAAATGTACAGGTTGTAGGATGTCGAACATCAAAGAACTTTAGTAGGTTGGAATATCCCAATGTAAAGGGTTTGAAGATTTATCCTGCCTTTCCAGGAAGGCAAACCAGCCGATTGCCCAGAAGTCCTTAACTCCAGTTCTCGCTGAAATGACTTCATATTCAAAAATCTATGATCACCTAGCCAACATAAATGTTACAACATCGAAAAAAACAAAGCAAGTGCATAAACAGGTACAGATTAACTTATTACAACCATTCCCACCCCAAGTGGCCCATACTGCTTGTCAGTGCTGACCTATTCCCACAGGTCATCTCGCTCCCTGTTCCTTCTCACTGACCACTAAATAGACGAGCGAGCAAGTATGTGCCTGAGGAAGGCCTACCTGATAAACGCAACTTTCGTCATTTATATGATAAGAACTTTACTAGAAACAACCACAGAAGTAAGAACAGATCGATATTTATTCTTTATGGCAGCGCACTACAAGAAGAATTGCATAACAGAGCAACCGCTCTTACACTGCAAGGGTCCCAAACTTTCCCTGGACTCAAAGACATAGGGAAGTTTCCACAGCCCAACAATACAAGCATCTGTTGCGTGCATATTTTGACGCACATTTTACAAAAATCGATATGGCTATTTAATATGGGAAAAATATAGACATTCATTTATTTGTGTATGAAAATGCTGTTTATGGTAAAAGCGAGATAATCCATGTTTGATTCACACTTTTGATTATAGGAGTAATCGTTCTGGATATTGATCCAGCGCAAGGATATTGCGCTTGCGTTTGTACTTATTTTTTAGGGCCAGAAAATATATTAATTTGCTTATTGTGTTTATGGCCTGAATTCATATGGAATTAGGATAGAGAGACGGAGGGCTGAAAGCAGGAACGCCGGCAACACTAACACGCGTCCTATTTTGGATGGGTAGGAGGGACTAGATTCTTGCTAGCGGAAGTATGAGTTGTCTTGACAAGTCGTGATGAGTTCCGATGTACTGCTTACAAATGGCGGGGTACGTTTTTCTAGAGCTGGTCCTTTCGTCAGAAAAAAATGTCTCACGAAGTGGTTTTTCTTCTGAAGGAGATGGTGTCTCTACGATAGTTTGTGTTAGAGACTCTCCTTATGTCAGTATATAGATGATTCGGACTCCAGGTAAACCCAGCTCCTATTTTTGATGATCTCTCGTCGGTTAGGCCTAGCTTGACTTTTGTGCTTCGCTATGCTAGTGTCGTGTTTTGTATCGACGAAGATGACAGATTTTCCTGCAGCGGTTATGGCTACGTGAATTAACCTGATCACCGTAGAGCTGTATGGAAACATTTATGAAATCCTTTATATACCCATTATAAATTAACTCTGGCTTATATTCTCCTTCCTATGAATGAGTGAACGACAACTCAGGGAGACAGCCATGTTGGATTTCGGTCATCATATGTTTTGATCACTGCCAAGAGAACAGATTATTTATCTTATTATCGGACAGTGACAGGGAGATCTCAATCTTGCTAGAAACCCCCTTTCGTGGTTTCATAATATATACTACAAACTATGGACGTCAAGTAACTTTGGTTATTTATCGATCCGCCCTTCACTGACGCGTTTAGTCAGATAGGGGGATGTGGCCATAATGTATCATGACATTGAACTTTTGATGTACTGCCCATTATTTCTGAATGTGTCATGACTTCAGATCTGCTATGTATACCTACAAATTGATATGTCAACGAACCATGATGTACTCGTATGTCCCAGTGTGTACGTCTGAATAAATTGAGTAAACTAAGATTCCAGCAGTCTGCATTGGTGCCTTGTAGACACAAGTGTGAGTGGTTATATTGGTCAGCACACGAACAGTACACCATTCACGGTAATCACACTCTACACTTCTACTTCATACATACACCATCCTGCATCGGCTGAAGTGACCAAGTTTAGGGCCTGCTTCCCCTGGAGCCTTTGCCTTCCCTAACTCAGGACTAGGGTGAGTTACCCATTTACAGCTGGGTAGACTGGAGCATGCCTGATCTCAACAACACACCACTCTTCCTTACAGAGCAGACAGACTGATACTTTACAGTGTGTGTGTGAAAGCAACTTTACAGAGTGGAAAGAACAAGACTTTACAGTGGCGAGCCAGATTCCTGGGTCCAGCTTACGCAGTTTTGTGTTGAGAATCTCAGTTTACAGCTGAAAGAACATTTGTTTGAACACATCAACACCAGTAGGACAGCTATACAGTCGATGTCAGCTTCAGCGCTTGTTGACAGTTTTTCGCTGTACAGACAGTATTACACAGGACAGTGGTATCAAGTGTAGAAAATATCTGGAGCAATATTGTTGACATTTCTCAACGTACAGAAGAATCACAGTGTTGCTGAACATAAAGTGCATAGTTCATCGTTGGTTCTTCAGATGCTCAACAGAGAAAAATTGACAGTGTAATAGTTTAAAATTAAATCTATTACTGAATAAAGTGGCAAGTTATTAGTATTAAAATAAACTGTGCCTGCTTTACAACACTATACCTGCAACACATTCCATTCATGACATAAATGATATTGTATGCTATATGCTATTTATGCTTACATGTTATTTGTTTATATGTGTAGGGGTTTATATGTTGCGGGCCTGGATGGGTGGTGACTAGAACAGGAAATACCGAGTGATATTGGTCTTGTTCTGGCGTTCGATAGGGAGCAATTTCTTAATTGAAATTTGCATGCAACATAGTTTGCAAATATTTGGTTAGTTGTGACGACTGTTTCATTGTTTGATTTGTTTGTATAATTGTAGGTCTCATCTTTTCTTTCATTTCAGTTTTTTACACCCTTATGTTTATACACTGTGGCGTTATTTGTCTTGTTATCTTATGGCAGTTATCATCACGGTTTCTGTGATCATTTTTTTCATTTCTCCTATTTGATTTAATTTGATCTCTGCAAATGTTTTCAGATTGTCTTTTCTTGTTTGTCATTTGTAATGTCTTTAGTTGACATATGACGTATAGTGGTATACACTGATAGTATAGTACAGATCAGTACTTTCTGATTGTTATTGTTATAAAACAAAATGTACAAGACCTTTGTAAGGCTTGTCTCCCAAAGTGATTGGTAAAGGGAAATATTTTTTTCCACAGGTACTCAAGTGATCTTTGATTACATTGAGGTATACAAGACCTTTGTAAGGCTTGTCCCCACAGTATTTGAGATACAATTATTGTTGTCCACAGGTACTCAAGTTATCATTGGTTATTATAAACCATACAAGTTTGGACTAAGACTAAGTCTAAGGTATAGACTTGTCTCCCATTAACTTGAAAGAGGGTAATTTATTTACTTTTTCAGGTTTCTGATTTAAGAAGACAATATGTCTACATTAGATTATTTTATTACTCAAGGAAAATCTCTTGATAAGACTGGAAAAGACTTAGAACAATGGGCTGTTGCTCAATATGACAAAGCATTAGCTGCAGAAGAGAAAAAAAACTGCTGCTGCTGTTGAAGAAAAAAAAGCTGCGGCTGAGGAGAGAAAACTTCAAATAGAAGAAAAAAAAGCTGCTGCAGAAGAAAGGAAAGCAATAGCTGAAGAAAAAAGATTAGAAAAAGAAGCTGATACTGCTGCTGAACTTAAGAAATTGCAGATGCAAGTGGAGGAAAGGAGATTTGATGCAGAACAGAAGAAATTAGAAGCTGCTGCAGAACAGAAAAAATTAGAAGCTGCTGCAGAACAGAAAAAATTAGAAGCTGCTGCAGAACAGAAAAAATTAGAAGCTGCTGCAGAACAGAAAAAACTAGAATTTGCTGCTGCTGCAGAACAGAAGAAATTAGAAGCTGCTGCAGAACAGAGAAGATTAGATAGAGAAGCTGAAGAGAGAAAAGCAATAAGAGAACATGAGTTTGAATTAGAGAAATTAAAATTGACATGTATGAGTAATGTTAATCAGGCATCTGGTGGTAATGGTAAACCCTTCGTGTACAAGGTCAAGGTACCAGCGTTTAACCCTACCAGTGATGACATAACATTTTGGCTTTCTAGATTTGAACGGGCTTGTCGATCTCATAATGTTGACAAATCACAGTATGTGAATCAGTTGTCTGAAAATCTAAAAGGGGAGTCTCTGAGTAAGTTATATTTTGTTGAAGAGGCCGACAAAGATAATTATGATGCTGTTAGGGCAGCTTTGATAAAGAGATATCAGCTGTCTGAAGAAGGTTATCGTCTTTTGTTTAAAACAATGAGACCTGAGGTAGGTGTAGAATTCTCAGAATTCATCTCAAAAGCACGAATTACACTTTCACGATGGATTGAATTATCCAAAACAGAGAAAACATTTGATGGTCTTACGGATTTATTGCTAAGAGACAAGGTCATGTCTTCTGTAAATAAATCATTCCTAGAGTTCTTACATGAGCGTAAACCTAGTACAATAAAGCAAATGGAAAAATATTGTGACCAGTATGCCACGGCACACCCTGACATGATTCTTAGTAACTCTAACATTAAAGAGAGTATGCCAGTTGCTTCGGCAACAGAATATAATCAGAATTACTCACACAAATTCCAAGGAGCTAAAAATAAATGTGATAAAAAGGTTAATTGGAATAAGTATCAAAACCAAGATAACCACTCAAATCAGAGTTCTTCTTCGAAGAACTGGAATCGGGCTGATAGTCCTCGACACGCGAGGGGTGCCCATAATGTTAGAAATTCTCGGAAAGGGAGTAGCTATAGGAACTACCCAAGTGCTTCATGGAGACAAAAGAAACAATATTACAGGGATACTCAATTTAATGAGCATGATGATTATGATCATGAATATTATGATTCAAACCCAAATAGGGGTTATAACAGAGGCAATAATAATTATAGAGACAATTATAACCGAGGTAGATCACAACACAAAAGACATGGTAAATCTTATTACCAGGCTAACTCTGCACAACAGGAGTTCCACGACACCGATAATCAGAATAATGATAAAAAAGACTCCAATAGTGTAGCGAATTCCGCTTTTGATTTTGCTAGAGCATCTGAGTGTTCGCAATGCAAAACATTATTCGATCCAACCACAGTGTCTACTTTAAGCTGCGGTCACCCACTTCCCGCTCTCCATGCGTCAATTGCGCATAATGGAAGGGGTGCTCTTGTCTTTAATAGGGGCCTAATAGATGGTACTCCGGTATCAATTCTTTTCGACTCGGGGTGCACTACAATTGGAGTGAGGCAATCACTCGTAAATCCTTCTCGAGCTACAGGCAATATAGTCAAATGTGTAACATTTGGTGGCACATTGGAGAAGTACTCCACTGCCATTATCAATATTGCTACGCCTTTCTTTACAGGAGAGGTGCAAGCATGTCTCTTGCCGAATCCGATCGCTGATCTTATCATCGGTCGCATTCATGGAGTGAAAGAATGCACTCCACAGCAAATTTCTAATTGGGAAAATGTTAATATGCAATCTGCTAATGCAGTAATCACTAGGGCTCAAGCTCTCAATATGCCACAATCTTCACATTCTGAAGATAATGATGCGCAGATCCAAGATGATCCCTTGGAGATTTCCCACGATTCCTTTATCAAACAGCAGGAAGATGATCCTACTCTAAAGAAATTCTTTACTCTGGCAACAAAAGGTGATCCGAATAAGGATACTAATCGTAAATCTTGGATTACGTTGAAGAATGGCGTACTTGTACGTATGGTACAAGACTCCGCTAAGTCCATTCATTCTCAAATCCTTGTGCCTAAAAATATGAGAGTTAAAATTTTACAGCACGCTCATGATTCGCAGTGTGCTGGACATATGGGTTTTTCCCGTACTAAAGCTAGAGTTCTTCAATCTTTCTTTGGCCTGCGGTGAATAAGGACATACGAATCTATTGTCGATCTTGTAAAGTATGTCAAGAGATTAAATCCAGAGGTCCACGCCATGATGCACCTATTCAGGCTGCAGACATTCCCATTCGGCCATTTCAAAAAATGGCAATAGACATCATTGGTCCATTTAAGATAAAGTCTGCTAGAGGACACCAATTTATTTTGACGTGTGTTGATATGTGCACACGTTGGCCGGAGGCTGTTCCTCTAAAGAGCATAACTACTGCTGATGTCGCAGATGCTCTTTGGTTAATATTTTCTCGTCTGGGATTTCCAGCAGAAATATTATCCGACCATGGTACCCAACTCATATCGGATACCATGTCTCAAGTAATGTCGACTCTGAAGATAGAGAGATCGCTGAGTAGTATTTATCATCCTATGTCCAATGGGATGGTGGAACGTTTGAATAGAACTCTGAAAAACCTACTAGGTAAGATAACAGAAGATCATCCTCAGGATTGGGATAGGGTTTTACCCGCGGCTCTCTTTGCATATAGAGAGGTCGCCAACGAACATACAGGATTTTCTCCCTTTGAACTTGTCTTTGGCGCGAAACCGCGAGGTCCTATGTCCTTACTGCATGATCTTATAACTGCTGATAATATTGTCGATGACACAAAATCCTCTTATGAATATGTCATCGCACTTAGACACAAGATTATTGAAGCATGCAAATTGGCAACTGCTTCTTCTGAATTTGCGAAACAGAAGGCAAGGGAATTTGCCAATAAAAAGAGATGTTTGCGTCAACTTTGTCCAGGTGACAAAGCATTTGTCTTGCTACCTTGTAGGGAAAATAGACTTCTCATTTCTTGGAAAGGTCCGTACGATATAATATCAAAGGTTTCCGATGTTGACTATATCGTCGATATTGACGGGAAGCGTAAAACCTTCCACATCAACATGCTCACGGAATTCCATGAACGTCCTGATTATTTACAACCTGTTTTCCAGGCAACGGACGATTTTCCAGTCCAACATGGACAGTACTCATCTCTGTCAGTAATACAGGATGAGGAAACGAGTTTCTCGGATGTAAATTTACCTTTTCCAATGATTCCTCTTCACTCTAATGAATCATGGAAAGATGTTGCAATTTCTCCAGAATTATCTCCAGGAGAGCAGAAACAAGTTTCTACTATGTTAGAACAATTTCAGGATGTCCTTACTGACATTCCTGGTCAAACTGATGTCATTCAACATGACATTATTCTTACTGACCATAGTCCTATAAGAGTCAGACCGTATCCTATCCCGATACATTTTCAAGCACAGGTAGAGAAAGAGTTAGATGAGATGATAGAGTTAAAAATTATTGAACCATCCACATCAGCATATTCTTCGCCGATGGTTATAGTACGGAAAAAAAGACAATAACATACGTCTTTGCGTGGATTATCGCAAATTGAATCAAGTGACTAAATTCGATGCTGAACCTATGCCTTTACTAGAAGAGCTACTTACGAGACTATCGAATTCTCACTTCTTTACTAAACTCGATTTGTCTAAGGGATATTGGCAAGTTCCACTATCCGAACACGCCAAACCGTTTACTGCTTTTTCGACGCCTAGGGGTCTATTCCAATGGAATTTTATGCCTTTCGGTCTTATGAACGCCCCTGCTACATTTGTACGCATGATGCGTCGAATCCTATCTCATCGCTCAGATGTCATTGCGTATCTTGATGACATCTGTCTTTTCAGTGATACTTGGAACGATCACTATAATGGTATAAATGAACTATTGTCTATCTTACGCGAGCATAACCTGACAGCGAAACCATCGAAAGCATGTATTGGTTTTAGCGAAATATCTTTCTTAGGACACCGTGTTGGTCATGGGTTCCTAAAAACAGAAGACCATAATACAAGTAAGATACTTAACATTTCTATTCCTAAGACTAAAAAGCAAGTACGAAGTCTTTTAGGTCTAATACAATTTTATGGACGATTCATCCCGAATCTGTCCTCCATTATGTCACCTCTTTCTTCCTTGCTAAAGAAAGGGTCTCCTAATGTAGTCCATTGGACTCAAGAATGTCAATCCTCTTTGGATAAGGTTAAAACTATGTTTTCTACTTCACCTATCCTAGTATTGCCTTCTAAGGATAAGACATTTATTCTTCGTAGTGACGCTTCATCCACCGGGATTGGAGCTGCACTAATGCAAGAGTACTCTGGAACTCTGCATCCTGTGATGTATATTTCTCAGAAATTAAATGCCGCAGAGAAGAATTACTCGGTCCTAGACCGTGAATTATTGGCTATGGTTTGGTCAATCCTTAAACTGCAAAGATTTCTTCTGGGCGCGCATTTCATTGTGGAAACTGACCAGAAAGCTCTTACGGCTATTCAGAGTAAAAATCTGAAGAGCGCGAGATCAACGCGATACGCGATTGCTCTACAGCCATTTCATTTTTCGGTGCGAGCTATCCGTGGGTCAGAAAATGTGATGGCAGATATTTTGTCTAGATGCCCACATGATTCATAACTGTTATACAACTTTGATACAGTTGTTTCTATGTTGAAATGTGTACACATATGTAATATATCATATATTGATTGTAACACTACTTAGCGGTTCATTGATATGTATTCACCGCTGATCTTTCAATGTTTTTCGTCTTTGATGATCATGATGTTAAGATATCTTAGATGGAATTTATGTATAAACTAATGTGGAAATTGTGTCATTGCTAATATTGTAGTATGCGTTGGTGACACCTCTCTGGAAATATTTATACTTAGAGAAGTACTTTCTCTAAGGTCATAAAACTTATGCTTATCATCTGCGCATTGTTATTGCTGCGTTGTGAGCCTATTGTATGTTGCTCCTAGATGTATTTCAAAAAAAAAAAAATGTACCATTTTTTTTTCCCGAGGGGTGTGGTAATCTGTTGCGTGCATATTTTGACGCACATTTTACAAAAAATCGATATGGCTATTTAATATGGGAAAAATATAGACATTCATTTATTTGTGTATGAAAATGCTGTTTATGGTAAAAGCGAGATAATCCATGTTTGATTCACACTTTTGATTATAGGAGTAATCGTTCTGGATATTGATCCAGCGCAAGGATATTGCGCTTGCGTTTGTACTTATTTTTTAGGGCCAGAAAATATATTAATTTGCTTATTGTGTTTATGGCCTGAATTCATATGTATTACATATTATTAGTACAAGTAGAATCAGTCCTATATTGTATATTTTGGATGGGTAGGAGGGACTAGATTCTTGCTAGCGGAAGTATGAGTTGTCTTGACAAGTCGTGATGAGTTCCGATGTACTGCTTACAAATGGCGGGGTACGTTTTTCTAGAGCTGGTCCTTTCGTCAGAAAAAAATGTCTCACGAAGTGGTTTTTCTTCTGAAGGAGATGGTGTCTCTACGATAGTTTGTGTTAGAGACTCTCCTTATGTCAGTATATAGATGATTCGGACTCCAGGTAAACCCAGCTCCTATTTTTGATGATCTCTCGTCGGTTAGGCCTAGCTTGACTTTTGTGCTTCGCTATGCTAGTGTCGTGTTTTGTATCGACGAAGATGACAGATTTTCCTGCAGCGGTTATGGCTACGTGAATTAACCTGATCACCGTAGAGCTGTATGGAAACATTTATGAAATCCTTTATATACCCATTATAAATTAACTCTGGCTTATATTCTCCTTCCTATGAATGAGTGAACGACAACTCAGGGAGACAGCCATGTTGGATTTCGGTCATCATATGTTTTGATCACTGCCAAGAGAACAGATTATTTATCTTATTATCGGACAGTGACAGGGAGATCTCAATCTTGCTAGAAACCCCCTTTCGTGGTTTCATAATATATACTACAAACTATGGACGTCAAGTAACTTTGGTTATTTATCGATCCGCCCTTCACTGACGCGTTTAGTCAGATAGGGGGATGTGGCCATAATGTATCATGACATTGAACTTTTGATGTACTGCCCATTATTTCTGAATGTGTCATGACTTCAGATCTGCTATGTATACCTACAAATTGATATGTCAACGAACCATGATGTACTCGTATGTCCCAGTGTGTACGTCTGAATAAATTGAGTAAACTAAGATTCCAGCAGTCTGCATTGGTGCCTTGTAGACACAAGTGTGAGTGGTTATATTGGTCAGCACACGAACAGTACACCATTCGCGGTAATCACACTCTACACTTCTACTTCATACATACACCATCCTGCGTCGGCTGAAGTGACCAAGTTTAGGGCCTGCTTCCCCTGGAGCCTTTGCCTTCCCTAACTCAGGACTAGGGTGAGTTACCCATTTACAGCTGGGTAGACTGGAGCATGCCTGATCTCAACAACACACCACTCTTCCTTACAGAGCAGACAGACTGATACTTTACAGTGTGTGTGTGAAAGCAACTTTACAGAGTGGAAAGAACAAGACTTTACAGCATCTCTGACACATCGCAAAGACACTCTTACCAGCATTGAAAGAACTTTCATCTCTGCTGGCCACTTTTGAGGAAGCAAAGGGGAGTTAACTTGTCAGATCAAAGTGACATGCTAGCAGCGACCAAAAATTAGAAAAAAAGATGAGAAATGGTCATGCCTACAATCAAGATGTTAGGGGGGATGGTAGCTCCATCCTAGGGCCAAATTTCAAACCCAACATCACACTTCTATGCAGCGGACATGGCTAAACCAGTGTAGTCTGTGCTATCTAATCAGTGTATACATGCTCTGAAGGCCAGCACGTGACAACACTTAAACATTTGTCACTTTAACTTTCCACATTTTGCCGAGGATGTAGCATAGACACTGTAGATAGAAGGTATTGAGCCTTCTTTCTTGCTTAGCATAGGATGTCCATGTCTCGCTGCCATATAGAACTGTGCTGGTGACGCAGGCATTATATACACGCAGCTTTGGACTTCAATGTGAGTTTGGAATTTCCCCAAACACACAATATGAGGCGGGCAAAGGTAGATGCAGCTTTGCCAATGCGGCTATCAATTTCTGAAAATCTTCTCCAGGGACGAGCTGAACCAGAGGTTCAGAGAGCTTAAATTCACCGCAGATAAGACACAGCATCTATGTACAAGCAAATTAATGATTAAATAGGCAGAAGGTCACACATAGCAAATGGCTATTTGAAATCAGAAGAAAGAACGTTATTAATGGTTCAAATGAACATAATAGAATGATGGCCAGTATACATAAAGGAAATAAGATGATGAAAGATCAGAACTGAACGTCCAGGACAACTGTAAGACCATCAATACTTGTTGAAATGCCATGAGCCACATGTAAAAAGGCACAGCGTCTGGACCAGATAATATAACAGTAAAGAAATGGATACTTTTGAGGCATTTGGAGCAGATGTGATAACAAAAGTATTGAATGATAAATAAATAAAATAATACTAAAATCTATATCCTTAGCTTTAAAAAAAAACATTATAAAATGTGAAGAGCATCTGACCATTAATTTCATGAGTCATGTGACCACATTATTGTTAAGAAATGTCACAAGAAGAGTGAGAAATAGAATAAACCAAGACATTAGTGATGAGCAATGTGGATTTGTAAAAAGTAAAAGCACTAACTAACAGCACCATTTATTTATGATAAGAACTTTATTAGAAACAACCACAGAAGTAAGAACAGATCGATATTTATTCTTTATACATTACATTACGGACTTTGACAAAGTGGAAAATGTGACATTATTAAAATTTTAGAAAGCAAAACCATCGATGTAAAAATTTTGGAGTAATAATAACGTGCTGACAGCAAACGGCAGCTGTAAGATTTAGCAGACAAATGTGATCATTTCAGCATTTTGTGGCAATTTACAAAGGTGATATGACTAGGCTATAAGAACTGCACAATATGAGAATTACACTGCTAAAGTGTGAAACATTGTCACAAAATTGAATCGTTCTATTTTTTCTTATTTTCTCTCTCACTCCCATTCTCTAACTTTTTCTCATTTTTGGAACACAGAAATCCGTACTCCAGTCGTTTACATTTTCACACTTCGATTCATGTCAAGTCAAGACATAGATTAATGGTAATCGCTTAAGTGATTGCACCAGATTGCTGCCAGGCGTGACTTGTTTGTATACGAGTACATAAATCATTTCCACTGAGATGAGTCAATTGTGGAGTGTCATTCTGTGTTTATACAAGCAACTAGTTTCGTCTGATAAATGATGCAACCACTTCCTACAAAATTACCTGTGTTACTAATGATAGCTAATATCAACACGGTGATACATTTGAAGAGTGAACTTGTAAATGTGATAATAGCAAACATTACCATCGATGAAAATAACAATTCCACAGACGGAGGATGATTGTTTGAAATTTCACAAACGCATGAGTCAGGCAGAAAATTCCAGTAGAAAGTTATCATAACATGCACTTTCAAATGCTATTGGCTTTGTAGCTTAGAAGCAAAGGTACTTTTATGTTGGTTGGAAGTTTTGTTGGAAACGCCATGCCAACGCGTGGGCTGAAAACTGCAGTATAACATAGTACAGTTCAGACATACGAGACTGCATTCCAGAAAGGTTACAAGTAGACAGCTCAGACTAAAGGCAGGAAAGAATATAAGTAAGGATTCTGATATTATAGGACTCAACAAAACACATATTGGAGCACTTTTTGAACAATAAAACAAGGAAATGCTACAGTTTAATATGGAAACAGGACTCTTACAGGACCTACTCACAAGTCACAGAGGGATTCTATAATAGGAATAATACCCCAGACGTGTGAATGGCATAAAGCTGCCAAGACTATTTAACTAAGCCAGAAGTCTTTGATTCCAGTATTGGGGTGAGTTGTAACATATTTTTATACTTTGCATTTGACATGTTTGAACTCGCTGATGGTTATACGGTCCTTAAGGAGTTGGCAACCTCAGCATGTGAAAATGATATATTCATGAACTACCACAGCAAAGTGCTGGTGATTGCTTCGTGCCAGTTCTCACATGGAACCAAAAGCAGAGGTAACTTCAGACTCCAAGTGGAGCAGGGAGTGGATGATGATGCCATCATATGAATATTATCATATGTAATAAGTTGTATGTCCAACGGGATCCAAAGATGCAGCAATAGAGAATGCAGTCAGCAACCCATAGCTAGACTGCTTGCATCTGGGTCAGCAAACCAGAGCTGACCAAGACCCTACTCCACCTCCAAGTGGTGGTCCTGGAAACAGGCTGCATTACTGCAGTCTGGCTGAGAGAGTAGGGATCAAAGTGGGAAGTCAAACCCGGTCCCAAAAATGCCGTGCTGAAGTCGGATGTGTCAACCGAAAGGTGCAGATATCGCAGCAAATGGACACAACGCAACCAACGTCCTTTTCAGGATGAACGAGGAAGAAAAACATGTCCAACCAGGCACAAGCCACTTGTCACTGTCCAGTCACAATTTTTCCATTACATTAACTAAAAGAATGGTGCAGTTTAACCACATCCTTTGAGTTATATGATAAACGCTCAGGGAGAGTAAAAATTAAGAGAAAACAATTTGGTTGACGGACAGCCGGAAAGATAAGAATGGAAAATTGCTTAGTAATATACAAGAACAAATGAAGAGATGGACAGAACATTTTGAGGAACTTCTCAATAGACCATCTCCAACTTATCCCCCAGACATCCAGCCAGCAGAAGAGGAGCTACAAATCAGCTATGAACGACCAAGTAGAGAAGAAATAAAGAAAGCCATAAAGCTTCTGAAAGATGGAAAAGTAGCTGGTCCAGATTGCATTCCAGCAGAGGCCATCAAAGCAAATATTGATACCTCTACAGAGATATTATACAAACTACTTGGCAAAGTCTGGGAGAGAGAGGAAATACCAGCAGGATGGAAGGAAGGTTATCTGGTCAAGTTGCCCAAGAAAGGAAATTTACAAGAGTGCACAAATTATAGAGGAATAATGTTACTATCAGTGCCAGGAAAAGTATTACACAGAATCATCCTTGAGAGATTAAAAGAGTCCATAGACAAGCAACTGAGAGATGAACAAACAGGTTTTCGACAAAACAGATCCTGTACAGACCAGATAGCCACATTGAGAATAATAGTTCAACAAAGACTGGAATGGAATTCACCACTATACATCAGATTCGTGGACTATAAAAAGGCATTTGACAGTGTAGACAGAGAATCATTTTGGAAATTGATGAGGCATTATGGAGTTCCCATGACGATCATTAACTTAATAAAGAAGACCTATGAAGACATGACATGCAGAGTTCTTCATGAAGGACAATTTACAGAACCGTTTAGGATTAGAACAGGAGTGAGACAGGGATGCCTTTCATCTCCATTTCTTTTCTTACTAGCAATAGATTGGGTCATGAAAACATCGACATCACACAACAGAAATGGAATTCAGTGGAATCTGACTAAACAGCTTGATGATCTGGATTTTGCTGATGACTTGGCTCTTCTGTCCCATAACCATATTCAAGAGAAAATGAAAATTCTCGATGAGAGGCCACAACAAGTGGGCCTGAAAATACACAGGGACAAGACAAAGATTATGAGAATAAATGCAAGAAATGATAACAAGGTTGAACTTAAAGAAACACCACTAAAAGATGTAGTATCGTACACATATCTTGGAAGTAATATAGACAAAGTTGGAGGGACAGACAGTGATATCAAAATAAGAATACAAAAAGAAAGAGCTTTCATTGCATTGGGAAACATATGGAGAACAAGAGAAATCAAGTCCAACACGAAAATAAGAATCTTCAACTCAAATGTCAAGTCAGTCCTATTGTATGGCTCTGAGACATGGAGAACAACAAAAACAACAACCAAAAGCTACAGACTTTTATAAATGGGTGCTTGCGTAGAATAGAAGGACTGAAATGGTATGACAAAGTCACAAATGTGGAATTGATGACAAGAACCAGTGGACTAAGAGTTGAGAAGAAGACGCTGGCGATAGATTGGACACACGTTGAGGAAACCTGTTGATAGCATTACAAGGCAGTCCTTGATCTGGAATCCACAGGGAAAGAGAGGCAGAGGTAGACCAAAAAACACGTGCAGAAGAGAACTGGAAACAGAGGTGAAAATGAAAAGGAAAACATGGAAAGAACTTGAGTGGATGGCACAGGACAGGAAGAATTGGCATGTGTTTGTTGAAGATCTATGCTCCTTGGGGGGCTAAAGGGTGTTGATTGATTGATTGACAGCAGGAAAGGCACCTGATTATTATCAGGAAAACAAAGACTTGGCAGCAGAATTTGTTCTTTTATTCCTTTTAAAAGTTGATGGTACAGATCGAAGAGACCATTTGAGGTACTAAAGATACCAGTACTACTACCATTCTGTGGTTCAAAGCTTGTGATTGACACTTGAAACCTACATTCCATGGGTTGTGAAGACACCTGTCTTGACTAGGAGATGTTCCCTCTTGAATAATCTGGAGGCGTGCTCTTGGCACAGAGATGAATTGATGAAACCAGCATCACCAACATTTCAGCATTTTAACAGCTAAGTGGTATTTCTAGCAGGCCAATACAACAGAACTTTATTCCACAACTAAGATTCTTAAAGCTGATATAAGTTTTGATGATGACAACTATCTTTTATTAATCACCAGTTCTTAGTTATTTACATTTGTTCAAAAGTTATTGATCATTAAATTTGTTATATGTTGTTTTTACAAATTCATAGTTCATTTAGTTATTACAGAGAGAAGTGCACATGCATGAATCAGCATCTTTAATATATCTATATTTACATATATAGAGCCAAATATAAGAAGAATTGTACTGTTAATTCAGCTGGGAGCTTGTATGTAAGAGCTAAATTAAATTTTATATTACCTCTTCACAAAAGGCAGGAAAGATAAAGAGTTAACACTGCTAAAATGCATAGCATTGTTCTCGATTTCTTAAATATCATCATAATCCTTCTATCTGCATCTCTGCCAAGAGTAATTTTGTGCAAAGGTAGACACCTTTGAAGACCCACATTAGGTACTGTAGGTTTTGGCCATTGTTGGACCATCACTGCAGAGCAAGGGGAGGTAACCTGTGACAGCAGTCTATAAGATCCTAATATATGGCCTTACCCAGTCACCTTTGGCCTCTTTATTCTTGTTAAGGGTCTTCATATGGTCCGATTGCACATTTGTGTGCCACATTTGTTCATTTTTATGCGATCCTTGTATGATATTCCAGGCATATTTATGTAACATCACATTCCTAAGTTGGTATTTAACTCACTTAATCTGTTGTCAACAAATAGAGTCGCATCATACATGTCAGTATAAGTAATCTCATGGTCAAATATGTAAATACTGTGTAGTCAGGTTGATACAAGAAAATAAAGATATTCTCTTTAATTTTGTGATTCTCATCAACCATAAAGGTCTACAAAGAAGAGCTCTGTTGATAGGCCTGTTTGGTTGGTATGTTTTGTAATATAGCGCGTTAAAGAGATATGTCATACAACGCACTAATACAAGGTTGTACACGTGACTGACAGCCTCATGGAGTAAAATAATTTGTTACTAAAATCGAGACATAAGAGATTAATAGGGGATACAGTTAGGAGTCAGTAGGCAGGCCAACATAGAAATGTACGCAAGATGAAGAGAGGGTAAATATGCTAGGAATAGATAGTCATAGGAAATTTTAAGTATTTCTGTATAGGAGAAACAGAGTCTAAATAAAGAGATTAGAAAAAGGGATGATAGCACTATAGTGATAAATGGTTGAATGGCTCAAGCAACCAGGTATTGTGCATATAAAAAGATATGACAAGTAGTTATGTCTAGAGAAAAAGAGTTCATGAGAACAGTAAGTAAGAAAGGTAGGAGTGACATGAGATTGTCACATATTTTATAAATGTAAATGGTTGGACAAATGCAAGGACAATACAAATGGGGTGTGTGCGAGAACAGGATAGAGCTCATAAGAGTTGTGACATGTCAGTGTTTGACACAGATGTTAAATATTAACATGAACAACTGGTAGTGTGAACATAAGAGTGAAATGATGGTTAATTATTATCATGATCCACTGGTAGTGTGAACAAAAGAATGAAGTGGCAGTTAAATATTATCATGATCCACTGGTAGTGTGGAGATAATTTGAAATAGAATAATGAGAAGAAATTTAGATGGTTAAAGGTTGTATTTTCCAAACACATGTAATTTTTGTGGCTGAAAATAATGAGATTTTGATGAAGGAAAATTGTATCATGAGAGAAACATGTGTAATAGTATTGGAAGAATAGAAGTACACAGATTTTTTGTATAGGATAATAGAAAAAGAGGAGAAAAACATTTCTCACAAGAATAAATGTTTTGTTAGAGGTAGTGAGGATAATGTGGCAGTTTACACACAATGAGAGAGATAATGGTCAAAGAGAGGTAACCAGTTTTAACAGAGTGTAATTATAACTGAATAGTCAGACATGAAGAGCAAAGGGGATATGAATAACACTGACAAACAACATTTTTCTTTCTTATATAAGAATAAGTGTTCTTAGGTCAGTTTCTTGCGCTGATTTCAAATCTGAAATCCGTTTATCTCTATCACGTCGGGTTCTTAAGATATTTGTGAATAAATATATTTTTGGGAAACCGTTATTTGCTCCATTTCATTTTTACTATATAACTGATTAAAAATTAATAAAAAGCAACATAATTCTACTTTTTATACTGCTAAAAGATGCATGACATATGTTACGCGATTTTTCAAATAGTTAGTATTTTGAAATAATTCTGAGCAAAATATGGCTTCTAGAAGTTGTAGAAATTCGGCTGATCTGTTCTGTTACGTGTGCAGATATTTTACTGATCGTGTTGACCAGAAAAACTTTACACTATTACTAAAGAAAGCATATGAACTTTATTTCGATTCGAAAGTTGAAGATGCAAATAAATCTTGGAAGCCAAATGCAGTTTGTTCGATACATTGGCAGGTTGGTTACGAAAATCGCCGAAGCATAAGTCAATGCCTTTTGGAGTGCCAGTAATATGGCGTGAACATACAAATCACACTACTGATTGTTACTTCTGCTTGACAAATATCCATGGTTTCACTTTTAAAACTAGAAAGTCTGTGGTTTATCCAAATATTGAATCGGTTTCGAAACCAGTGCCTCATGATCCAATCACGTGTCCGATCCAAGTACCACCAGAACAATATCCGTTGGACGTAAATGAACCATCAGAAAGTGATAGTTTACCTGCTTTAGAAACTAATTCTGACTCAGATTACATACCGTTGAATGATGGTGTTTACTTAATTAACCATTCAGAACTTTCAGATCTAATACGTGATCTCGCTCTTACCAAAGGACAAGCGGAATTACTCGGTTTGCGACTCAAAGAATGGAATCTTTTAGCTCCCAATACTCCGATATCTAAATTTCGTCATAGACACAGAGAACTTGTTCAATACTTTGAGATGGATGATGACATTTGCTATTGCAAAGATGTAAACGGTCATGAGCACATAGTCAACGAATGGCGATTTTTCATCGATTCTTCCAAGACTAGTCTAAAAGCCGTGTTATTGCATAACAGAAATTTTTTTTCATCAATTCCATTCGCCTACTCTGTTCATATGAAAGAAACTTATGACAATATGGCTAAACGTTTGGAAAAAATAAAGTGCAAAGACTACCAATGGCGGATTTGTGGAGACCTAAAGGTCATTGCAATTCTCACGGGCATGCAGACTGGGTATACTAAATTTTGTTGCTTCCGATGTGAATGGGACAGCCGCAACAGACAGGAACATTATGCAAGAAAGGTGTGACCTATCCGGGATCGTATGCAGCTCGGGCATAAAAATGTAATACGCGAGCCATTAGTTAACAAAGACACCTTCATTTTACCACTGTTACATATAAAGTTGGGGCTCATGAAGAATTTTGTAAAAGCGTTAGATAAAACGAGCAAAGCTTTCACTTATCTTCGAGAAAAGTTTCCGCAAGTTAGCGATGCAAAGATAAAGGAAGGTATCTTTGTAGGACCTCAGATTAGGAAAGTTATTGCAGACAAACAATTCGAGAACTTGTTACATGGTAGTGAACTTCGCGCATGGATGGCATTCAAATCGATCGTCGATAACTTTCTGGAAAATCACAAATCTGTCGACTATGTTGCATACTGTTAAGCAGTGCATAGATGTATACATAATTATGGGCTGTAACATGTCCCTCAAAATCCATTTGCTCGATTCGCATCTTAACTTTTTCCCTGACAACCTTGGCGAAGTCAGCGATGAACATGGAGAATGATTCCATCAAGATATCGCCGTAATGGAGTCAAGTTATTAAGGACGGTGGAGTGTGACCATGCTGGCCGATTATTGTAGGATGCTTCATCGCGATGTACCACATGCCATTCACCGACGAAAGTCGACTGCAAAGAAATTCAAGCCTACATAACTGTTATACTTCTTGTACGAATGATGTTGTAATACTGTATGCGTTGTTAAAAAACTTCAATTGCGTATTTCTAGAGATCCCGACCTGATAGGGAAAAACGGTTTGCAGATTTAAAAACAGCGCATTAAAATTGACCAGAAAAACATAGAAATGTTAGAGAAAGAAAAAAAAAGTTTTTTTTTGTTAGTCAGTGTAATTAAGGAAGGCCCCCATGAGCAATCACACAGTATTTTATATGATTCCATGAGCTGTCTATAAATAGGGGCAAACCACATATCTCTTTCTCTTATGCACCACATAACTCAGTAAAACAGTAGACCAGTGTTTCTCAACCTTTTTGTGTTCACAACACACTATTCAATTTTCTAAAAATGTGCGGCACACCTATCTGATCTCGCGCCTGAATAAAGAAATACAGTGATACATACTAAATTAAGTACAACTTTTTTGTGTGGGTACTTTAAAATAAATAAAACTCTCAGTTTGATTGTCTTTTAATTGTTTAAAATTATATTAGAACATATATTTAACAAACAGAAAAAGAAATACAAAATTTATTTAGGTCCAAGTAGAAGCACTATGTTTCGTCCATGGCTTTTGAACATTATTTATGCACCTCTTGGGTGTTTGTAATATCATGAAATTTTGAAGTCTATTTATTTTTGTTCAAAGCAGGTAATAGCTTCAATTATTACTGAATAAATTCCAGCTGTAAGATCAGTTTTATATTGCATAACCACTAAAAATATACTTCATGTGGTTAATTTACCAAATTTTTGTGGCACACTTTGATAGGTGTGGGGGCACACTAGTGTGCTGCGGCACACCGGTTGAAATACAAAGTAGTAGACATTTAATAATGAGAACAGTTATTATAAGTATTTAATACAGAGACAGCAAAATTCAGGCAATATTAACACAACCTGGAGGCGTTCAGTAATATTAGCTTACTTACTTAGTCGTTCCCCTTCTACCGTGAGGTGTAGAGGTAATATTAGCCATAACCTGAAATTGCTGCATAATTCAAAAGTAGTGATGTCCAGAATAAATTAACAGACTGAAGAGCTAGCAGATATAACGAAGAAGCTTCCATGACCAACAAGTACACTGTAATGTATAAGAATATCAATGTCAGCAGGAGGAGATATGCCCTGCAGAAGTCTATGTTAACATTTCATTTGAAACTCATGTAAGTATGTTCAAAAAACTTTTTTAAATAGCGAGGGCTTGGGGATCAGTCAATCAAGACTGACTTTCTCGTTCATACATGTGTGTCACGTGTAATAATCATCATCAATGTCATAATCACCTCAAGGACAAGAATCTGACAGTATAGATCAAGTAAGCTTAACATCTGGTCAACTTTTCAGAGAGTGCAGTAAGACCTTGCCACATAAAAATACTCTCCAGTGTGTAATTTTTCTGCATTTCACGACTAAGAAACTCTGTAACATACACATCACATTTATCATACAAGTAAACTTACTCCTTTAAAAGTGTATTCATGTCTATGTTCTCAGACTACTACAGTGGTTAACTCTTTCATTCCAGAGTTATTTTGCACGCTGTGCCAGACTTCTTTGTGGGCAGAATTTTATAGAGTGAAGTGTTCATCTTTTCAGTCTAAATTTTTTGTGTGAATTTTTCTTTGAACATGTACTTATTATATACCAAACTGTACGAAAACCGATAGAGAATTGTAATATATAATGTCTTTGGTAGTATTAACACAAGTATGTTCGATATACTTAAAACATTTTGCATGTAACATTGAAAAATGCTAAAAAGTTGACTGTAGAATACGATCTTACCAAAGACAAATTACTGTTGTAGACAATAAAACTTTCTTTTTAGTCTTCAAACATCAAGCTAATCCATATACAAAGTAAAAATAAACATGCTTATGGCCACAATTAGTACATTTAGTGTTATTCACACCAGCTTTTCCGTGGTCCTTTGTAAGAAAAAAATAAATTATGCAATAGTGCATTACATGATTTTCAAACAAATAAAGAAGAATAACGTTTAAAAAACTTTTTTACTCTTTTAGTTGAATCCCTAGCTTCATCTTCTACC
The DNA here is from genome assembly GCA_024509875.1 of Oreohelix idahoensis. Classification (NCBI taxonomy): domain Eukaryota; kingdom Metazoa; phylum Mollusca; class Gastropoda; order Stylommatophora; family Oreohelicidae; genus Oreohelix; species Oreohelix idahoensis. The sequence goes on along the minus strand of JAMPIV010005606.1, from coordinate 27,170 downwards.
AAGAACTAGTGATTAGATGTTACGGTAGGTCTAGTTTTGTTGCTTTTTGATCGGCCAGAATATGACTACGCCCACTCATCAACTAAATCTAGTATGTCTAGCTTTTCTGCACAGATTCCGTATTTTGACAACAAACTGCGACTACCAAACAATCATCATCAATGTCAGCAATGTTTCAAAGTAGTTTGACACAATTATTTGCTTAGGAGACTTAGAAAATGTAAATATAAAGCGTGACATACTTCTCTAGCAATAACAACGAAAAACGCAAACATGTGAATCTTCACACAAATTGTGATAACATCAAAACATGCACATGTGCTGATTAACTACAGTCAAATTAGTTGTTTAAATAGTAGCAGAAGTCATTCTATGAGTTTTAATATATGAACTACATTAAACGAACGATTTTTAGGGTTTATGCGTGATAAACTAAAAACCACGCTCTCAGCGTTGTTCTGGCATGGCGCGTTGAATTTTGCAACGCTCAGAGCGTTGGTCTTGAGTCAAAGAGTTAAACCTTATATCATAAACATCACATTTGTATGTGTTCTTGTTTTTCTTTCAGAATAGAAAACTTTTTTTTTTAAAACCCTACAGCAAAAACATCACACTTGTAAGGTTTCATTCCAATATGTGTTATTTTATGTGCTTTCAGAGTAACTTATTATGTAAACACTACACCACAAAGATCACACATATATGGTTTCTATTCAGCATCAATTTTTTGTTTTGTTCTTTCAGATGAGAAGACCATATAAACACTACTCCAGAAACATCGCACTTACAGTATGTATTCTTTTGTTTTTTTCAGACTAGAAGACAGTGTAAACCCTACTCAACAAAAAGCAAACAATAAAAGGCTTCTCTCCAGAATGTGTTATTTTGTGTCTTTTCAGAGAAGATGTTGTAAATCTTGCTCCGCAAACATCACACTTGCAAGGCTTCTCACCAGCATTTATTATTTTGTGTCTCTTAAGATTTCTACATCTTGTAAACCCAAAAACACTTGCATAGCTTCTATTCTATCCAGTATGTATTCTTGTGTGTTCTTTCAGGCTAGAAGAATGTGTAAACCTTACTCTACAAACATTACACTTGTAAGGCTTCTCTCAAGTATGTATTCTTTTGTGTACTGACAGATGAGAAGACTGTGCAAACACTACTCCACAAACATCACACTTATAAGGTTTCTCACCAGTATGTATTCTTTTGTGTCTGTTAAGATCTCTACATGTTGTAAACCCTACTTCACAAAAATCACACTTGTATAGCTTCTCTCCAGTGTGTATTCTTTTGTGTTCTTTCAGGCTAGAAGATTGTGTACACCTTACACCACAAACATCACACTTGTAAGGCTTCTCTCCAGTATGTATTCTTTTGTGTACTGACAGATGAGAAGACTGTGCAAACCCTACTCCACAAACATCACACTTGTAAGGCTTCTCTCTGGTATGTATTCTTTTGTGTACTTTTAGACTAGAAGACTGTGAAAACCCTACTTCACAAACATCACACTTGTAAGGCTTCTCTACGCAATGTGTTATTTTGTGTGCTTCAAGAGAAGAAGACATTGTAAACCCTACTCCACAAACATCACATTTGTACAGCTTCTCTCCAGTATGTATTCTTTTGTGTACTGTCAGACTAGAAGACCGTGTAAACCCTACACCACAAACATCACATGTGTACGGCTTCTCTCCAGTATGTTTTCTTTTGTGTACTGTCAGATGATAAGACTGTGTAAATCCTACTCCACAAACATCACACAAAAAGGGCTTCTCTCCAGAATGCGTTATTTTGTGTCTTTTCAGAGAAGAAAACATTGCTCCACAAACATCACACTTGTAGGGCTTCTCACCAGTATGTATTCTTTTGTGTGTAATAAGATCTCTACATCGTTTAAATCTTACACCACAAACATCACATATGTAAGGCTTCTCTCCAGTATGTATTATTTTGTGTTCTTTCAGCCAAGAAGACCATTTAAACCCTTCACCACAAACATCACACTTGTAAGGCTTCTCTGCAGTATGTAATCTTTTGTGTACTTTAAGACTAGAAGACTGTGTAAACTCTAATTCACAAACATCACACTTGTAATGCTTCTCTACACAATGTGTTATTTTGTGTGCTTCCAGAGTAGAAGACATTGTAAACCCTACTCCACAAACATCACATTTGTACAGCTTCTCTCCAGTATGTATTCTTTTGTGTACTGTCAGACTAGAAGACTGTGTAAACCCTACACCACAAACATCACACTTGTAAGGCTTCTCTCCAGTATGTTTTCTTTTGTGTTCTTTCAGGATACAAGAATATGTAAACCTTACTCCACAAACATCACACTTGTAAGGCTTCTCTACAGTATGTATTCTTCTGTGTACTTTTAGACTAGAAGACTGTGCAAACCCTACACCACAAACGTCACACTTGTAAGGCTTCTCTCCAGTATGTATTTTATTAAATTTTGTATAAGGAGAACACTGCATTAGCATTACACCACAAACATCATGTTCATAAGGGTTCTGTATTTCCTTACTCTGCATGTTGTTGTCAAATCCACAACTCATATCAACCCCATCAAGAACATCACTTTTCATTCTAATATCACTTGACCCACTTTCATTTTGAACTGTGACCTTGAAATTATTCCGAGTCTCACCAATGTTTGCTGATCTGTCAAGACAAATAATGGAATGTACAGCTTCATCACTTCCTGTTGTTCCAGATTCATCACAATTGTCATTTGTCAACAATTCATTACTGATACTGGTATAATCATTCTTGTACAATCTATCATTGGTGTTGATGTTCTGGGCTTGGTAAAGCACATCTGAAATTATATGGGATTTTAGATGGTAATAAATAACCAGTGCCTGACATGCAATCAGCTATTAGATGTCCTAAATTGTGTAGCCCTCTAAAATTTTAGCAAGACATGTGGCTTAAGTGAAAATTAAAAAAATTGTGGATAGTTAGACTTTTTTGGCAGCAACACATTTCTTGTATTTCTAACAGTAAAATGAACCACTCACTGCCAACATTATGAGCAAAATTTTTGTTTAACCATTACTTTACATTAATGTCTACACAGATTTACTTTGCCTCTATTGAATGTTTGCACATTTTGCGGAATGTGACATACGTTACATTTTTAGAAAATGTGTGTTAAGTTAGTTGTGGAAAAATGTGTTGATATTTGTTTAATATATTACTGATGTTCATGTTTCAGATTTCCAGTTCAGGGTGTGTTGCCAAAAAAAAAAAAAAAAAGCAGCTATGAAAACCAATACTTCTTAAAAGATCCAAACACAGACAAAATCATGTTTTTTAAGGCAGAAGTCTCTAATTTCTTCATGTGAGAAAGTTAAGGACAAAGTTTAAATAATTTTCCATATATCTTTACCATATCCTTCCAGAAAACTTGCATAACCAGTTCTTTAAAAAAAAAATTATAACTGACACAGAACTATTAATGAAAATGCATCTAAAATATATTGTGCTTACCAGAAAGATAATTGACCATACACGTATAATACATCACGGTAGTGTACTGTGTTATTTAGAGTCCCCTTACCAGAAAGATTAATGACCATACATCTATAACATACCATGATAGTGTGCAGTGGTATGTAGAGCCCTTTCACCATACAGGAAGAAAAAGCTAGAATGGGCTTGTATTAATGATCAAGGTTAGGATCAGCAACATTTTGGAATCTACTTTAGTAACACAGAGCCCTCTTAAGGTCTACCATATATATATATATATATATATACTACTCGTCAAAAGTCAAGGGCCACCCTATTATTTTCAATACACTTTTATATAAGCGCATAGAATGATTAAATGAAGGAAGTTTTTAGTAAAAATGGGTGCAATATCTTCCTCTGACAGTCCTCTATGCACGTTAAGCATAAAAACAACTCACCGACAACCATGGTGATCACGTGCAATTTGGTTTGCTGACCATAAATTCACATTTTTAATTTGTTTTTTCAAACTTCCATACAACCAAACAGGTGAAGTAATCGTGCTGATTGACATTCCACGTGCAATGGCGACTTTTCGTAAACAGAGTTCACTCTTAATTTGTTTTACAATCAACAGACTTAGGGTAGTTTCATCACTTGCAAAAACCATGCCACCGAGAAGAAGTCTTGACACCTTATAAAGAATGAGGGCGTTAGCGTGGGTTGAAAGTGGTTTATCTGTCCGTGAGGTTGCTAGACGGCTTGCAGTGTCACACTCTACTATCCAAAGAATTTTGGAGAGCTTTCAGGCCACAGGAAGTGTGGAGGATCGCCACCGGCCAGGTCGCCCTAGATGCACCAATAGACATGATGACCGGTACCTCTTGTTGTCAGCCCTGCGCCATCGAACAATGACTTGTTCCACTCTAAGATGTCAGCTGAGACAAACTGTAAACGTTAATGTCAGTCAAAGCACCATTCGCAGACGTTTACATGAATTTGGACTGGCTGCTCGACGTCCTGCAGTCAGAATCCCTCTTACTTCTGCTCATCGCAGAGCCAGTGTTGTTTGGTGTTGTGAGCACATCTGATGGACAAGACAACAATGGAGTCAAGTTCTCTTCACTGATGAATCTCGCTTCACTGTGTCATTCAATGATGGCGGATTCGAGTTTGGAGATGACCAGGAGAGTGATTTACTGATGACACAATTCGAGAGGTGGATCGTTATGGTAGGGGTTCTGTCATGGTCTGGGGAGGCTTCTACAGACACGGCAGGACCCCACTCTACATCATCCAAGGCAACTGGACCGGCCCAAGATACCAGAACGAAATCTTGAGACCAATTGCTCAGCCTGCTCTGGAGGCCATAGGTGGTAATGCCATCCTCCAAGATGATAACACTCGATCCCATCGAGCTCGTGTGGTGAATGAGTTTATTCAGCAACATGGGATCATCAGGATGGCGTGGCCAGCTCATTCACCTGACCTTTCTCCGATTGAGCACCTCTGGGATGTCCTTGGTCGAAGATTGTCAACAAATCACCCCCTGCTAATGGATGTTGCACAGCTGACTGCATTTCAGCTTCAGGAATGGCATGCTGTTCCTCAGGATACTCTTCGGACCCTTGTGGACTCGATGCGTCTATGCTGTCTTGAATGCCGTGCTGCAAACGGTGGTCATACCCGATTTTGAAATGTCTATTTGTCCAATATCTATTGTGTGACTTTTGAAAAGGTGGATGACACACTTCACAGCGTTTGAATGTGTTTCCATTTCTTTACGTGACATGTCAATTTGGTATTCAATAAATGCCGTTTTGACTGATACCAATTACGTTTATATCAGATTTGTTTTATGGTTTCAACCAAGATTTTTCTAAGTGGCCCTTGACTTTTGACGAGTAGTGTATGTATATATATATATATATATATATATATATATATATATATATATATATATATATATATATATATATATATATATATATATATATATATACGAGTATATATATATATATATATATATATATATATACGAGTATATATATATACGAGTATATATATATATATATATATATATATATATATATATATACATATATATATATATATATATATATATATATATATATATACGAGTATATATATATATATATATATATATATATATATATATATATGTGTATATATATATATATATATATATATATATATATATATATACGAGGGACGTTCAGAAAGTAATGCACCATATCGTTTTTCTCAGGAGCTGTTTATTCAAAAAGCATGAAATTTATACACAATATACATGGATATGTCATGTAAACATCGGTATAATTCAACATAATCCCCATCAACTTGTACGGCTTTATGCCAGCGCGAAACAAGTGCATGTATTCCTAGCCCGTACCAGAATTTGTCTTGATCATTTAGCCATTTCTTCGCTGCATGAATCACTCCTTCATCATCTTCAAACCTTGTCCCACTGAGTGCATCTTTAAGTGGACCAAATAGATGAAATTCAGAGGGTGCCAAATTGGGACTATAGGGTGGGTGGGGTAGTACAGTCCAACCCAATTTGGTGATTGCTTCCCGTGTTGCCAGACTTGTGTGGGGTCGCATATTGTCGTGAAGGAGAAGCAGGTCTGCTGGATTCTTGTGCGGCCGAACTCTGCGAAAATGTTGAGTTTTGTCAATGTCTTAATGTAAGCTTGCGAATTGATTGTCTCTCCTCTTGGCATAACGTCCACAAGAATCGCACCTTCAATGTCCCAAAAGACAGTGATCATGACCTTTCCAGCTGAAGGAATTGTCTTGAATTTCTTTCTTCGTGGTGATTGCGGATGATGCCACCCCATTGACTGTCTTTTTGTCTCGGGTTCAAAATGATGTGCCAGGTTTCGTCACCTGTAACGATCTTAGCCAAAATGTTCTCTCCATCAGCACTGAAACGCTCCAACAATTCAGAAGAAATTGCTTTCCTTTGCAATCGGTGGTCATTTGTGAGACTTCGAGGAACCCATCTTGCGCAAACCTTAGAAAATCTGAGAGTTTTTATAACTGCATTTGCATTACCAATGCTGACTGACAGCTGTATGGCAAATTGTTGAGTAGTGATTTGCCTATCAGTAAGAATAATGCCCTCAGCGCATTTCAACATTTCTGCGTTGGTGGCTGTGGCAGGACGTCCACAGCGCGGCCGATCAAGCAGCTCCGTATCTCCACTTCCTGATTCTTTGATTCTCTGAACCCAGCAACTGACTGTACTCCTGTCGACTGCAAAACTTCCATACACATCACACAGACGCTTGTGAATGTTCACAATAGTTTCCTTCTCTGCAACGAGAAATTCTATCACAATTCGCTGCTTATAATGCAAGTTGCTAACATGCTCCATTTCAACGGTTTATGGCAGCCGTATAATTTGCCGGTTGCAGTGCAATTTGGTGCACACAATTGGCACATGCCATATTTGAAGTGTGCAAAATGTCATGCTTCTATCTTCATTATTAGCTGAGAAAAACGATGTGGTGCATTACTTTCTGAACGCCCCTCGTATATATATATATATATATATATATATATATATATATATATATATAGATATATATATATATATATATATAGTGTACTTTTAAGTGAAAAGGGGGAAGAGAAAGTAGAGATTATGAACATTACAAAGATAAGATCACGTTCCTAACTCATGCAGTTCACAAATACATTTTAGTAGTCAGCTCGTGAGTATCCATTGGGAATGTGGAAAAAGTCTTTTTGATCCCTGGGACATTGCGATTTTAAATCCCGGCAGGAGAGGTCTAGTCATAAAGTTCCCTTGTTGACAAATTCTATTTTTTTTTTTTCTGTTCTCCCAAATCATTGACTGGGATCTATCGGTAGATTAAGATCAACTAGTTGCCAACCGCTAGCCTAGGGATACATATTAACTCTTTACTACCAGCATCATAGATCACAATAACGCTTACAAATCTTTGTTGTATGTAACCTCAAGACTTTAAATACAATTCTATAGATGGTTTCTAAGACAAGCAACTGCCATCAATGGTACCTATACCTTGTAGCGGTATGGCAGCTTGCGTACCCTGACAATCCCCAGAGCTATGCCAGTGGGAGTTTTACTCCTGGTAGGTTCAACCAAGCTGGACTGGTCTGTGTAGGTAGGGGTCAGACAAAAGCTGGTACCCTGGTCCTCCAGGTTGGGGATTTTAGCATAGGGCTGACACCCCTGTCTATGTAAAAAAAACAATGAAGTTACGGAAACAACATCAAATGAACAAACTTTGCTGCGGGATGGACATTCGGAGTCTGTGGCTCGTATGACTGTCAGTGGTGAAAGCCGAAAGGAAGCCACTGACATGAAAATGGATGTCCTGACCGCAAAACAGGATACAAGAATAGGATTTTGGAATGTCAGGACAATGAACGAGACAGGTAAACTAAGACAGGTCACGGCAGAAATGAGAAACTATAGGTTACACATTCTAGGGACAGGGGCAGGAAAAGTTAAAACAGCAACAGGAGAAACAGTACTTTACTCTGGAAGAGAGGATGGACAGCACAATGAAGGTATAGCCATTATTCTACAGAAAGGAATAGAAAGGACATTACTGGAATGGAAACCCATCAACAACAGACTGATAAGATTAAGATTGAGAGGGAGATTCACCAACACTACAATAATACAATGCTACGCACCAACGAATGATAGCGATGAGGAGGTCAAGGATGAATTCTATCAACAACTGCAGAAAGAAATGGAAGACACACCTAGATATGATCTTGTTATAGTAATGGGAGACCTCAATGCAAAAGTTGGTACACACAATACATATAATGAAAGAACAATGGGGAAATGCGGCAGCGGAACAGCAAACGAAAATGGGGATAAACTAATAACTTTCTGTAGCATTAACAACCTGGTCATTGGAGGAACACTTTTCCCAAATAAAGAAATTCCCAAATTAACATGGGAATCACCAAATGGTCGGGACAGAAACCAGATAGACCACATCATAGTTAACGGTAGACGGAGACATGCATTACAAGATGTGAAGGTAAGAAGAGGTGCAGATGTGGGAAGTGATCACCATTTAGTAGTAGCAAAACTGAAAGTGGAACTAAGAAGGGCTGGACCAACTGTAACTACACAGAAAAGGTTTGACATCAGCAAATTGAAGGACTCCCTTACCAGAAAAGCTTTTGCGGCCGACATAAAGAAACGATATCAATTTGCCAAAAGTCAGGAAAAGACATTGACTGATGATATAGACCAGAATTTCAACACCATTTCAACAATATACAAGGAAAGCAGCAAATCATGCTTGGGATTCCAGGAAAGGAAGAAGCAAGACTGGATAACACCAGAAACATTAAACACCATAACGATGAGAAAGGAAATGAAAAGAAAGAAAATAGAAGCGAAGTCCCCCAGGTTAAAGCAACTATATAGCGAACAGTACAGTCAGTTGGACAAGGAAGTTAAACGCCAAACCCGAGCCAACAAAAGGAATTTCCTAGACGATCTTGCAAGACAGGCAGAGGAGGCAGCACTGAGAAATGAACAAAGCACAGTATACAAAATAACTAAATTCATCAGCGGAAAACGAGGTGCAAACAATATTACATTAGTAAGAGATAAGCAAGGTAATCTCATCACGACAGCAGAGGGACAGGAAACAAGATGGGCAGAGCACTTCAGAGAAACTCTGAATAAGGAACCACCAGAGACACAATTGAATGTTCCTGAAGCTGAAAACGATCTAGATGTAAATAGACATTCCACGAAAAGAAGAAATCATCACAGCAATCAAAGGGTTAAAGAACGGCAAAGCTCCGGGTCATGATAACTTAAATGCAGAGCTATTTAAGACAGACCCTGAGCTAGCAGCAGAACTATTAGAACACCCCAACCACTATTGCACAAGTTCTGGAAAACAGGGGGTTACAAACACCCTATCAGAGTGGGAACAAAGGAATAATGTCAAAATTGCCCAAGAAGGGAGATCTTAGCAGGGACTAGTGCAATAATTGGAGGAGGAATCACTCTTCTCTCAGTTCCCAGCAAATAAAATACTAAGGCAGGTCCTCTCCAGGATAAATTATACAGCAGAAGAATTTCAAAGGCAGTGTAGTTGTGTACGACCACAAAAACTGAGGAAAGAGACAAGCAGGGATTTAGAAAAGAAATCACAGAAGATGTGTAGATCATTATATTTACACTCATACTCAGGGAAACATTATAGAGCAGTGCTTAGAATGGCAAAAGGACAGTTGTTTACATTAATTTCGTTGATTTTGAAAAAAAGCGAATCTTTTTGACAGCATACGTATAGGGACAGTTTATGGAAAATATACTGAGGGCTTATGGAATTCCAAGCTGCATAGTGTCAATCATAAAAAGCCGCTCTATGCCGCAACTTTTACGTTTTAGTGTAGTCTTTGTTTGGGTAGAGGCAACCTAAACCTTTGAGGTGTCGAAGAGACAGGAGTACGACATGGGATGCCCGCAATTCTTATCAACCACTCTATTTTTATCAACAGTCATAGACTGGGTGAGACCGTGCGCACCAGGGAACACAACAGTCCAAGAGGGAATAAGATGGACAACATTTTCTACATTGGAAGATCTGGAATATGCAGATGACCTTCATTATGCAACTACTTAGCACATTCACATCAACACATCCAGGAAAAAAAAAACCGGATAGACATGGCTTAATAAGTTTAGCCAGGGCAGGTGGGCTTGATTCAATATCAATTTAAAGAAGTATGAGGGTCATGACGCTCAATGTGAGCAAAACCCTTACCCAGGCCCCATATTCCAGTAAGGAATCAGCAAACTGGTACAGGACAGATACCTTCACATTACCTAGGAAGGCATAAAGTAAACACCAGATGGCGGGGGCAGGCAAAGAACATAACATCAGAATGAATAAGGCAAGAACAGCCTTCTTTTAGCCTAAAACAAAACATCTGGAAGTCCTCCCAATTACAAGCACAAGCACAAAATTAAGACTATATCAGGAGCTGTTGTGCTTTCTGTGCTTCTCTATGGTGCGGAATGCTGGAGAGTTACAGAGAAGGAAATGTCTCATTTTTAGCTTAAAATTGTCGTCCTCTTTTATACAGCTCTACATATGCGACTCTAAAGAAGGAAAAATTCACCGACAAGATCTTTTTGGCCATTAGCATAAATAGTCGAATACGCATCCTCTGACTAACCAAGATCTGCTTACTCGTAGCAAGCAAGAGGACATGCACACCATCATAGCTGGCAGACGCTGGAGCTGGGTTGGCCATGTCCTCAGAAGAGACCCCGATGCCATCACAAGAACAGCTATGCTTTGGACCCCTGAAGGGAAACAAAAGAGAGGCCGACCAAAAACAACCTGGCGGAGGACTGTGGAGGCTGAGATGCAAAGAATGAACCAGAGTTGGGGCACTGTACGAAGGATGGCCACCGACAGAGCAAAGTGGAATCAATTTGTTGTTGCCCTAGAAGATGCCACTAGGCGTGATGGCCACTGACTGCTTTGACGGTCGGCAGCTAAGGATCAAAGAAGAAGACAAGCAAAATGTAAATCTTCACAGGAACCAATACCCCTGACTACAATGACCAGGAAGTAATACAAACTATGTGTCCTGTTTAATTTATTATACATTGTTCATGTTATGTTTTTTTGGGACTTTGTAAGGTTTTTATTGATCTAGTGTACATGTTTTGCCCTCAAGAGATTGACAGGTATGAAAAGAGGAAGGGATGTCAGTAGAAGTGGGGTGGAAATGAGAGTTTATCATGCTTTGGGTGGACAAGAAAGTTGTTTGTAAAAAATGTGGAATATAAAATAGGTAAAAATAGGGGGGGACATATTACTGGAGGTGAGACTCTGTGGGGGGAAAATAGTTAGATGGGGATTGTTGGACATCTTAAGTCTGGCAGACAAGAGGTGGGGAGGAAGAAGCTAGCTGTGGACCAACATGCATACATAAAACACATAATTTAATCTCAGTGTGTTTTTTAAAAGTAGCCATCCTTGTGGATGAAATTGTCGGTGGCTGAATGGGAGTTATAAAGGAAAGTAAATAGCTGTGGAGTTAAAATATAAAAGTGAAGATCGGTGACTGAAGAGTTATATTGGAAGAAAGTAAAAACTGTGGCGGTTAAAATCTTGTGATGAACAATTATGAATAAAGTTGGAAGTTAGGTTGATCAAGTGAATCTAGTTTTCCTGAAAGTGATCACAAAGGCAAAGTTCATTGGTTGGGCAAAGGTACGTAGGGAATGACTAGGGCCCCAGCAGAAAGAGTGAAAGAGGTCATCGAAACATAAAGGGTATTAATTCAGGTAAGACATAATTAAAGGAATCATGACCAAAGTGAAAATACTGACATAACTTCTCTTCTTTGATCCTTAGCTGCCGACCGTCAAAGCAGTCAGTGGCCATCACGCCTGGTGGCGTCTTGTAGGGCAACAACAAATTGATTCCACTTTGCTCAGTCGGTGGCCATCCTTCGTACAGTGCCCCAACTCTGGTTCATTCTTTGCATCTCAGCCTCCACAGTCCTCCGCCAGGTTGTTTTTGGTCGGCCTCTCTTTCGTTTTCCTTCAGGGGTCCAAAGCATAGCTGTTCTTGTGGTGGCATCGGGGTCTCTTCTGAGGACATGGCCAACCCAGCTCCAGCGTCTGCCAGCTATGATGGTGTGCATGTCCTCTTCCTTGCTCTGAGTAAGCAGATCTTGGTTGGTGATGGTATTCGGCCAACAAATTCGGTGAATTTTTCTTAGGCATGTTGTGTGAAAAGAGGTAACATAACACTGTACCTAAATTTATTACAAAATTAGAGACACTACATCTGTAGGAACAAACACCTTTGTGTTACCGGAGACCAGAAGTGGAGCAAAGAATGGTAACATTGTTTTCTACCATGCATAATGTAACAAGTGATTAAGTAGGGTTGGGCATGGGTCAGGTTACCACATCCTGTAAAACTATCTTTACTACAAAACCTTCAACACACAAATGGACAGGTCAAATACAGAATATAAGTCAATTCAGACATCCATGACAGTAGAAGGTCCTCTGAAAAGGAGGCTCATGAAGCAACCCAGAGAAAGCAGAAAGTAGTCTTAGTCACTGACTAAAATATTTTCATCTAGGATAACCTCAAGGATTGGCACCTTGAAGGTTTGTAGTCTAAATGAACAAGGGACAACTGCACAAATAGCAACAAAAATGGAGATCTACAAGATTGACATCCTGGTACTTTGCAAGACAAGGTAGAAGGGCATTGATCACAGGAGAAATGGTGTTGTCCTCAGGACCCCAGTAAGAATTTGCCCACCACAGCTCTAATGCTGTCTAGGGAAGCACAGAAAACACAAAACTGGAAGCAAGGAGACCCTCAATTATAGCAGCAAACTGAACAAAGTGGAAGCAGTTTGTTGCTGCCCTACAAGAAGCCACCAGGCACAATGACCACTGACTGCTTTGACAGTCGGTGGCTAAGAAGCAATGAAGAGAAGGAAAAACATCATGGATACAAAGAGAAGAAAGGACATCACAATTTGATAGGGAACCTAAATGCAAAAATAAGAACAGGCAACACTGGCTTTGAAGAAATAATGGGAAAGTGTGGATTTAGTAAACTGCGCAATAATAGGGAATTATTCATAAACTAATGCGCTTCAAATCAACTGGATACAGGAGACAACATATTTCCACATACAAGAACACATAAAACAACCTGGATATCACCAGATCCCACAACAGAGGCAACAGGAACATTTAAAAAAAGACAGGGAATATACTGGACAATTTTAAATCATGGCATGGAAAGAGGTCAACAACATAACTGATAAACAGTACTAGAAACAGGAAGTTGTGGAGAGACATCATCATGAAAGCCACCAGACATAGTACTTGAAGAAAAAGATATGACATGTCATGTACAGACTATCTGTGGTGGAATAATACACCCCTAATCTATATGTTGTGATGGAATAATATATCCCATCTATATGTTGTGGTGGAATAATAAATCCCCAGTCTATATGTTGTCATGGAATAATACATCCCTATCAATATCTTGTGGTGCAATAATACATCCCTAATGTATATGTTGTGGTGGAATAAAAAAAAAGGGATCCCGTTACAAGCCCACTGAGGCATATTGGGAATATGGTGTTAGGCCATATTTTCTTGACCATGGAACAAAAAATTTGTGGTCGATGCAATCCCAATATCTACACACAAGGATTACACTATGTTAAGTCATGTCAAAAAAAAATGAACAAAAGAGGGATAGAAGTAAGTGTAAAGTAGAAATGAAGTATAGAAAGATAATGAGATAAGCATACAAAGATAAACAAATTCAAAGAAATATGAAGTATGTGAAGTATAGACTAGGTATGAAATACTAAGTGAGAAGTGAAAATACAAGATGAAGCACAAGAAGAATGAGCAGCAATGAAAGAAAGCAAACAATGATATATCATGGTAAACAATAAGTTAAACAATGCATATCTATACCAAAGAACAAATAACTAGTTACCATTTAAAAATAGCATAAATGATTGCATGATTAACCAGTTAAATTAACATCTATAAATGTTCTAGTACCAATGATGAACTTATTATAGACAACAATATTAATAATATCGCCTATGCAGTTTTAACCCTAGCGCATTAACTAAGCGTAATGGACCAAGAAAAAATTACATGTCACAACCATCAGAGAAAAAACACACCTTTTCACTGTAAAATACGCTATATTACATAGTTTTACCCCTAGCGTGCTCACTCAAAGCATGGTCAAAGAAAAAATACTCACACACCTCGGAGAAAAAACGACCTTTTCAATGTACTAATATCGCTAATAACATAGTTACCCCTAGCGCACAATCAAGCGCTGGGCAAAGAAAAAAAATATTACAATGTCAGAAAAAATACCTTTTTTCTTGTCTTCATTTTTTTTTTAAAAAGTACAATACCGAAATGTCTCGTAATGATAAGTTAAGTAAAAATAGTAGCATCATTACAATTGTCATACGATCAAAATTTATCAAAACACAGTAGTATAAGAACAATATGGTAATGAAATGGTGCATTATCATAACACAGTCATATAAAAATAATATGGTAATGAAATGGTGCATAAAGATGAACCAACATACTATATTAAAGAAGTTATATCATATCCTAATACAATACTCTCTAATATACTATACTATACTAATATACAATGTTATCTACTATTCTAAAGAAGTTACATAGTTAGGAAAACTCCAGTGGTCTTGGAACATCCTATGGACATGAAGAGGTAACATCATACAATGCGGAGTCAACATGCCGACTGGCTTCACTGGAACAGCAAATCTTGCGCAAGGTGACATATACAAGAGGTGGAAAAGTAACAGCTTAATCACGTAACATATCAACTCAGGTTCTCATGGGAGAGGCCCGTTTGCATGTGAAAAAACCATGAATGAAAATTTCTATCTTTACTAACGTTGAGGATTTTATCAAAAGGCCAATAATTAACTTTAATTTTTTTAACCTAACCAAATGTGTGTGGTCATGTAAACTTTCCGACCCCTGTAAGATGTTTAATTCAAACCGTCTCTACGCTCAATAACATGCCCTACACCTAAGATGGAAAATAACCTTGTACAAAAAATAAAAAAACACTGTACAAAGACCCGCAAAACGCCCTGTTACAAAGACTGAATAACGTAATCAAAAGAGTTTATTCAATAAAAAGTATATTCTCAATTAGATGGGCTCTGCACCATCATTAGTGACATGCTGGCCTTTGCCCTTTTTAAGCATGTCCTTCCCATTGCTTTAAAACCATAAACATACGAAAGAAGTTAGAATTTATTTTGCATTGTAGAAAAAGCTACTGTGACTGTATTCATCATTTTAGTCTATTTCAGCAGTCCGTTTTGTGAATTCTTTTTCATCATAGAGAAAGACCTCTCACAGTCAGCATTGCCTGTGTTTCAATGTCAAATAAGCCGTTTCACTAATGACTGCCAGACTGGGAAAATCGTGTACGACCAGTGCATAGATATTTTCAGGTTTGATTATGTCAAAACATAATATTGATTCAGTAGTACCTAGAAAAGCTTCTTTTTTTTGGTTCAGCTTTCAAATCTCGAAATACTTACATCAGGCAGCAAACATTTATCCTTCAAATTCATCCTTTAAACACCTCTCTGGTTTCTATATGTGGTTCAAAAGTGTTTTAGGCCAGCTTAAAGATTTCTAGTATATTTGAACTGTGTACTTTAAAGGCTGGATCAAGAATTTTGATTTCCTTAAGGCACGTCATTCTCAAATGGAAATTTATCCAATATCATTTTCTACAAACAGCAACTTGAAGAAGTTTCCTCACATCTGCTGAAAAATGAATTTCTCAAAATTGAAACTGTATATCTAACTCTTGCTCAGTAATGTCCTGTTGGACCAACAACAGCATAGTGTATGGTCCATCATGCTAGAAGAATCACCTGTCTCAGCATACTTTAAACAATCATATATCTTTATCAACCTCTCTTTACATATTTCATCTCTACATATAATTCTGACAATAACATTTTCGTCACTCCATATGAAGACGATCCAATTCATCAACATACCAACCACTATTTGGGGACTCATTCTGTCTGAAACAATTTTGGTTAAGATAATTCAGTCACCCAGAATGGCAGGGTAGCACAATTTGGAGAAAGGTAGAGTTCATCTGAGGACAGTGGTTGATTTTAGTAACGATGAATGTTTATTTGGACACGGCATGTTATTTCCATATCGTCGAGGCTCTCGAAGTATGAAGATACGATGCAGAATATTGGAATTTAAAAATTTGTTCCAATACTTATTCCAGACAAAGAAAGCCAAGCGAGTATGGCGCAGTGCTTTAGTAATGTCTAAGTGGACATTAGCCACTCCTTGTTAAACATTGAAAAAATAAACTCTCTTGTAAGATTTTTTTCGTTTTTGAGCTATTGATCACAAAATGAATATGATGAAGATTTCTATCCAAAAGGTCATCAATTAGGAATAGTCAGGCTGCTTAATCATACCTCTCCTTGGCACAAAAGAATTTGCAAGGTGGCAAATACAAACCCTATTACTAAATCACATCAGGGTTCATGCTCTTGAATTTCGCGTTAGTACAGATGTTTGATTTGCACAACCAGATATTACATTGCAGTTGTCAACTTCAGAGTGCAGTTACTTGAGTGTCAAAAACCTATTACAGTTAAATCCAATGGATTTTGTAAGTCGTCATGAACACATGTGTATCATATAATCACTGAAGAAAAATTGCTTTCACTGGTTGCCACCATAGTACCCGACCCGGCAATGCCAGCAACCATGTTCTAAGGTCTCTAATGATGCCATCTTCAAATACCAACTCACCCATTATTAGTACAAAACGCTTGTCTTGTTTTTCTATCATTTGACTCATCGATCATCAAGGAGAAAGTGTTGCCTTCCTGCATACATTTGATGACTGGCTCCTCTGTTGCAGATGGAGCCTTAGCAGTTTGTTAATATATGGCAGGTGTATATGGTTCGCTTGCATTTGTGAAACGTTTTGGCAATAGCACTTGTCCGGAAAAACAATCTCAGCTGTGATAAGTCTGAAAAATGGTCAGCTATAGAAGCAGCTATGTTGTGTAGTTGAGCAATAAAATTTGCAAATAAAAATTCAGCCCTCGTTATATGATATCATCTTCTTGTTGAGCTGAGTAAAGAAGGCCTTGTTAGAACTTCCGTTCTTCAGCTGATAGTCTCCTTTCATGCAGTTTGTGTTTGTGAGTAATGCTACCACTCACCATCGTGTAAGCCAGAATGCCATCACTTTAATCATCTGCTATTGATATTCTACAAGTAATGCATGTGAAGAGCCTAATTTGGAGATGTCTCAATAATCCCAGGGAATGTAGCTTGTCAGTCAGATTGAAACTTTCCCACAACGTTTGATCTTCTTCTAACCTCCTTTTTTTAAAGTTAGGCTCAGCTTAGATGGATGCAATATTTCCTGCTAGACAGAAAAAAAAAATATTAATGTGAAAAAGTAAAATACGAACTATTAATAATAAATTTGAAAAATATAATTATTTGTATTTTTGAATATTATATAATGAAATAGAATCTTGGAAAAAAAATTTAATACAATTTATGGTTGAAATGAAGAACAGTTGCTGTGTTTTCTATAGTGCCCCTTATAAAAGTACAGCCTAAAGAGACCATGTAATAAGCATTATGGGTTAGGAATCTTAAATTTAAAATCTAAATAACATTTTTTGCTAAAGCTTATGGTAATGAAAATACTAAACTAGCGCTGGCGTAATATTAGCTGTATATTTTCTACGAACTTCAAAAAATTGGAATAGCCAGTTAAAGACCAAACTGGTAGTTTAAAATAGCCCTTCCCAAACAAATTTAAGTGTCAATCAAACATTGATAGGAGCTAATTATTTATTTAATAATTATAAATCATTGAATGACCGTAATGATGACCACCAAAGGCAAAATAACATTGTTTTTTTTTAGGAAAACGAAATTAAAACTATGAAGAGTAAGTAGGCTAACTCCAAATAATACTTTTCTATCTGATCGAGTTAAGATGGTAAATTTTCCCACGCTATTGTGGTTTTTTTTTTTCTTTTTCAAGTTTCATAATTTGGTAATATCGGAATGACGTTCGCCGAATGCTCCGCGTGTATTTTCGTACCATTTAGATTTAGGGTTAAACCTAGCTGTAACCCTAATTATAACTCTAAATATGGTACGAAAATCACATTATGCGGTGCATTCGGCGACTACGTACGTCATTACGTTTATTAGGCTACCCCATAATTTGTAGGCTATTGTATTATTTTTCAATTTTACCATTTCGTTTACGGCACTTTTCTACAAGTTTTTAGTGAAATCAAATAATATGTGAGATGGTATCAGCTCTTTTTTTTTTACCAGCCGTAAATAAATCAAGTATGCTTAAACCTTACGGGGAAAAGAAAGCATAGGTCCTAAGTTATCTGACAGATGAAATCTAACTTCATCTAAACAATGTTATTGTAATATTTTTTTTTAAAATTGAATTACTTACCTATACGAAACTGGAAAATTAATCCTAGAACAACTAGGGCTCGACTCAGAAAAAAGATTTCAGTTGCTGGCGTAATCGTTCAAATAATCAGTAACCTCACGCTAGCTTTAGCGAAAAATTGTGAATGAACACGCCACGCACATCCCGCGGCAATTGAAAAATAGGCAGCTTGATTTTCATTGGTTATTTTTTTTTTATCCACTTGGCTTAAAATCTCGCCGAATCTCATGACGCAAATTGTGTAGTGGCACAAGATTTATATGTATATTTAATAATTAGGCGAAAAAACCCGTACAGACCCGTGTACGGCCCGTACACATCTGAAAACGCAAACACCCCGTACAGATTATGGGTAAACCTTTAAGTGTGGCATGTATGCTACGTTACACAAGAAAGGGTAACAGAGAAAGTAACACAGAGTAAACTGGAATTATAAATTAAATAGGGTCATAAAAGTGTCCTATCAGTGTGCGATAATGTATAATAGTCATGAACACGTAAGTGATACCGAAATCTTATAAGCAAATCTAGAAGATGGTAGTGTGCAATGATGTAGAGAAAAGTCATGAATATACACATGATACCAACGTCATGTTGAGTGTAATGATGGTTGACAATCTGAGATTTTGCGCAAGACAAAGGAAATGCAGTAGACAAAGGCGTACATCTCCAAGGCTGAACTGAAGTCATAGCCTGTGTACTGGACAAAGAAAAAAGCAAGAAATATACCATAAAGATGTAAAAGCAGAAAGTAGTAAACTTGGACCTACGACGAAGTTTAAAAGAAAAGCAGTAAGTACGACAAAAAGTCGTAAAAGACGAAGATACTGAGCTAACCGGCCCAGTAAGAAAGGTAAAGAAACTCATAAGGTATAGATATGTACTAACAACGAAGTCCGTACATGAAGCAAAGAAAACACTAGTTATAGCAGAAAAGAAGTTGTAATCAACGTGACTGGATGTAGATTCAGTCGTAGCTATAAAGTTAGTGTGTGTGTCTGTCAAAACTGAAGGATCTTCTATAATAGTACTTAAAGAAGAATCAAAGTTAGAATAACGACGTACTGAGGTATGTCAAACTGGGTTACCAGAAGAACTAACATTAGTATGATGAACAATCATATCATCAATACTGCAAGATTGCACAACATTAGCAGGATGTATGACGTTTGCAGAATGTACCTGGTGACAAGATTTTGTCATAGTTGTGAAGGTTGTATCAGTAAGGTGATGTTGCCGTTCCCAAGCAGCAATTTGTTCCGGCGTACACACCTTTATACCATGTATCTGTCCGACAGTAAGGTCGGCAATAGGTGCTCTGAGCATACATGCGTGTATATAACCAGTAAAAAATGGTGTGGCAATGTGGACTATGGCAGTCGGAAAAGTCTCAACTGTCCCACTGAATGTTACACATTTCACCATATTACCTGTTGTGCAAGATGGATGAACTAGAGACTGTCTAATCCCAACAGTTGTGCATCCAGAATCAAAGAGAACTGAGACTGGATTATTATTCACAAACCCCTTATGTAGAGTAAGAGATCCTCTTCCGTCATGTGCGGCTAAGGCAGGAAGAGTGGGTAGAGGATGACCGCACCTCAAGGTAGTTATAGCTGTAGGTTGGAACAAAGTTGTGCACTCCGGGCACTGAGATGCTCTCGAAATCGAAAGCAGAGCAAACAGTAGCATTAGAGACACTATTATCATTGTTACCTTGATCATTAATAACCTGGGGCTCTTGTTGAGCAGAGTTAGCATGGCGATGCGATCTATCATTTGAGGATCTACCATCATATCACGATCTATTATCTCTATTGGGAGCATTGTTATTCGCTCTATTGAAACTATTGTTCTGATTTGAACCCCAGTTGGCATTGTTGCGATTACTATTTTCCCCTTTGATCAAAATATCTATTAGATGGATTTTGTTGTCTCCGAGAAAAATTATTGTAAGGTTGATAATCCCTTCTACAATTTCCAAAATTGTTGGAACCAAAATGTTGAGGTCCCTCAGATTGTCTCCAGTTTCTTGGAGAAGGAGAATTACTACGTGATGGACCCCCTTCATTCATAACCCTCCACTCCCAAGGGAGCATAGGCCTTCAACAAACACATGCCAAGTCCTCCTGTCACGTGCCATCATCTCAAGTTCTTTCCATGTTCTCCTCATCATTTTCACCTCTGTTTCCAACTCTCTTCTCCATGTACTTCTTGGTCTTCCTCTGCCTCTCTTGCCCTGGGGGTTCCAGAACAAGGACTGCCTTGTAATGCTATCAACCGGTTTCCTCAGTGTGTGTCCTATCCATCGCCATCGTCTTCTTCTCATCTCTTGTTCCACTGGCACTTGTCTAGTTCTTGTCATCAGTTCCACGTTGGTAACCTTGTCATATCATTTTAATCCCTCTATTCTATGCAAGCACCCATTTATGAAAGTCTGTAGCTTTTTGGTTGTTGTCTTTGTTGTTCTCCATGTCTCAGAGCCATACAATAGGACTGACTTCACATTTGAGTTGAAGATTCTTATTTTCGTGTTGGATCCTATTTCTCTTGATCTCCATATATTTCCCAATGCAATGAAAGCTCCTCTTGTCTTTTGTATTCTTATTTTGATATCGCTGTCTGTCCCTCCAACTTTGTCTATATTACTGCCAAGATACGTGTATGATTCTACATCTTGTATTGGTGTTTCTTCAAGTTCAACCCTATTATCATTACCTGCATTTATTCGCATTATTTTTGTCTTTTCCCTGTGTATTTTCAGACCCAATTGCTGTGACCTCTCATCGAGTGTTTTCAATTTGTCCTGCATCTGATTACGGCTAAGGGACAGAAGAGCCAAGTCATCAGCAAAATCCAGATCATCCAACTGCTTAGTCAGAGTCCACTGGATTCCATTTCTGTTGTGTGTTGTCGATGATCTCATAACCCAATCTATTGCCAGCAAGAAAAGAAATGGAGACAAGAGGCATCCCTGTCGCACTCCTGTTCTTATCCCAAATGGTTCTGTAAGCTGTCCTTCATGAAGAACTCTGCATGTCATGTCTTCATAGGTTTTCTTTATTAAATTAATGATCTTCAGGGGAACTCCATAATGCCTCATCAATTTCCAAAGTGATTCTCTGTCTACACTGTCAAATGCCTTTTCGTAGTCCACAAATCCGATGTATAGTGGTGAATTCCATTCCAGACTTTGTTCAACTATTATTCTCAAAGTGGCTATCTGGTCTGTACATGATCTGTTTTGTCGAAAACCTGCTTGTTCATCTCTCAGTTTCTTGTCTATTGACTCTTTTAATCTCTCGAGGATTCATTCATTCATTCATAACCCTCCACTCCCAAAGGAGCATAGGCCTTCAACAAACACATGCCAAGTCCTCCTGTCACGTGCCATCATCTCAAGTTCTTTCCATGTTCTCCCCATCATTCTCACCTCTGTTTCCAACTCTCTTCTCCATGTACTTCTTGGTCTTCCTCTGCCCCTCTTGCCCTGCGGGTTCCAGAACAAGGACTGCCTTGTAATGCTATCAACAGGTTTCCTCTGTGTGTGTCCTATCCATCGCCATCGTCTTCTTCTCATCTCTTGTTCCACTGGCACTTGTCTAGTTCTTGTCATCAGTTCTACGTTGGTAACCTTGTCATACCATTTTAATCCCTCTATTCTACGCAAGCACCCATTTATGAAAGTCTGTAGCTTTTTGGTTGTTGTCTTTGTTGTTCTCCATGTCTCAGAGCCATACAATAGGACTGACTTCACATTTGAGTTGAAGATTCTTATTTTCGTGTTGGATCCTATTTCTCTTGATCTCCATATATTTCCCAATGCAATGAAAGCTCCTCTTGCCTTTTGTATTCTTATTTTGATATCGCTGCCTGTCCCTCTAACTTTGTCTATATTACTGCCAAGATACGTACATGATTCTACATCTTGTATTGGTGTTTCTTCAAGTTCAACCCTATTATCATTACCTGCATTTATTCGCATTATTTTTGTCTTTTCCCTGTGTATTTTCAGACCCAATTGCTGTGACCTCTCATCGAGTGTTTTCAATTTGTCCTGCATCTGATTACGGTTATGGGACAGAAGAGCCAAGTCATCAGCAAAATCCAGATCATCCAACTGCTTAGTCAGAGTCCACTGGATTCCATTTCTGTTGTGCGTTGTCGATGATCTCATAACCCAATCTATTGCCAGCAAGAAAAGAAATGGAGACAAGAGGCATCCCTGTCGCACTCCTGTTCTTTTCCCAAATGGTTCTGTAAGCTGTCCTTCATGAAGAACTCTGCATGTCATGTCTTCATAGGTTTTCTTTATTAAATTAATGATCTTCAGGGGAACTCCATAATGCCTCATCAATTTCCAAAGTGATTCTCTGTCTACACTGTCAAATGCCTTTTCGTAGTCCACAAATCCGATGTATAGTGGTGAATTCCATTCCAGACTTTGTTCAACTATTATTCTCAAAGTGGCTATCTGGTCTGTACATGATCTGTTTTGTCGAAAACCTACTTGTTCATCTCTCAATTTCTTGTCTATGGACTCTTTTAATCTCTCAAGGATAATCCTGTTTAATACTTTTCCTGGCACTGATAGTAACATTATTCCTCTATAATTTGTGCACTCTTGTAAATTTCCCTTCTTAGGCAACTTAACCAGATATCCTTCCTTCCATTCTGCTGGTATCTCTTCCTTTTCCCAGACTTTACCAAGTAATTTATATAACATCTCTGTAGCCGTGTCGATAGCTGCTTTGATGGCCTCTGCTGGAATGCCATCAGGTCCAAACGCTTTTCCATCTCTTAGAAGCTTTATGGCTTTCTTTATTTCTTCCTTCGTTGGTCTTTCACCGTTAATTTGTAGCTCTTCTTCTGCTGGCTGGATGTCCGGCGGGTTTTGTGGAGCTGGTCTATTGAGAAGGTCCCCAAAATATTCTGTCCACCTCTTCATTTGCTCTTGTATATTGCTCAGCAGTTTCCCATTCTTGTCTTTTATGAGGCAACTTGTTTGCTTGTATTTCCCTGTTAACTTCTTTGTGCTGCTATACAGTTCTATCATATTTCCTTTGGCTGCAGCATCTTCTGCCTCTCTTGCCAACTCCTCAATATACTTCCTCTTGTCTCTTTTGATACTTCTTTTTACTTCTTTGTTTGCTTCTGTGTACACTTCTTGAGCCTTGGCTTTGGAACTTCTGGTTTTGCTTGTGTTTAACTCTGCTTTCTTGTTTTTTTCTTTCTTTTATTTTATTGATGGTTTCTGTTGTTACCCATGCTTTTTGTTGTCTTTCCCTTTTCCCCAGTATTTCTTCACATGTCTCCTTCCATACCGTTTTGACCTGCTGCCAATAGTCTTCTGTATTCTCTACATCTTCCAGCTGTTGTAGCACTTGGAATTTGTTGGATACTGTGACCGCAAATTTGTCTCTTGTTTCTTGATTTCTTAGCTGTCCTACATTAAACTGTTGTCTATAATTTTGCATTGTTGCATATCTCTTGAGTTTCATTTTTGCTTTGGCTATCAGAAGATGGTGATCTGATGCCACATCTGCTCCTCTATATACCTTTACATCCTGCAATGATGATCTAAACTTCTTCTTTATGCATATATGATCGATCTGATTTTCTGTTCTATGGTCTGGTGATATCCATGTTGCCTTGTGTATTCTCTTATGTGGAAACATGCTTCCTCCTATAGCCAGTTGATTTGTAGCACAGAAGTTTGCAAATAGTTCTCCATTTTCATTCATTACTCCTAGCCCATGTTTTCCCATGACTTCTTCAAATCCGGTGTTGACTGTACCTATCTTTGCATTCATGTCACCCATCAAAATTGTGATGTCTCTTCTTTTTACTTTATCCATAATTTCCTGTAGTTTAGTATAAAATGCTTCTTTCACAGACTCTTCTTTGTCATTAGTTGGTGCACAACATTGGATGACATTTGCATGAATTTTCTTTTTAGCTGTTTTGAAAGTAGCTGTTATTATTCTGGGTCCAACAGCTTCCCATTCAATGAGTGCTTTCTGTGCTTCTTTAGATAACATAAGAGCTACCCCTTCACTGTGGTGTGAACTTTCGTCTTCATGTCCTGAGGACAGCACCAATTCACCTGTGATGAGTTTCTTCCTGTCTACCCCCTTCCACTTTGTTTCACACATTCCCAGAACCTCGATTTTGTATTCCCTCATTTCTGCTGCTACTTGCGCCACTTTCCCTTGTTTGTTTAATGTCCGAACATTCCAGGTGCCAAATCTGGAAGTTCTCCTAGAAGAAAGAAGGTTAGTCAGCAACACAGACTCCTTTCGGCTTTCTCTGTGTTGCATCATACGCCTCCCCGCGAGAGGACCTTCCCCTGTCTTGGATGGCTGTGTTTTATTTCCTTTATTTGACTTGTCCATATTTGTTGAAGTTTTTTGTGGTTTAAATTTTTTACAGGATGGGGTAACCGGCCCCATGCCCAACCCTCCTTAGTCGCCTTCTACGACATGCCTGGCAGGGGACAGTGTTACTATTCTTTGCTCCCCTTTCGGGCCCCGGTAACACACGGGTAATGGACCCCCTGGTACTGTCTAAAATCACGATTATCTCTCCTACCAAAATTGCGATCAGCACTTTGCGATCTACGGTGCAAATTAGGACCATATGGTATTGCTGAAGCCACAGGTAAACCTTCTCTAACCTGAGAGTGGCTAACAGTCACATTTGGATGTGCCATGATGTATTGGCGACAGTATTGTTCCATATCTTTTAAGATTGTAGGCTTTCGCTCATGTAGAAAGGAACGAAAAGAATCATTAACTGATGACATAACTTTGTCACGAAGCAATAAGTCCATAAGGGCTTCGTATGTGTGTTCGGTTTTTGATAGTTCAACCCAACGTAAGAACGTAAGGCGAATATTGGCTATAAAATCTGAAAAATCTTTCCCAGTCTCCGGTAATAGAGACTTAAAGCGCAGACGATAACCGTCTTCATCAAGTTGGTATTTTTTTTAACAAGGTCGCTCTGGCAATATCATAGTTATTCTTGTCAGGCCCCTCCAACATACTCACTGCACTCATAGCTTCACCCTTAAGTAGTTCCATAAGTCGAGCACAATATTCCGATTTATCTATCCTATGAGACTCACATGTAAGTTCAAATCTATTCAGGTAGAATAAAACATCATCGTAGGTAGGGTTAAAAGCTGGTAATCTGATCTTATAAGAATTAGCATTCGTCTAATGAGAGGTTGTTTGAGTGTCCGTAGCATTTTGTGAATTAACGCCATTCACTACCTTAGTTCTCTCAAGCTCCATAGATAACACCTTTTGGTCATGGAGTCTAACGTTTTCTTCAGCTTGCAACTGAAGTTTCCTTTCTTCCATTTGCATTTGCATTTTTCTCTCTTCAGCCTCCATTTGAAGTTTTCTCTCTTCGGCCTGCATTTGCAATTTTTTCTCTTCCATTTCCATCTGTTTTTGAATTTTTCTTTCTTCAGCCTCTAATTTCTGTTTTTCAGCCTCTATTTTCTGTTTTTCAGTTTCCATCTGAAATTTTCTCTCTTCTGCCTGCATCTGCAATTTCCTATCTTCAGCCTCCATTTTCTGTTTTTCAATTTCCAATTGAAGTTTTCTCTCTTCAAACTTCTGAACCTTGTTGTATTCGACACATGTGAATTCTTTTACTTCCTCAGTAGTCATACCAAGGGATTTCCCTTGTTTAATGAAATAGTCTAAACTAGACATTATGTCAACAGCTTGATCTCCATATAACTGTGCCCAAGGTCGCGCCCTGGAGAGGACACTCCCGCTTCACCCTATAGGTGTCGGCAAAACACGGGAAGTAGCAGTTACCGGTTATAAGCATTTTGCCCAATTGGCGTAGGGCATGGCGCCAGGGGCTACTTCTGACAGTGGGAGAGGTTCTAGGATCTCACTGCGACAGATACGCCACCCCCCCACACGCTTCAAGGCTGGGCATGCCCCCAGTCAATAAGGTGGTTGTCCGCCACTGTCTGCTTTCCCCATTGGTGCATGGGGGATTAGGGTTAAACCGAACTGTGGACGATAATTTTGCAAGCAAACTCTCAGTTTGGATGCAGGAAGTTGCTGAGGAGTAGTGTTGAAACAAAATGGTATCTTATCTTGCAAGCCTGCTAGACAATGTGTATAGGATGTTACACAGACACTACACTGCGCACATGACCACTAGGACCCTCAGTGAATACTGTGCTAGACTGACAATGTGTGAACGAACGAAATGTAACACTTAGAAAACTTTCAGTGTATCTCTGGTCACTCTGGTATATAGTGTTGTCAGAGCTTTCAGGAAAGTTGAACACAACTGGATTGTCGAGAACTAATTCGGGAGAGACGTGTGTGATACGAGAATGGACGACTATCGATTTTGATGATCTAGGCAGGGATGCATCACGATTTATTAAACCACTAGGACACATCGTAAGAGTATAGGATTTGTAAGCTACTCGATCGTCAGAGTCATTATGCGGAGTAGGCAACAAGATCGAATACTCTGCAGTTGAACCAGGACGCATGCTAATGGTATTCAAAACGGAGG
>JAMPIV010005605.1:0-279837 GCA_024509875.1 Oreohelix idahoensis | reverse complement strand
AACGAAATCGGCGAGTATTTGCCTGAATGGCGAGGGACACCTGTCTCTGTACAAGAAATAAAGGGATACTCACGTAAAATCAATGTCAGGTTAGACATAAAAATAATAACCTGAGATTTCGCCTCGAGTATTAGCGGGCGAACGCCAAAAAAAAAAAACAAAAAAAAAAAAAAAAAAACATGAGATCAGATCTGAGCTTAACATCACCCAAAGGTCATCAACCATGATCCTTCAATGGTTACCCTTCCATTGTGGAATCACCTGAAAAAATCTATTTTTCTCTTTAAAATGTATAACATTGGTGCTTACTTGCCTCACGTGTAAATGATATTATTTTTAAAAATGTGTAATCTGCATATTACTAATTGTCTTGGTGTAATGTCCTGTAATGAACAGTGAAAAAAATCCAGCCAGCTTTTTTTTTTTTTTGAAAATGTGAAAAAGGTGGGCATTGCATCATGGAAGCTAAATTGAACACCAATTAAAAGGATACGCAGACCTTGCAATCTTTTCATGGTGTATTTGGGGGGGGGGGGGGGGGGGGGGGGGGGGGGGGGGGGAGGGTGGGGGGGGGGGGGGGGGGGGGGGGGGGAGGGGGGGGGGAGGGGGGTGGGGGGGGGGGGGCGGGCGGGGTGGGGGAGGGGGGGGGGGGGGGGGGGGGGGGGGGGGGGGGGGGGGGGGGTGGCGGGGGGGGGGGGGGGGGGGGGGGGGGGGGGGAGGGGTGGGGGGGGGGGGCGGGGGGGAATATAGAAATAGTGAGCATTGACAGCTAAATTGAACACCCATTAAAAGGATGTGCAGGCCTTGCAATCTTTTCATGGTGTATTTTGGGGGAAAATACAGAAATAGTGAGCATCAGCAGCTAAATTGAACACCCATTAAAAGGATATGCAGGCCTTGCAATCTTTTCATGGTGTATTTTGGGGGAAAATACAAAAATAGTGAGCATCAACAGCTAAATGGAACACCCATTAAAAGGCTGTGCAGGCCTTGCAATCTTTTCTTGGTGTATTTTGGGGGGGAAAATACAGAAATAGTGAGCATTGACAGCTAAATTGAACCTCCACTAAAAGATCCCACAGGCCCCTTTAAGTTTTTTCATGGTACTTTGACCATAACTTTTCATAAATTTAACTATAAACCATAAGTCATATGTTTGACTACAAAGATCCAGTGAAGTTGAAATAGAATGAAAAGACCACAGGAGAATTAGTATCTCATCAGGACATGCAGCAGAAAAGAGCACAATGTAGTTATTTCCCCTCATGTTTTGGTGGGTTACTTACTCATTGAGCATAAAGTTTCATTTCTAAAAAATCCAACAAAAATGACAGCAGACACTACATGTCATTGGTATACTATTTTTATGACCTGGTGTTGCTATGCCGATATTTCTTGTTTGTATTAGTGGTGAGGAGAAAATTAAAAAGTTGGAAGGCAATTATTTAAACTGAACAATGTTTTTACTCAGAGAGGAGACAGAGAATGTCATATTGTGGTGCTGACAGATGATGATGTCATTGACTGGGATGAAGACTACCCACCTCAGATGGGGGAGGAATACTCTCAGAGTAAGTACCCTTAGTCTTTTAATCCTTTGAACCCTGGCCACCCAGCCCGTAAAACCCCATTCCCCTGGGCTCCTGAGCAAAAAATGCACAAAAAAGACATAAGCAAAACTAGTTACTGTGACAAAACCATATGGTCAGTTTTAACTATTCTATCTCAAATTGACTGACCTGATCATCTCCAATATTCCTGCTTATTGTGCCAGTCATCCCAGCATGTAGACCCTTCCTTTAGGCACAGATAACTTTCACAATATTTGCACCAGAATTTAGTCTTCACTTTTTTGAATGGTCTGTCTTTGTAGGCCATGTCTGGGAAGTCACTAACATGTTTTAAATTTATATGCACACACAACACAAATGTTATTGCTTGTAGCTTGTGGAGACACTTGAGGATGATGCAAGCCCACATTTTGCAGCCTCTGATGTGCATCAACACGGTTGTGAAGCTTCATTGCCGCTGTTCTGTAATCATCATTGAGGGATAAACAGATTTTATTCATGAACATACCAAATGTTCTGTAGCGTCTTCCAGTTACATTGTGGGGATTGTATTTATTCATTAGTATATAGGCATTATTGCATGCCCACATGAAAAATTTCACTATGAGCCGTCGAGGCCAGCGATAATGCCGGCACGTTTTATTGAGATGACAAACTTGGTCGTTGACATCGCAGCCACCCATGAAAGTATTGTAGTCAATACAAAGTTGTGGAGTTTGAACATCCACAGTTGTTCCATCCTTGTTTCTGCTTCTAACAGTTCCCATTTCTGTTGGGTTATGATAATTAGATATAAAATTGATGGGTCTTTGGTCCATTCATACAAGAAAAACAATGTTATTGAAACAGACAAATTCTGATTGCCCCCTGCACATTTTCTTCTTTCCTGCCAGTTCTTTTGGATAATATTTCCGATTCAAGTGTTAACAATTTAAAAATTGCAAAATATTATCACTTCGTGGGCGCCGCCATTTTAGTGTAACATTACACAAGACGTGTACTTCCTGACGTCATTATTTTTCACACATTTCCATTCCGGCCCCGTATTGCTAAGCTAGGTGTGCCAGACCGAGATAGCGGTCACTCGGGGAATGGATTATTTACACACGGACCGAAATTTCGGGACCTCGGGTTCAAAAGGTTAAAGTACATAAAGTGTTTGTGAATTCATCATTGTTATGGTCTCGGGACCCCAGTATGTTATGGGTGCTTCGATGACTCCTAGTCTGTTGAGGATGACCAAGTTGTTATATGCGTATTCTGTTTCTAGAGTCGAAGTCCTTCGGGTTCTTATCGCTTTTGTAGGATTCCGTAATACTGTTCGTTGGTATCGATCTTGTCTGCTTAACCCGTGTGATGCATTATCTGCTGAACATGTTTCATATTAAATATTCGTCCCTTGACTGACCTGTATTAGTCTCTTGTCTTATTGATTATATTAGCAGTGTGAGATGCAGTGTGTTAAGACATTAATCATCACTGGTCATGATTAGTTGAAGATAAACAGCATTTAACTCAACTCCGAATACTTCAGTTGATAAGACCGTGATTTTGACGACTCAAAATATTTAATTAATATTTTCATTCCATGAGCAGACACCAACTACATGGGAACAAAAGTCACATCACATTCATGTACGATCTGTAAGAGTTCTCATTATTTCATTAACACATGTTCATTAATCTCTATCTAGAGTTATGGTTAGAGGTCAGTTCCTTTTAACGGCCAATGTCCTTTGGCATAAATTCAGAGGCTAACTAGACTTACTCCCGTCGCTAGTTTATACAATAGCCCTTTGCACTAGACTTAATTATCCTGCTAGTTTTGTAATACACTTCTTACGCTAGGCTTACGTCTACTGCTAGTCGTCTAATGTCCATTACACTAGGCTTACGCTTGCCGCTAGCTGTATAATAGCCACACAAGTAATAAGTGGACGACGCCACACACTTTCTAAGTGGTTATACCACACAATATAAGTGGCAATGGCCACACTTCTGAAACACACTGCCGTTCGGGTCAAAACCCACAAGTCGAATGACGTTACAAAGACATACGCGTCATGCATAGTGATATGCATACTATGTCGTTACTAAATTCAATTGCGATGTTCCATGGTGCAGCAATTCGAGTGTGATCACAAAACTCAAATGCCTGCACACATGCAACAATCTTCCAACGTATATCATACATCAGTCGCGGAGATATAATCATTTGAGGAATGCGCCATGCTGCAGACATGAAATTGCAATTCATCCTCAAACATACATCCCCCTCACTTCCAAACGTGACACTTGTGGCACGGATGGATAGTGGTGGAGAAGGACGCTCGTCTCCCGAATATTATTAATATTAGTACTACTTACTTATAACTATCATATCATTAAGTAGACATAATAAATTGTTCATAACAATAATAACAATACTTCTCAAAACGGTTTAACTAAAGAGTTAATTCGTTTTCTTCTCAGAGAAGTTGCGAGATAGAAGATCCGCCAAGTTAAAGTTATTGTCTGATCCAGCAATAGGCAGAATCGTAAACGAAAATTCTTGAATCAACAGGTACCATCGATGTATTCTAGAGTTACGCATTGTTTCTAGATGTTATATACGTCAGAGGAACTGTTGGTCTGTCATGATAAAAAAAGTGAGTTGCCGATGAGATATCTTGATAGCTTCTCTAGGCACCAGACCATCGACAGGAGCTCACGTTCACCTGTCGCATACTTCTGTTCAGCCGAAGTGAGTTTCCTTGACACATAGAAACATGGATGGAGTGTTTCCTCGTAACGTTGCAGTAAGCAGCCACCCATGGAGTAACTCGAGGCATCTGATTGGAGTATGAATGGGATACGTATATTCGGTAATAACAAAATCGGTGCATTACTAAATAATTTCTTAATTGTTACTAAGGCGCTTTCGCTATCTTGGTCCCAACATACCTTATTAGGACTACCTTTGGTCAACAGTGCAGACAAAGGTGTAGATAGCTGTGCGAAATGCGGGATGAACTTATGGTAATAGTTAACCAAGCCCAAAAGGCTTCTAACTTGTTTCTTAGTTGAAGGGGTAGAAATTTCTAGAATTCTTTTGACTGTCTTGTCGTCAGGATATAGTTTGTGGTTACCTATGCGGTGACCAAGAAAAGAAATTTCCTGACAACCTATTTGGACCTTTGAAGGTCGCACAGTCAAACCATGTATACGCATACATGCCACACTTAAAGGTTTATCCATAATCTGTACGGGGTGTTTGCGTTTTCAGATGTGTACGGGCCGTACACGGGTCTGTACGGGTTTTTTCGCCTAATTATTAACCCTTTCAGCACCATTATGACGTACGCCATACGGCATAAATCTTGACAATTTTTGTCGCTGTGCCGTACCGAGTACGTCACGGAAGTAGTGCGATACCTCGTTCCCATACACCTATAAAACGTACGTCCTATTTTAAAAGCACCAGAACTCTTCTGTTTACAATCGTATCGGCTATTGCTGGGCATAATCGGATTCAGCATTGAAAAATCTGGCCACTAAGCTTGAAACGAACAAAATATTTTACTGCTAGCGAATACGGTAGAACTGATAATAGTGATTTTACAAAAGCGAAAGTTACTGGAGAATTTTTCAAAACAACTGTAGGAGTTCGGCAGGGATGTATCCTGTCCCCAGTGCTCTTTAATATTTATCTAGAACATATTATGCAAGAGGCTCTCTACGATTATAAATCAACCATATCGATTGGAGACCGACCTCTGTGCAACCTACGTTTTGCTGATGATATTGATCTGATAGCTGGATCAGAATCAGAACTTCAAGACCTTACCTCTAGACTGGAGAAAGTAACAAGAACGTATGGGATGGAAATTAATATAGAAAAAAGCAAGATATTGGTGAATAGCCATAAGAAACATGTTGCGACCAACATTACGTTAAATGGGCAAACGTTAGAAGAAGTTAACACCTTTAAATATCTCGGGTCCACTATATGCAGTGATGGAAGATCAATTAAAGAAATCAAGACAAGACTTGAGATAGCCTCAGCTGCCATGACAAGGTTGAATGTGATCTGGAAAAGTAACATCAGTTTTCCTGTGAAGATCAAATTATACAAATCACTTGTATTATCTATTCTCTTGTATGGGTGTGAGAGCTGGACACTCACTGCAGATACGGAGCGAAGGATTCAGGCTTTCGAGCATAAATGTTATAGAAGAATTTTGCGCATTTGCTATAAAGAGCACAAAACAAATGTCTATGTTAGAGAGAAGATAAACACCTATGCAGGCCACCAAGAACCACTTTTGTCAACAGTGAAACGTCGAAAGCTTGCCTGGTTTGGGCATGTAACTCATCATGACTCCCTTTCGAAAACGATCCTTCAGGGAACAGTCGAAGGTAAACGGAGAAGAGGAAGGCAGAGAAAATCCTGGGCTGATAACATCAAAGAATGGGCAGGACACGGTTTTTCCACACTTGTACGCATTGCTGAGGATAGAGAGCAGTGGAGGACCCTGTCTGCTGATGCTTCCACCATGGCACCCCTACGACCCATGACGGGTTACGGGCTGAGATGATGAGATGATGATGAAAGTTACAAACATGGACGCTGCCATACCGCCGAATCATAAACATTTTGTGGAAAAAGAGCACGAAAATTCTTGTTTGAGTTGAATTTATTCAACTTGAATGATTCTGACAACTCTTTTTACTGAGATTCTGGTAATCTTTACCTTTATTGCCGTCGAGTATGTTTAATATTTGTATTTTCGTACCATTTAGAGTTAAGGTTGAGGTTAGGTTTACGGTAGAAAGTGCGTAAGAAATGTAAATTTGAATAATAATACAAAACAAATTACTCTATGGGTAGCCTAATATCGGAATGAGACGGTCGCCCGAATGCTCTGCATGTATTTTTATCGTACCATTTAGAGTTAGGATTAGGGTTTACAGTTGGGGTCTGGTCATGTCTGCTTAGGGTTTAACCACGAAATCTAAATGGACGAAAAATACATGCGGATCGTAGTTGATCGCACGGGATGACGTCATGTCACCGATATGACCAAATTATGAAACTGAAAAAAAAAAAAACCCCAAAAGCAAGGAAAATTTGCATCTTAACAGGTCAGAGAAAAGTTTATTTGGAGTTAATTCTCTTCTTAGTTTTAAAATTCGTTTCTTTAAAAAAACAATGTGATTTTGCCTTGGGTGATCATCATCATTACGGTCATCCCAATGATTTATATTTATTAAATAATTAATTACTATCAATGTTTGATTGACACTAAAATTCGTATGGGTTATAACGGTCTATTCCAATTTTTGAAGTTCGGTAGAGAAATATATATATATTGCGCCAGTTTATATTTTCATTGTAGCTAGCTTTAAAAATATATATATATATCATATATATATATATATATATATTTGATTTAAGATTCCTAAACCTAACCCATAACGCTTATTACTGGTCTCTTTAGATCTATAATTTTATAAGGCTCTATAGAACACACACCAAACTGTTCTTCATTTCCACCATAAATTGTATTAATTTTTTTTTGCAGAAATTAGACTAAATGATGATACAGTCACAGCTTTTTACAATACGGTACTACAAAATAAATTCTACTAACTCTTGTTGTTTAGGTTTTAAAGCAAGTGAAGACATGCTTAAAAAGGCAAAGGGCGCATGTCACTATGATGGTGTGCAGAACCATCTAATCTATTGAATATATTTGTACATTAATTAAACTCTGACTTGTTGTTTCGTTTTTCAGTCTGTACTGGTTTGGCGGGTCTCTGTACAGGGTGTTTGGGTTTGTTGTACAGGTTTTTCATTTCTGAGGTGTGGCATGTATGCATACTGGTAAAGTATGTATTAGAGTAGAAGTTCTAAACCATCAATATGGTCCTTTCCCTCGGAGTCATGAAATAGGCCAGTATGTCATGATGTATCGTGATGACATTCTTTACGAACGTGCGCAAGTAGGCAAGCGCATCATGCGCACGCGTGGGGGTAGGGGTAGGGAAGTGGACGACGGCGGTGTGTCATTCACTACAATCCAAGAACACTATGTAATTCCCATTGGTAGAGACCAAAATTGTGAGTTGTGATAAGCTGTGTACGGTGTTGGACGTTTTTCGGGGCAAGATGGAATTTGCCAGTAGCCCTTAGTAGAGATCTAGTTTAGCTTTAAAGGTAGTGTAGCATAATAGATTAATATACTGACAAAAGATCGTTCCTAAAAGTGGTGCCATAGGGCTCACCGTCTGTGATTGTTAATATTGTATCAATCGTTTCGTCTAAAGGTCCAAATACAAATACGTTATATGAATCATACCATCTTTCTTAAACAATCACCATATGGGGATTGCTTATGTGGTGATTCCGAAGGAGAATATTTACACCTAAAATGTATCACGTCTTTTTAACTCTTATCTCTAGCCCTAGTCTTTGTAGGTGTAAATAGATATTAGGGAAATAGGGTCCTAAGTTCTGATTAGGTAATATAATATCAGTGAAGAGTGTGATAGACATCGTGATTATAAGCGATGTCCTGACCTGGAAGGTTCAGTTGAGGACAAATCTTTAGAATGAAAATAAGAATTATCCCCCCGAACCTTGATCTGTTAGTGAAGGAGAGATAGTGAAGAAGAAACTAGTCACGTCCCTTCCAAGATTCCTGATGATTGCAGAAGAAAGGTAATTGGAATTGTAAAGGGAAATAGACGACGTTGTAATCTTCGCTCCATGGGAACAACTGCAAAATGGAAGCAGTATGATGTGAAGAATCATCAATAGAGGTTTAATGACAGGTGAATTAATGTCCTGTGGTCCTTTCAAACCTGCTACTGGTTAAGCATGTTGTACATGGAGAAAGTGTTTTGATTTTCCCTCCAAACGTTCACATAATAGTCAAGCACTAAGTGAATTGTTAGATAATAATCACAGTGGACCCTTTGCCAAATAAAATTAGGGAAAATGTAAATCGTACATGAGGTAGTCAATAACCACAACGTTTAAATTCTACATGGTTGGAAGGTGAATCTTAATATTCTCTTATGGATTAAAGAAATAAACTAGCTCCACGTAGAAGTTGCAGTAGCTGCATCAAATACAACTCCATGTCATGCTTACGAGCATCGTCATCACTTAATCGTTGACGGAGATCAATATACCAACACTTAGCTTTTTCGAAGTGGCAGAATCAATTGGATGCCCCAACCAACAAATCCGTGAGTAGTAGTCATTCATGGTGTCCCGCAGAGATACGTAGAACCATAAACCAATTCGAAAGGGGAGGACAATCCCCTGTGCTTTCGTGAGGCACTTCCCTAGAAAAGCGAAATAGGGCTGCCGGGAGAAGCCGCCCGGTCCCCAATTCCGCGAGGTCATTCCTCAGTTTTATCCTTAGATAACATCTGTGTTTTAGAGTGTCTATTATAGCGGGCTCGCGCACACAGCGGGGGTGGAAGGGGAGGGGGTGGCCGACCGTATGAAGGTCTGGGTGCCTAAAGTCATCACCCCTCACCTATATGTTGATACACAGATAACATAGATTCTTTAAATTCCCTCATAAAAGATATGACCCCGAATATTGTGGTTGAATACCTTGTACTGACAAAATTTCCCTCGGCGGTAAAACCGAATTACTACAAAAATATCGAAAATAAATGCATCCAGGACACAGATGCGCAGTTCGTGATGGTTTACAACTGTATGGCCTGCTCAGGCCAAACGCTGTGTGCAAAGATCTAACTCAAGTATTAAATAATATTACGGAAAATCCAATATTATGAAAGGAATTGATAAAGGACCCCAACTAAATCAATCTGGTCGTATCTTTTTGAAAGGTCCCTTATCAGGCAACGTCTGTAATATTTGTAAAGTGGTGTGCCGGTATGGAGAAACCTTCCCATAGACGTGCTATACCTATGGCATTGGTTGTACATTGAATTTGCAGTAAAAAAACTTTGTAATTCTTTAATTAACCCCAGGCCCAATAAAATTGTTGAGCGTAGACACGAAAAAACACTTTTCTTGGTGGTTGATCCCGCCAATAGTGAAACCTGCCATAGGGGGAGTCATGTAACCTGTATAGTTAAGTACTCAATGGTCTATATTCCATGAGGTACTTGTATAACTTGATGCAAATCATGAAAATATAAAGTTTTACCAACATCAAAAATATTCTAGTCGAGTATTGATTTCTTTATCCTTTGAACCATTGTTTAGCCCTCCTCCTGTGTAATTTGAATCGTTTTTTGTTCTGACTTTCTGGGGCTGATAACAAACCTTGTAATGATGGGGTCACTCTTCTGTTTTATCTGCGAAAAAACAGAAGGTGTAGACAGTGCCAAACTAGAGACATAATTGTATCTATTATAGTAAGAGGTTGGTGTAAGCCATGTCCCGTAGCTAAACCTCGTTGTGCTCTCCGTTTCAAAACATCATTCGGCGCAACCTGTGGGTGAGATTTCAACCCAACACATTGCAATCTCCTAAGGAGTGCAAGTCCCTTAACCTCCCTTCCTGGTATGTTATCCTATTATAAAGGTATTCAGTACATGGGTGCTCTTCCAAATGCTCCCCCCCCCCCCCCCCGGGGGAAGGCCGCAGGCGATAGACAGGTGCCTGTGTAAAATATGGGATTTTCAATGTATACTCTGTTGCCACAGGTAAAGTTTCTATATTCCCACCAAAATGGTGACACACTTAACTGATTTTTCCTGTAAAAGCAGAAGGCTCGAATAAGCGAGTGTGCCTTATGCCTTATCGCTTGATGGTTCCAGTTTCACGTAGAACTCTCACATGACCCGGGATGGCCTTCCAATATTACCTGGATGAAATGTAAGATAAGCCGAACATTTAACACATGTAGCGGGACAGTTGTAGGAATACAATGAACCGCAATCTCCAGTGTTAATTTTGTAGACCTTTAAATCCTGTTTTTTGCGAATTGACACATCATAACATGTATCATCATTACCAGATACATGCGTTCGCTACAGTGAATCATTATCATCATTGACCTTTGCTCCTTTCTTGACACTGCAAATTATTTGCATGTCTAGTGTTTTAGCTTTTTGATCTCGATCTCGGTCGGGAGGATCTGTCATGTACCTGTTTGTTAGTATTTGACCTGACTTTTTAATTGCTCGAAATAGAAAATACAGTAGAGTGTCATCTTTCCTGGGTGCATCTTCTACCATAAGAGGATTCTCTGTTTATAGTATCGCTCCATTTATGTGATTGGGAATTGTAATCATAATCCCTGCCTACTCTGTGAGATTCTCACGATCAATGAGGTGAATTATGTCCTCTATAAACCTCGTCGATATAAAAAATCCGTCTGTCGGATAATTGATAATAACACCTGAACGACAACTTCCATTCCAAAAGCTCTTCGATCGAAGGTCTGTGATCTTGTGGTGTGCCCGCGCACGGGGGGACAAACAGGACCAATAGGATCTCGTCGAATAGACGGATCTGATGAAGTCTTATTCTGGATTGTGTGGCGTTTGATACTGTTTCCGAGTTTTTTATATCTCCATCGATCGAATTAGGATGTCTTTCTGTAAAAATGCTTCTAATTCAGTACTGCATGCGGATAAAAACTTTATCCCGCAGGCAATGAGATCTATATAACACCTTCATATGTTTTATTAATACCGGAAAGACTCAATCCCAATCTGCTAAAAAAATGTTTTAATTGATGCAATGAATTCGCCTCAAAATCTGCATTCCTTTACTTGGCATCTTCGCCGCATGGAAAAACGATCTCTGAATCCAGACTCAGTTAACTGGAAACGTCTTAGTAATACCTCTTTTACGACTTGTCGAATCGTTTCTCTCTACTCTTTTTCGTCAAGACTCATGAAACATTTAAGTGAGTCACCCAGTCAAAAAATCAAGTAAAAGACTGCTCCATCTTTCCTTGGGTATGTTCAGAGCTGTGACCTTGATGATGAATCTAGATAAGGATAAGAGTCAACGCAATCGCAGAGTTCTGGTCAAAATGTGGCATTTTTTAGCTTAGGATTTAGGAAAATAATATTTGTACCAGCCGGCAGTCTTTAGTCTTGTTCAGACTGCACTTTAGCTAATTCTAGAAAGCTTTTTTTTCTTTTTCTGCATGAAG
The DNA here is from genome assembly GCA_024509875.1 of Oreohelix idahoensis. Taxonomy (NCBI): domain Eukaryota; kingdom Metazoa; phylum Mollusca; class Gastropoda; order Stylommatophora; family Oreohelicidae; genus Oreohelix; species Oreohelix idahoensis. Next base: position 268,124 of record JAMPIV010005605.1, on the reverse strand, counting down.
TTTTAATGTTTCCATGCCTCAATGGGCATTTTTCATGGGACCTTGATCTAGGTTGCATCAGTTCCATTCTCCTTTAATTCCATTTCTTTATCTCGTTGTGCCATTCTTTCCTTCTCTAATTCTCTGTCTTTTTTTCTTGTTAAGCTAATTCTTTATCTCGTTGAGCCATTTTATCCCTCTCGAATTCTCTGTCTTTTTCTTGTTGAGCTATTTCCTTTTCTTTCAGTTCCCTCTCTTGGGTTAATTCTCTTTCCTTCATTTCCCTCTGTTGGGTTAATTCAAACTTCCTAAGCTCTTCAGCTCGTTTAGTCGCTTCGCGCTGTTCCATTCTTTCCAGACGCGATAAGTATTCATCATATTTCGTATCTGCAAAACTTTGTAGTTCCGCTCCTGATTTCCCATAACTTTTTCCAATATCAATGAATTCCTGTAGTGTAGACATGATAATAGGTTTCTGAGTACCTTCAATAGTCTATAATATACACCAGGACTACAGAACTCACTATAATATGTACATGAATATATTAATCAATAACAAACAAGTTCCAAGAACATGTGACAAAGACGGTGAAAACAATCAAATGAGTTACAATGAAATGATTTCTCAGTTATACGACAACACTTTACACTTATAAAGTAAATAAGGGAGACTTATACACAGTAATCAGTAAAAGAAAGAAAAGAATTTACATCACAAAAATATAACAAGACAAGTCGTCATAAACGAAACGTGTAGACGAAGAATTTTTAGATCACACACGAAAACAATTGTCAACAGTACTGAAATGAGATTACGTAAATAAAGATGACGTAATTTACATAACGAAACTGCTAAGTACACAAAATATGGTTATATTGCGAACTGAAGAAACATTTATATCCTGACCAAAAAAAAAATATAATCAGTCAGATCCTCAGTCAGCGAATATAAGCATGCAAATCTAATAGAAGTTAACATTCACTGAAGTTTTCCTGGGGAAAATTCCAGTCAATATTAAACACGACGAATATAAAAATATACGAATAAACATGAATGGGGAACACAGATGATGAGTAGAAAAGTAAGCAAAGTGATGATGAACTGTGGACCAAAGCTAATTCAAGGACGGTAAGATAATGTTCAAGCGCACAAGTAAAAATCAAGAACTTATCTGTTTAACTGTCCCTCTGAGAAATACATGAGTGCATGTAATTCTAATCCTAGTTCCGAACAGTGTCTTCAACAGCTGAAGTCCATTGATTGAAGACCTTGAACTTCGCAGTAGGACAACCGTTTGAAAGTATTGCTTCGGTCTTCGAACGTAGCTTCTTCAATCGATCTGCGTCGCAGCTTCAGGTGAATTTGCTGAAGAAATACATTCTTCACTGGTTCAGGTTCTCGAGTGGAAGATTACTGTTCTACCTGCTTGGATCAGTCTCTTGTGGTGGAAGAAAATAGTATTCTCTCAGGCAATGTTGTCTGCTAACGTTGACGGCATCGATATAGTGATGTCACTTACTGACATGCGCATTGCAGTTGCCAGTTTGGCTGAATGAATGATTTTACCTTCAAAACGTTCATCATCAGTTCAACTTTCTTCGATACTTGAAGGGGGGAACCAGTATTCACGCAATCCAGACACTTTCTGACACCAATATGTTATGGGCTCGGGACCCCAGTATGTTATGGGTGCTTCGATGACTCCTAGTCTGTTGAGGATGACCAAGTTGTTATATGCGTATTCTGTTTCTAGAGTCGAAGTCCTTCGGGTTCTTACCGCTTTTGTAGGATTCCGTAATACTGTTCGTTGGTATCGATCTTGTCTGCTTAACCCGTGTGATGCATTATCTGCTGAACATGTTTCATATTAAATATTCGTCCCTTGACTGACCTGTATTAGTCTCTTGTCTTATTGATTATATTAGCAGTGTGAGATGCAGTGTGTTAAGACATTAATCATCACTGGTCATGATTAGTTGAAGATAAACAGCATTTAACTCAACTCCAAATACTTCAGTTGATAAGACCGTGATTTTGACGACTCAAAATATTTAATTAATATTTTCATTCCATGAGCAGACACCAACTACATGGGAACAAAAGTCACATCACATTCATGTACGATCTGTAAGAGTTCTCATTATTTCATTAACACATGTTCATTAATCTCTATCTAGAGTTATGGTTAGAGGTCAGTTCCTTTTAACGGCCAATGTCCTTTGGCATAAATTCAGAGGCTAACTAGACTTACTCCCGTCGCTAGTTTATACAATAGCCTTTTGCACTAGACTTAATTATCCTGCTAGTTTTGTAATACACTTCTTACGCTAGGCTTACGTCTACTGCTAGTCGTCTAATGTCCATTACACTAGGCTTACGCTTGCCGCTAGCTGCATAATATCTATCTATACTAGTCTTACACTATTGCTAGTACCATAATGTTCCTTTGGCATACCATGCCTGGCTAATCTGCCATAATTATGCAAACTGCGTTAGTAACAATACGACTTACGTTTTATTCACGAAATACACTGCTCAATTGGCTTCCCAGCCACACAAGTAATAAGTGGACGACGCCACACACTTTCTAAGTGGTTATACCACACAATATAAGTGGCAATGGCCACACTTCTGAAACACACTGCCGTTCGGATCAAAACCCACAAGTCGAATGACGTTACAAAGACATACGCGTCATGCATAGTGATATGCATACTATGTCGTTACTATATTCAATTGCGATGTTCCATGGTGCAGCAATTCGAGTGTGATCAAAACTCAAATGCCTGCACACATGCAACAATCATCGACATCAGTCGCGGAGATATAATCATTTGAGGAATGCGCCATGCTGCAGAGATGAAGCAATCCTCAACAATCATCACCACCGTAACTCTTCAACTCTCAAAAGAGCATTGACCTTCAACAGATTAAGTCCATGTCCTCCTGCCCTGTATCATCTGTTCAAGTTCTTTCTTTGTCTCCTTCATTCCTTTTATTTCTATCTCCAGTTCTTTTCTCCAACTGTTTTTTTTTTTTCCTTTCTATTTCTCTTAACACTGAGGATTCCAGAACGAGGAAGACTTCAGTTTGTGAAATCAAATTTTATTACACTTTCAAGATGAGAGAGTTCATCATTCTGTTACGTGCCGCATATGTTCTCTTTCATCATTCTGTTATGTGCCACATATGTTCTCTTTCATCATTTCAGTAGTTATTGTTTTTATCATCTCCCAGTAAGCGTCATTAAATGTATGATTGATTTTCTGTTTCAGCATTGTAATAATTGTTTTTAATATTCCACATCTCAGTACGTGTCTGTTTTGCTGCCATAAGAGGGCAGTGTTGGGGGTCAGAAGACAATGCTGGCAATGGATGGGACACAACATAGAGGAAACCTGTTGGATAGCATTACTAGGCAGTGCTTATTATGGAACTCCCAGGGTAAGAGGTAGAGGTAGATCAAAAATCACACGGAGAAGAGAACTGGAGATAGAAATGAAAGAGCTGAAGAAAATTTGGAAAAATTCTTGAGGTGATGGCACAGAACAGCAAGACCTGGCATGTTTGTTGAAGGTCTATGCTTCTTAGGGAGCTGACGGGTGATGAATGAATGCATGAAGGTTTTGTGGTGTGCCTTTGTTTATTTTTACTTTTTGACATGGTTAATTAATGGTCATTAAATAAATGCAGGTTTTTCTGTTTCCCGGCTGCAGTAACTGTTTTTTTAAGCATTCTGTGAGGTTTTCATTCATCATTATACTTGTGGCATTACCTGTTTTTACATTACAGTTGTCAACAGCACCTGCCTGTTCAGATTCTTTCGATACATCGAAAACAGAGACGTAGCAAAACAAGTCCTGAAGGATAGAGGGTTGAAAAAGATTCGTCTTGGCATTGAAGGATATCCAACCTATAAGGAGAAAGTGAAGAAAAGGCCAGGCGGAAGAGCTGAAGGTAACAAGGATTTTGTTATTCACCTGTGTTATTGGCTGCACCCCGTAGTTGTGGTTCTAGTGTCATTTATTTGTATTGATAGTTGCACTCTACAGTTGTAGTCCGGGCATCATGTACATGTATTACAGGTCTATATCTTGTTATCTGAGCACCCAAAAACTGAAGTGTTCTGAAAATCTAGTTTCTTTGGGCTACTTTTCTCTAACAATTTGGAAGGTATGTGACTTTTTTGGACTAGTTTGGGCTACTTTTCTCTAACAATTTGGAAGGTATGTGACTTTTTTGGACTAGTTTGGGCTACTTTTTGTTAACGTGATTTGGGCGTAGTCTGAAAATAGAAAAAAAACAGTCCCTAAGGATTTTGGATAAAATGTAGAGGTTGCGCTCCACAGTTGTGGTCCAGGTGTCATTTACGTGTATTTTAGTGGGTTGCATCCCACAGTTTTTGTCGAGGTGTCATTTACCAGTAGTTGTGCCCCATAGTTGTGGTCCAGGTGTCATTTACGTGTATTTTAGTGGGTTGCATCCCACAGTTTTTGTCGAGGTGTCATTTACCAGTAGTTGTGCCCCATAGCTGTGGTCCAGGTGTCATTTACATGTATTTTAGTGGGTTGCATCCCACAGTTTTTGTCGGTGTCATTTATCAGTAGTTGCACTCCACAGTTGTGGTCCAGGTGTCATTTACATGTATTTTAGTGGGTTGTATCCCACAGTTTTTGTCGAGGTGTCATTTACCAGTAGTTGCACTCCATAGTTGTGGTCCAGGTGTCATTTACATGTATTTTAGTGTTTGCACTCCATAGTTGTGGTCCAGGTGTCATTTACATGTATTTTAGTGGGTTGCATCCCACAGTTTTTGTCGAGGTGTCATTTACCAGTAGTTGCACTCCATAGTTGTCCAGGTGTCATTTACATGTATTTTTGTGGGTTGCATCCCACAGTTTTTGTCGAAGTGTCATTTACCAGTAGTTGCACTCCATAGTTGTGGTTCAGGTGTCATTTACGTGTATTTTAGTGGGTTGCATCCCACAGTTTATGTCGAGGTGTCATTTACCAGTAGTTGCACTCCATAGTTGTGGTCCAGGTGTCATTTACGTGTATTTTACTGGGTTGCATCCCACAGTTTTTGTCGAGGTGTCATTTACCAGTAGTTGCACCCCATAGTTGTGGTCCAGGTGTCATTTATGTGTATTTTAGTGGGTTGCATCCCACAGTTTTTGTCGAGATGTCATTTACCAGTAGTTGAACTCCATAGTTGTGGTCCAGGTGTCATTTACGTGTATTTTAATGGGTTGCATCCCACAGTTTTTGTCGTGTCATTTACCAGTAGTTGCACTCCATAGTTGTGGTCCAGGTGTCATTTACATGTATTTTAGTGTTTGCATCCCACAGTTTTTGTCCAGGTGTCATTTACAAGTGGTTGCACCCCATAGTTGTGGTCCAGGTGTCATGGACATATATTAGTGGTTCACTTGAACGTTACTGAGGCACGAAAGGGGAGCAACAAATAGTAACACACAAACCTGCCATGTATGTCATAAGAGGCGGCTAAGGAGGGTTGGACATGAGGCTGGTTACCTTAAACAACATGGACAGGTTAATTAAAGAAATTAAATTCCATATAGGAATCCAAGACAGAAGGATATCCTCTGGTGAGGAGGTAGTAACACGATACAGAAATCCCCAGGGTTAAGAGAACTGGAGACAGGCTTGAAGGGGATAAAGGAGACGTCGAAAGACCTTGAGCTGATGACATGGGACACGAAAACTTGGCATACGTTTATTGAAGGTCTGTACTTGGGGAGGGGAAGAATGATGATGATGACCCCACAGTTGTGGTCCAGGTGTCATTTACATGTATAAGTGGTTGCACTCCACAGTGGTGGTCCAGGTGTCATTTACATGTATAAGTGGTTGCACTCCACAGTGGTGGTCCAGGTGTCATTTACATGTATAAGTGGTTGCACTCCACAGTGGTGGTCTAGGTGTCATTTACATGTATAAGTGGTTGCACTCCACAGTGGTGGTCTAGGTGTCATTTACACGTATAAGTGGTTGCACTCCACAGTGGTGGTCTAGGTGTCATTTACACATATAAGTGTTTGCACTCCACAGTTGTGGTCTAGGTGTCATTTACACGTATAAGTGTTTGCACTCCACAGTGGTGGTCTAGGTGTCATTTACACGTATGGGTGGTTGCACTCCACAGTGGTGGTCTAGGTGTCATTTACACGTATAAGTGGTTGCACTCCACAGTGGTGGTCTAGGTGTCATTTACATGTATAAGTGGTTGCACTCCACAGTGGTGGTCCAGGTGTAATTTACACGTATAAGTGGTGGTCCAGGTGTCATTTACGCATATAAGTGGTTGCACTCCACAGTTGTGGTCCAGGTGTCATTTACATGTATAAGTGGTTGCACTCCACAGTGGTGGTCCAGGTGTCATTTACATGTATAAGTGGTTGCACTCCACAGTGGTGGTCCAGGTGTCATTTACATGTATAAGTGGTTGCACTCCACAGTGGTGGTCCAGGTGTCATTTACATGTATAAGTGGTTGCACTCCACAGTGGTGGTCCAGGTGTCATTTACATGTATAAGTGGTTGCGCTCCACAGTGGTGGTCCAGGTGTCATTTACATGTATAAGTGGTTGCGCTCCACAGTGGTGGTCCAGGTGTCATTTACATGTATAAGTGGTTGCGCTCCACAGTGGTGGTCCAGGTGTCATTTACATGTATAAGTGGTAGCACTCCACAGTGGTGGTGCAGGGGTCATTTACATGTATAAGTGGTTGCACTCCACAGTGGTGGTCCAGGTGTCATTTACATGTATAAGTGGTTGCACTCCACAGTGGTGGTCCAGGTGTCCTTTACATGTATAAGTGATTGCACTCCACAGTGGTGGTCCAGATGTCCTTTACATGTATAAGTGGTTGCACTCCACAGTGGTGGTCCAGGTGTCATTTACATGTATAAGTGGTTGCACTCCACAGTGGTGGTCCAGATGTCCTTTACATGTATAAGTGGTTGCACTCCACAGTTGTGGTCTAGGTGTCATTTACATGTATAAAGTGGTTGCACTCCACAGTGGTGGTCCAGGTGTCATTTACTTGTATAAGTGGTTGCACTCCACAGTGGTGGTCCAGGTGTCATTTACATGTATAAGTGGTTGCACTCCACAGTGGTGGTCCAGGTGTCATTTACATGTATAAGTGGTTGCACTCCACAGTTGTGGTCCAGATGTCCTTTACATGTATAAGTGGTTGCACTCCACAGTGGTGGTCCAGGTGTCATTTACATGTATAAGTGGTTGCACTCCACAGTGGTGGTCCAGGTGTCATTTACATGTATAAGTGGTTGCACTCCACAGTGGTGGTCCAGGTGTCTGATAAGGGTGGATTTGTGCTGAAGTGGTAACTTGCCACCCTTATCGACACCTGGTGTTAAAGTGTAAGATGTAGGTGTCTTCTCTGATTTAGGATGTTGCTGTGTATGTGGTAGTGGAACAGTTCAATGGGTTATCACACAGGCAACATGACGTGTAGAGTCATAGAAAGGGTAACTTCGTTGTATAAGTTTCTTTCATTTATTGCACGCCACAAAACAGTCATGATACTTATGACATCAACATGGTTAACGAGTTCAGCAAGATGATATGGCACATTGAAAACAATTTCTGTAGTCAGCAATGACATCTGTTGATCATGTTTGGGCTATATACATTGCGTCATAAGATTAAAAACTTGGTAGTGGAAATTCAGAAATAGATAAAATCGAGTGCTAGAAAGAAAAGCTGTATAAATAAATTGGGGTGCGGTTGGTTTACTTCTGTGAAACATTGATAAGCTACATCATAAATCAATAATAAATTTCTTTCAAATGCTCGCAATTCGAATTTATTTGTAATGTCCCCAGATTTTGAATTTCAATGCAAGCCATTCATTTTTTCAATATTTAAAATGCTGCCCCCACTGTTGCACTGCTAATAGTCAAGGGTTACAGGTTCAGCTAGACTTTAATAAATGTTCCCTGAAAAATCTAAACCATCCTGAACTTTTGATTTATTTTATAATAAATCCTTGGAATAACCCATTCTTAACTTGTAAACTATCTGGCCCAACAGAACTAGTCAGCTCGAACCAATTGAGACTAAATCGCGAAAGTTAAGATAATTTTTCAATAAGTGCGAACCATAAACCTTGACAAAATGGTTATGAACTAAAACCCATACTAATAATAAAATACAATAAGTCCGTTCACTGTCTGCACGTGAATAGCATACATGGGCTACAGGTCAGCTCGCCCTTTATAATGTTCCTAAGTCTAACCATCTGACTTGGACGTGATCTCTGATATAACGAATCCTGGAACACAGACAACAGTCTTGTTGGTCTAGAGCGACCCATATATATTTAACTAGTTCAGGTATACAGATACCGGTGACTTAATCCTAGTCAAAGTACCTCTCCATTTTGCATCACACAGGCGAGCAAATAGGCGACAAAATGACGAACCTCTAGACGATAGCATAAAGTTCGATACAAGAGGAATTACCTTATTTCGGAAAATCAACCATGAACATATGCCTCCAGGCAGGCTGCATAATACTGGGAAATAGTCTAGTTAGCTAACTAACTCACTAAGACACTGTATTTCCCTCAGAGAATCACAAGACGCAGTCGCGTCTGCTCGCTTCTTAAACCATTTCTAAACTGCCCCAACTGGGCGGAACACACAGAACGAACTCCCGGTTTGACATGCGCAGAACGACAATCTCTGAGTTGCCGTTCACAATAAGACGATTCGAAGAACATTCGAGATAAAAGTCTTACACAGTCGCGCCTTTTATGGTCATGAAAAGAAGCGTTAAGAAAGGTTTCAGACATCTACCATAGTTGACTGATACTACCAAATAAGGAGATGTGGTCACGCTTCGTTCAAGAAATTATAGACCGAACGTGTCTCTATACAAGAGAAGGCAACTCCTAACAAATTGTAGTTTCGATAACTCGGATTATGTCCCTTTGACCATAGAAAACATAATACACACTTCAGTCAAAAAATGATCATACATATGAAAAATGTTTATACAAACGAAAAATAATAATGATCCGTGCGTAACATTACCGCACCCTCCCTGGAAAAAAAAAAAATGGGACATTTTTTTTTTTTTTTTTAAATCCTGGAGCCGGAAAAAATCTAGGCTCCTAACGCACGTATGATGCGTGGATATATACCTAACAAATTAGCTCAACGCATGGAGCGACACTGAGATCATATCTCAGATCCTTAGAGAAAAAATTTATCTAAGTATACGCTGATATATTCCAGGAAGGTGCCACCAACACACGCCACAATGATGGCAACAACATAATGACAATCAAATTATACTCATACCAATATATGAAATTAAATATATTATGTGTTATCATACAATGTGTTGCAAATAGCGGTGTAATTTACTAATATACCGCACTATATTATTACATTATATAAAGTAACAGTAATTAATAAGTAATACATGTGTTGCTCTTCGGTGACATAATACATTCAATAGAAGAAGATGTGGACATCATCCGCTCCCAATGTAGGACAGGACTTGATATCCTCAAAGTTCCACAATGGACATAAACTCGCAGACTTCAATGATGTGCTGCGAAAATATCAATAACACAAATCTTAAAGACAACTGGTAAATTTCTTAATACAATCCTGAAAATAATTTATTTAAATGTGGCCGAGTGATCTTTTGGCCCGTATATCACTAACTAAGCCTTCTTAGATAATTACATGGTACAATGTTATAAATTTCCCTCAAAAAAAAAAAAGTGAGACAAAATCTACTAACATGTCATTATAACATTGGACTGTATATCAGGAAATATATATATATGACAGAAGAATCATGTGGAATCGTGTGGACATCTGGACAGAATGTCTGCCATTACATTATCCGAACCACGGATAGCTCGAACCGAGAAATGAAATGGTTGAAGAGCTATGGCATAACGAGTGGACCTCGAGCTCTTCAAGTTTTTGCTCTGAATAGCAGTAAGCGCTTTCTGGTCGGTTTCCACAATGAAATGTGCGCCTAGAAGAAATCTTTGTAACTTCAGAATAGACCATACCATAGCCAATAACTCACGGTCTAAAACCGAGTAATTCTTTTCTGCAGCGTTTAATTTCCTAGAGATATACATCACCGGATGCAAAGTATCAGAATACTCCTGCATTAGTGCTGCCCCAATCCCTGTTGACGAGGCGTCACTTCGAAGAACAAAAGTCTTCTCAATAGTAGGTAACTTAAGAATAGGTGGAGATGAAAAATAGGGCTTTAACCTGGTCCAATGAGGATTGACATTCTTTAGACCAGCGGATCAGATTAGGCGACCCTTTCTTCAATAAAGTAGAAAGCGGTGCCATAATGGAGGACAGATTCGGAATGAATCGTCCGTAGAATTGAATCAAACCTAATAGACTCCTTACTTGTTTCTTCGTCTTAGGGACCGAAATGTTAAGTATTTTTGAAACATTGTGGTCCTCTGTCTTTAAAAGACCATGACCAACTCGACGATGACCTAGGAAAGAAATCTCGCTAAATCCTATAAAGGCTTTAGAGGGTTTTGCAGTCAAGTTATACTCGCGAAGAGTAGACAGTAATTCGTATAAACCCAAATAATGATCTTCCCAAGAATCACTGAATAGACAGATATCATCTAGGTATGCTATGACATCTGTACGATATGCGAGAATTCGCCGCATCATGCGTACGAATGTAGCAGGGGCGTTCATAAGACCAAAAGGCATGAAATTCCATTGGAATAAACCCCTAGGTGTAGAAAAAGCTGTAAAAGGTTTGGCACGTTCAGTTAGCGGGACTTGCCAATAACCTTTAGACAAATCTAGTTTGGTAAAGAATCTAGAATTAGAAAGTTTATTGAGTAGCTCTTCTAATGAAGGCATAGGTTCAGCATCGAACTTCGTAACTTGGTTCAATTTGCGATAATCTACGCAAATGCGAATGTTATTATCCTTCTTTCGAACAATAACCATAGACGAAGAGTATGCTGAAGTGGATGGTTCAATGATTTCCAAACGTATCATTTCATCCAATCTTTTTTCGACTTGAGACTGGAAATGAATAGGTATTGGATATGGTCTGACTCTGATAGGATTGTGATCAGTTAGCACAATGTCATGTTCTATGACATGTGTGTGTCCCGGGATGTCTGTAAGAACATCCTGAAATGTTTGCAACATCGAAGAAACTTGTCGATGTTCCTCAGCGGAAAGATTTGGAGAAACGGTCACGTTTTTCCAAGATTCCGTAGAATAAAGTGGGACCATAGAAAGAGGAAGATTGACATCAGAAAAAGTAGTTTCCTCATCCTGTATAACTGACAGAGATGAGTACTGACCATGAGTTGCTTGTGAATTGTCCGTAGCCTGGAAAATAGGCTGCAAATAGTCAGGTCTTTCATAAAATTCTGTGAGCATATTTATGTGGAAAGTTTTATGCTTTCCATCAATATCGACAACATAGTCGACATCAGAAATTTTGGAGACTATTGCATATGGACCTTTCCATGCAATTAGAAGTCTGTTCTCCCTTGAAGGAAGTAGAACGAGAGCTTTGTCACCTGGACAAAGTTGTCGTAGACATCTATTCTTATTTGCAAACTGCCTTGCCTTTTCTTTAGCAAATTCTGAAGACGAAGTTGCTAGTTTGCATGCCTCGATGATCTTTTGCCTAAGAGCAATGACGTACTCATAAGAAGATTGAGTCTCATCGCTAATATTATCGGCAGTGATTAGATCGTGAAGTAAAGACATAGGGCCGCGCGGTTGCGCGCCAAAGACAAGTTCAAAAGGGGAAAACCCCGTATGTTCATTGGGGACCTCTCTATACGCAAAGAGAGCCGCGGGTAAGACCCTGTCCCAATCCTGAGGATGATCCTCAGTTATTTTACCAAGTAAAGTTTTCAGAGTCCTATTTAAACGTTCGACCAACCCATTAGACATTGGGTGATAGATACTGCTGAGAGACCTTTTAATGTGTAGCATAGACATTACCTGTGACATAGTGTCTGATATAAGTTGAGTGCCATGGTCTGACAATATTTCTCCGGGAAACCCCAAGCGAGAAAATATCAGCCAAAGAGCGTCTGCGATATCAGCAGTTGAGATGCTCTTGAGAGGTATTGCCTCTGGCCAACGTGTGCACATATCGACACATGTAAGGATAAATTGATGTCCTCTAGCCGACTTAATTCTAAAAGGACCGATAATATCTATTGCCATTTTTTGAAAAGGGCGAATAGGAATGTCAGCAGCCTGGATAGGCGCAGCATGTCGTGGTCCTTTAGATTTGACCTCCTGACATACTTTGCAAGAGCGACAGTACATTCGTATGTCCTTGCTCACAAATGGCCAAAAGAAAGCCGCAAGAACCCTCGACTTTGTACGGGAAAAACCCATATGTCCAGCACATTGCGAGTCATGAGCATGTTGCAATATTTGCAATCTCATGCTCTTAGGCACAAGAATTTGTGAATGAGTGGACGTAGTCGAGTCTTGTACCATACGTACAAGTACGCCGTTCTTCATAGAAATCCAAGATTTCCTATTAGTGTTCTGATTAGGATCACCTTTTTTTGCTAGAATGAAGAATTTTTGTAAAGAAGGATCTTCTTCTTGCAATTTGATAAATGAGTCACGTGTAATAGTCAAGTGACTATCTTGGTCATTTACTTCATCATTATTAGTTAATGAAGTTTGAGGTGGATCCAGAGCATGTGCTCTTGTGACCACCGCATTGGTAGCTTCAATGTTTTGCTCTTCCCAAACAGCAATCTGCTGTGGGGTACATTCCCTAACTCCGTGAATACGACCAATAATAAGGTCCGCAATAGGGTTTGGAAGTAGACACGCGTGGACCTCTCCCGTGAAGAAAGGAGTAGCAATGTGTATTATAGCAGTAGGATACTTTTCTAACGTGCCACCAAATGTGACACATTTGATGACTTTTCCTGTAGCACAGGATGGATCTACAAGAGATTGCCTAACGCCGACAGTAGTACATCCAGAATCAAACAACACTGAGACTGGATTACTATTTACTAGCCCCTTATGTAATATAAGAGAACCTCTCCCATCATGAGCAACATTAGCAGGAAGAGCGGGCAAAGGATGACCACAGCTTAGAGTACTAATGGTTTTCGGATCAAATAAAGTACTGCATTGGATACACTTATTTGCCCTACGAAAATCAAAAGATGAGCATCCGATAGCATTATGGTCTTTATCATTATTAACCTGTTTATCTGCTCCCTGAGATTCTTGTTGAACAGAATTTGTCTGTTGATATCTTTTTCTCTTATGTTGCGATCTACCGCGACCATTATTGCCTCTGCAATTATCATTAAAGTCCCTACTGTAATTTTTATCCTGGTTTGAGTTCCAGTTTCCATAACTGTCATTACTATCTCTATGCTGTTGAGAACCTCTATTATCTTGGTATTGAGGTCTCTGCATAATATATTTTCCTCTGTACCGATTACATTTGTGAAAATTTCTAAAGTTAACCGGAGTAGAATAACGTGTAGTATTAGGTTGTCTCCAGTTCTGGGAAGAAGAATCACCCTGGAATTGATCACTATGGTTCTGGGCATAATTACGATTACTCTTTTTATTGAAATTTTTCTGGCTACCCTGAAATTTACGCATAAAATTTGGGCCATAAGGTGCTGCCGAAGCAACTGGCAGACCTTCTTTCACCTTAGAGTTACTAATGGTTATGTGCGGATGCGCAGTAACATACTGGCTACAGTATTCTTCCATTTCTTTTATGTTTTTTAGGCTTACGCTCATGAAGAAAAGATAGAAAAGCTTCATTAACAGAAGACATAACCTTATCTCTAAGTAGTAAATCCATAAGAGCTTCAAATGTATTTTCTGTCTTAGACAACTCAACCCATCGTAAAAAAGTAAGACGGATGCCTGAGATGAATTCAGAGAATTCAACTCCAGTTTCTGGTAACATGGTTTTAAATTTAAGACGATATCCGTCCTCGTTAAGTTGGTACTTCTTTAACAATGCCGCCCTGACAACCTCATAGTTGTTTTTGTCAGGCACATCTACCATACTCAACAAAAGTCAAAGCATCACCTCTAAGTATCTTGGACAGATGATACACATATAATGTTTTATCTATATTATGCACATTACATGCACTTTCAAATCTATCTAGATAAAATGTTATATCATCGATTGAGGGATTAAATGCTGGTAGATTAAGCTTGAAATCCTTAGCATTAGTCTTATTTGACACCTTATTTGCCTCATTAGCATTACCAGTGTTCAATAACTTTAACTTCTCTAACTCTAAAGCTAAGACTTTTTCATCATGTTCCATTTTTTGCTTTTCTCTCATCAGCCTCTCTTTGTAACCTTCTTTCTTCAGCCTCAGCCTGTAACTTTCTTTCTTCAGCCTCAGCCTGTAACTTTCTTTCTTCAGCCTGGGCCTGTAACTTTTTTCCTTCAGCCTCTATTTCAAGTCTCTTATTTTCAGCTTCTTTTTCAAGTCTCTTATTTTCAGCTTCAGCCTGGGCCTGTAACTTTTTTTCTTCAGCTTCTTTTTCAAGTCTCTTATTTTCAGCTTCAGCCTGAAGCCTCTTCTCCTGAGATTCTGCTTCTCTTTTTTGTTTTTCCATTTCCATTTGAAATCTTTTTTCCTCCACCTGCATCTGCAGTTTCTTTTGTTCTATTTCAGCCTCTATTCTCTTTTGTTCAGTTTGTTCTTTCATTTTCTTTTCTTCCGACTTCAATGCCTTGGCATATTGAACAGTCGCAAATTCTTCTAATTTATCACCTGTCTTCCCAAGGGCTTTACCCTGCTCAATAAAGTACTCAAATGTAGACATGATGTCCAAAATGTGAGTACAGAACCTGAAATAATTAATTATCTTATTTCAATGTTAAATAGCAACAAGACTTAATAAAGTGCTTGTATAATCTCTATGTTGAACCCAATCTCTGTGGGAAACAGGAGTTGACACCAACTTGTATTATCAAATGTATAATAATATCACAAGTCACCTCTTAATTAACAGTGCACTACCCAAATCAGTGCATAATCATCAGTTATTTATCATAACTGCACTACAATAGTGCATAAGCAAAAAACACCAGTTTGTTATGATAAGTGCACTATAGACCAATAGTGCATGAGCATATATCAACAATAGTGAAAGCTAACTATGCAAGAACTATGTAAACAATAACAAGACAATGTAAACAATAGCAAAGGTCATCAACAATGTAAACAATAACAAAGATCAAAGTCAATGTAAACAACAACAAAGATCCGAGTCAATGTAAACAATAACAAAGATCAGAGTCAATGTAAACAATAACAAAGATCAGAGTCAATGTAAACAATCAACAAAGATCAAACAATACGAAAACATTCGCATAAGTCAAATACACAAACAGCAAAACTAAAAAAGAAATATGCGAAGATATGACTAACAAATGACGCTACAGTGTATACACAAAAATATACGTAAAGAACTGAATAATAGCAAAGGGGAGACCTACAAATACAAACAATCGAAATCGAAACTAAAAACACAAAGAAAGAGAGAAAAGAAAAAAGAAAAAAAAATATATATATACAAGAAACAGAAATAAAGCACAACTCGTCACAACTAAACAGATATAGCAACGATTGTCGCTAGCAAATTTCACTGTAGGAAATTCGCACAGTCCCTAACGAAAACGCTAACAGTAGAACCTCTGTGACGTGGTATCTTCTACTGTAAGACTCCGCCCAACCGAGAAAACCCGCTGAAATATAAACATATAAATATACAAATAACAAATAACATATAACATATAAACATGTATCATGAAAACAATAGGAGAAAGTGTGAAAGTACAGAAGGCTCAGTTAGAACATAAGGGCACAGTTCACAAACAAAACAGGCCACTCAACTTCTATAAATCCAGCGTCAGCACGGTGCAGAACAGGATGTAATCAGCATTCTGAGGATAATGATCCAACGTTGATTAACTTCTGCTCCCATAAACAGCCATGACGAAGGAAATGAGCTTCTAATACTGCAACAGTTGTTACGGCACTTGACCTTCTGAATCTTCTAAATTGATTTAACCGGCACTTGACCTTCTGAACCCGCAACAGTACCCCTGAGACCGGAACAGTTGTTACGGCACTTGTCCTTCTTTTCACCAGATCAGGAAATCCATTCGCTCGGTACTTGTCCTTCTAATTTTACATAAACTTCAATATTGCCGAGCAGCGCCGGGTAGTTTCAAAATCAGCAACTGTCAGAAAATCCGGATACTTTCAATAAAATTTCTTGTAAGGTGGTAGTTGATGCTGTAGTTGTATCTAGTATGATGATGATGTCTGGGTTTGCTGACCCCCTTGATAGCTGGAATCAGAGTGAACCAACCTATGGCCACCAAAAATGATATGGTGCGCCAAAATATCAGATGATAGAACCAGCTCTGGCCACCAAAAATGATAAGGGTGGATTTGTGCTGAAGTGGTAACTTGCCACCCTTATCGACACCTGGTGTTAAAGTGTAAGATGTAGGTGTCTTCTCTGATTTAGGATGTTGCTGTGTATGTGGTAGTGGAACAGTTCAAGGGTTATCACACAGGCAACATGACGTGTAGAGTCATAGAAAGGGTAACTTCGTTGTATAAGTTTCTTTCATTTATTGCACGCCACAAAACAGTCATGATACTTATGACATCAACATGGTTAACGAGTTCAGCAAGATGATATGGCACATTGAAAACAATTTCTGTAGTCAGCAATGATAGCTGTTGTATATATGCGTCATAAGACATCACAGTTCAATAGATTCAGAAATTCATCAATCATCGAGTGCTAGTTCGTGAAGCTGTATAAATAATAATAATTTCTATAACTTCTGCAACAGTGTCAGCTACAGATCTTCAATGTTCATAAACAATAATAAATGCTCCCATTCTGATGCTAGCAGATCAGTTGTATACAATAAGTCCGTTCACTGTCTGCACGTGAATAGCATACATGGGCTACAGGTCAGCTCGACCTTTATAATGTTCCTAAGTCTAACCATCTGACTTGGACGTGATCTCTGATATAACGAATCCTGGAACACAGACAACAGTCTTGTTGGTCTAGAGCGACCCATATATATTTAACTAGTTCAGGTATACAGATACCGGTGACTTAATCCTAGTCAAAGTACCTCTCCATTTTGCATCACACAGGCGAGCAAATAGGCGACAAAATGACGAACCTCTAGACGATAGCATAAAGTTCGATACAAGAGGAATTACCTTATTTCGGAAAATCAACCATGAACATATGCCTCCAGGCAGGCTGCATAATACTGGGAAATAGTCTAGTTAGCTAACTAACTCACTAAGACACTGTATTTCCCTCAGAGAATCACAAGACGCAGTTGCGTCTGCTCGCTTCTTAAACCATTTCTAAACTGCCCCAACTGGGCGGAACACACAGAACGAACTCCCGGTTTGACATGCGCAGAACGACAATCTCTGAGTTGCCGTTCACAATAAGACGATTCGAAGAACATTCGAGATAAAAGTCTTACACAGTCGCGCCTTTTATGGTCATGAAAAGAAGCGTTAAGAAAGGTTTCAGACATCTACCATAGTTGACTGATACTACCAAATAAGGAGATGTGGTCACGCTTCGTTCAAGAAATTATAGACCGAACGTGTCTCTATACAAGAGAAGGCAACTCCTAACAAATTGTAGTTTCGATAACTCGGATTATGTCCCTTTGACCATAGAAAACATAATACACACTTCAGTCAAAAAAATGATCATACATATGAAAAAAATGTTTATACAAACGAAAAATAATAATGATCCGTGCGTAACAGTGTCCTTTACATGTATAAGTGGTTGCACTCCACAGTTGTGGTCTAGGTGTCATTTACATGTATAAAGTGGTTGCACTCCACAGTGGTGGTCCAGGTGTCATTTACATGTATAAGTGGTTGCACTCCACAGTGGTGGTCCAGGTGTCATTTACATGTATAAGTGGTTGCACTCCACAGTGGTGGTCCAGGTGTCATTTACATGTATAAGTGGTTGCACTCCACAGTTGTGGTCCAGATGTCCTTTACATGTATAAGTGGTTGCACTCCACAGTGGTGGTCCAGGTGTCATTTACATGTATAAGTGGTTGCACTCCACAGTGGTGATCCAGGTGTCATTTACATGTATAAGTGGTTGCACTCCACAGTGGTGGTCCAGATGTCCTTTACATGTATAAGTGGTTGCACTCCACAGTTGTGGTCTAGGTGTCATTTACATGTATAAAGTGGTTGCACTCCACAGTGGTGGTCCAGGTGTCATTTACATGTATAAGTGGTTGCACTCCACAGTGGTGGTCCAGGTGTCATTTACATGTATAATTGATTGCACTCCACAGTTGTGGTCTAGGTGTCATTTACATGTATAATTGATTGCACTCCACAGTTGTGGTCTAGGTGTCATTTACATGTATAAGTGGTTGCACTCCACAGTTGTGATCCAGGCATAACCCAACCCTCGACACAGCAGTATACTAAAACCAACGTCCTTTTCAAGACGTACGCAGAAGACAAAATGGTTCGTACCAAGCCGCAAGCCAAGAAGAAGAAAGTTTATAAAAGCCCGCCAGAACTTGACAACAAAGAAGAGTCATCACAGAACAAGAACAGATTACCAGAGAGCAAAGCTGCCCCAAATACTAGCGTCGAGGCCGAACCTCCTGAAAAACCGAGCAAGGCAGCTCCTGACACCACGGCTGTGGCAACAATTGACAGCCGCACAAAATTTGATGCAGCTCTTGGCCCATGAGGAGAGGAAGCCATGACCGAGATTGCAAGAATTATGATGAGAAGGCGAAAATGCCAGAAGGAGGCAAGTGATAAACTACGAGCGAATTCACAACCACCATACGAAACAACAACAACATCCATGCTTGTCGTGCCAGGCTTAGACATCGAAGACGCTGTCCGTAACTCGATGACGGAGAATCAACAAGTTGCAGAGGAGTGCCAAATTCAACAAAACAACCCTCAGATGGCGCAAACCAAGATACAAACCAACGAAAACCCCGAGATGCAAACGACCAGACCTAGTCCGGATGAAACAACAGCTGATAACTACTCAACAGCTCAGACACAAGAAAAGGCTCCTTATAACAACGAACAGGAACATGATTCTTGTGGTAACCAAGACCGGAGAAGGGAACAATGGCCAAGGACTAACAAGACAAACAACACAGATACGATACAGGAGAGGATCGTTAAGATTACCCAGATGTCTGGAGGTGAGGCCTCACTCAGGGCCCTACCCGACGATAAAGTGATCGGGATCCTCAAGGTAATAACTGGCAGGAGAGGCATTGCTAAAGTAGGAAGGCACGAAAAGGGAGTCGTGCTTTCCCTCAACAAAAATGAAACAACCACTTTGCTAATGATCGAACTGGAGTCCGGTCCAAAAGAAGTCCAGCTGCCCCACCAGATAAAAGTAGTGGTGGAAAAATCCAAGACAACAAAGAAGTTGGTCCTAAGAGGGATGGGTACCAGATGGCCCGCAAGCGAGGTTCACAGCTACCTACAAACCGAAAACGCAGATGTCAAAATCACGCAGGTCGAAAGGCTAAAAACCTGGGCCAAGAAAGATACAAATCTGATTGTAGTAACTATTGAAGGATCGACAAGACTTGGGAGACTGACGCTCCAAACTACATAAAAAAAGACAGAAGCATATATCTCTCCAGTCATGCAGTGCTCTAACTGCCAGCAGTTTTCTCACACAAAGAAAACATGCAGAAGAGATACAGTTTGCCGATATTGTGCGGGTAGCCACCCATATCGCGACTGTCCCAAAGCGATGGAGGATCCCAACTACAAGGCCATGAATGCAAACAGTACGTGTGCAAACTGCCACGGAAACCACGGGGCAAGGTACCGAGGCTGCCCTGTGTTTCAGGAAACAAAGAGTATCCTCTAGGAAGCTGTGTCCAAAAACATACCTTTCAAAGAGGCAAAACACAGAGTGGCTGCGGATGTTGCAAAAAAACAGTGAACGACAGATAGACGACAGCTACATCAGCTGACAGCGGAAGTTAAAGAAATTAAACTAAAACTCCAGGTCGAGAATAGAAGCAGGCAGACTCCAAATTAAAACTCCAGGGAGAAGATCGAGATTATAGAAGAAGGCAGAATCTCCATTACCGAAAAACAGCAGATGACAGTGGAGAAGATGTGATAGATCTACAGAGCATTAAACATATGATGGAAGAAATGAAAAGAATCCAGCAACAAATAGAAGCTGACAGAGCTGAAAGAAGAAAACGCAGAAATACTCAGAAGAATAGAAGCAGAACGAAGAGCCGTAGAGGAAATTACATCTAACACAACAGAAACAAAAATGAACAACCAATCAGATGAAGGAGTGATCGAGGAAACGCTAGAAAAGCTACTCCCTTCAATAATAGAAAAAGGGCTACTTCAGATACAGGAGAAAAGGAAGACACAAGAAACAGAAATGAGGAGGGCAAAAACCAACAAAACCACACAAGCCAGATAGTGAGGCCGGAAATGAAAAACACTATGGAACACGCCACAGCACCATGAACAGACAAACAACGAAGAGGTATCCAGACAGTCAGCTAGTGGTCCTTTTTAGGACCACTCCTTTTCAGGACTAACAATCGGCTAGCATAGAAGAACCTAACGCACAATATACCCCAATTATAACCGCTTAGGTTGAACAGGGTATAACAGCAATATAGTCGACGAACAAACAATTGTGATCCAGATGTCATTTACACGTATAAGTGATTGCACTCCACAGTTGTGGTCCAGGTGTCATTTACATGTATAAGTGATTGCACTCCACAGTTGTGGTCCAGGTGTCATGTACATGTATTAGTGGTTGCACCCACAGTTGTGGTCCAGGTGTCATGTACATGTATTAGTGGTTGCACCCCACAGTTTTTGTCCAGGTGTCATTTACAATTGTTTGCACCCATAGTTGTGGTCCAGGCGTCATGCACCTGTACATGTGTTAGTGGTTGCACGCCACAGTGGTGATCCAAGTGTCACTTACATATACAGCAATCCCCTGCTTAGTGTTGTGAATTAGTTCTTGAAAATCTAGTGCTAACCAAAAAGTGCCAAACGAAAATTGATTTCCTATAAGAATTAATTCAAAAACAAATTAAATCATTCACAAGGTCTATAAAGCTAAATAACAATTAAGTAAAAAGGGATAGGAAACAAAAACTAAATAGTTAACAACATTTATTAACTACATGTAATTATCAAACATATTGAACACAAACAAAATATTATGTATGTACTTCTTCTTTGATCCTTAGCTGCCGACTGTCAGAGCAGTCAGTGGCCATCACGCTTGGTGGCGTCTTGTAGGACAGCAAAAAGCAGCTTCCACTTTGCCTGGTCGGTGGCCATCCTTCATGCAGTGCCCCAGCTCTGGTTCACTCTTTGCATCTCAGCCTCCACAGTTCTCCGCCAAATTGTTTTTAGTTGGTCTCTCTTTCACTTTCCTTCGGGAGTCCATAGCATAGCTGTTCTTGTGATGGCATCAGGGTCTCTTCTTAGGACATGGCCAACACAACTCCAGCGCCTTTCAGCTATGGTGGTGTGTACGTCCTCTTGGTTGCACAGAGTAAGCAGTTCTTGGTTGGTGATGGTATTCAGCCAAAAGATTCGGAGAATTTTCCTTAAGATGAATCAAGCTTGCTTGTGCCATCTGTTTTTCTTCAAGAAGCATTTTGTAGCAATGAAGACCTTGGTCAATGTTACAGATTACCATAAAATTGCATTCCATTTTGGGATCATGTTTCAAGGTGTACAGATGACACGAACAGTTCATAAATTAGTGAAGAATGCTGTGGTGGATGGGTCCACATATATCGATGTTTAATATCGAGTAAATAAGTTCATCTCATGGGCATTATTATTAATTACATACATGTTAATGAATCGTCTCCATCGTCTTGTCTGGTCAATACATATCTGGCCACTTTACTAGGGGTAGCATTCAATCCACCCAAGTAATGTGGGACAGATTATGTAGACATCGGAATATCTGTATAAGATTCCTTCTGAGATTATAATAATCCTTCTCCTCTACTTCATATTCTTCAGCAATAATTAGTGGCAGGCCCTTGAAGTACTTAATGCCACGTAAAGTTATAATATTCCTTCATAATATCTGGAGCTAATAAAAGAGCGTCCTTCTGCGACGACTACAAAGACAAAAGGCCTCTAACCAACTGTTTGCATAAATTAGTGCAGAACGGATTACGTCATAAACTCCCGGTGACGTATTAAATATGTAGTGTTCATTAACAATGAAAAACCGTGCAAATACATGATTAACCACAGATAGAGATATTACCACGTAGATTAACTGCTAATAGCCCAAGTGTGGTCAACATGCAAAAATACATTAATAATCTTACTTAACAACTCCATAGTTCTGTTCCAGTCACAATTTTTTAAATTTTTTTATTGAAAAAATGACAGCTGGTTATGGAATTCAGTTAATACACTCAAAATGTGAATTTAGTGGAGAGAATATTCTCTTACATAGATCTGATGATGAGATAAAGGATGAAAGGATCAGTGTAACAATCGTCTGATGAAAAGCAGCCAAGGAAGGTTAAACACGGGGTTGGTTACATCCATCCCATAAAATCATATGTGCCTGCAATAATTAATACCACACATAAAGTTACACATAGGGGAAGACCCATTATTGTGTGAAGAGGAGAATGGTACATCTTTTAAAAAAAAAATGTAGTGGTCTTCTAATGATCAGATTACCTTTGTTGCATTGATCTCTACAGTTTCCTACCACTGGATTGTGGATTCAGCAGTTTATGAATCACGCAGGTGATGCCCTTTGTGCTTTTATATTTTGTTGTGCCACTGAGCAAATGCGTACTTTTCTCATCACTCTGCCTTTTTCTTCATCTCTTAGTATTATTCCTGTCCTTGACTGCTGTCATGTCTCCTCTTCTTGGCTTTTCCCTTTTCCTCTTCCCAGCGGTTTCATTAGCAGTGCCCAACAAGTTATACTACAAGTTTTACTTGCTCACCGAATTACTATGTTTGATTATTATTTGAGGATGTCTTTACGATTTGAGTTTTTTATATAATGACTTTTTCCAGCGTCAGAGTGAAGCTCTTAAAATATGTGTTTGAAAGTGATTATTTTATTCATGGTTTTGAATTGATCTGATTTCTCCATCTTCCCAGTGATTTACAACTATAGCAGGAACTTATTGTTCAGAGTTGGCAGCAAATGTCATACATCTGGCTTGGAGGTGACCTCATTAGCAAGTTGTGAGACGTATTGGTCCAAGTCCATATAGTAGATGGGAGCGTGCTTGTAAAGTTAGTTATGCGTTTTAATATTTGAAATGAATCACATTCTTGAGCAGAAAATATCCAGGCCCATATGGTGTTTGGAGGCAGTGTTTGCCAAGTTAGTTGCGGCTTGTCATTTGAAACGAAGCCCATTGATTCTGTGCCAGAAAATGTCCAAGCCTATGTAGTGCTTGGAGGCAATTTTGTAAAGTTAGTTGTGGATTGACATTTAAAGAGAAGCACATTCTCACCAGTATATTTCCAAGCCTATATGATGGATGGAGGCACTATTGCAAGAGTTGTGGGCTGTCATTTGAAATCTAGCAAATTCTGAACCAGAAAATGTCCAAGGCCCATACAGTGGATGGAGGCAGTGTTTCTCAAGTTAGTGGTGGGTTGTCATTTGAAATGAATCACATTCTCAGCCACCAAATAGCCAAGCCCATATTATAATGGAAGGAGGCCATGTTTGCAATGTTAATTCTGAATTGTATTTTAAATGAAGCATATTCTCAGGCCGTAGATGTCCCAAGTTCCGTGTAATGTATGGAGGCAGTATTTTGAAAGGTTTGTTGTGGGTGGTGATTTGAAACAAAGCACTTTATTGGCCAACAAAATGTCAGCATTATAATGCTACTCACTTTAAGCATTTTCCTATTTATTTTACACCAAACATTTGTAGTGCTGCATGAGTTTAGATCTACAGGTATTCACTTGATGTTGCATGCTGCATACATTTTCTTCCCCTTGAAAATATTTTGCTGGTTTTCTTCAGTATTACGCAGATTTTTGCTCTGTGTCCTAATCAGAAATGTGCCTGCACATTTATATGCTTGTAAATAAGAATGAATGTATATCACAATAATTCATTAATAGAATTGCCATAATGAATGATTGCACATCACAATTTTGCATTATTGGGTATCACCCCACATCTGTGATGAAAAAAAAACAAATTTTCAACTGACCAATACTTCAAAGATGAAGGAATAGTTACTCTTAAAGTTACACATTTTCAGTATATTGGTTATACATTTTAGTTTTGATTGTTTATGACTTATTTCTCCCTTTTATCTGCCCTAGGCCATCTCCCTCGAGCTGTTTTTTGTTACAAGAACAAGTTTTTTCCATTAATACATGTCCTAGGTCGTCTTCCTTTGACTGTTTTGTTTCTAGAACATGTTTTCTCTATTAATATGTGTCCTAGGTCATCTCCCTCCAGCTGTTTTGTTTCAAGAACATGTTTTCTCCATTAATATGTGTCATAAGTCCTCTCTCTCCAGCTGTTTTATTATTATAACAAGTTTTATCCCATAATATATGTCCTAAGTCATCTCCCTTTGGCTGTTTTGTTACAAGAGCAAGTTTTCTCCATTAATATATGTCCTAAGTCCTGTTTTGTTAGAAGAACAAGTTTTCTCTATTAATATATGTGCTAAGTCATCTCCCTCCAGCTGTTTTATTTTAAGAACATGTTTTCTATATTAATATATATCCTAGATCTTCTTCCTTTGGATGTTTTGTTACTCCTTTGGATGTTTTGTTACAAGAACATGTTTTCTCCATTATTATCTGTTCTGTGCCATCTCCCTCCAGCTCTTTTGTTACAAGAATATGTTTTCTCTATTAATATATGTTCTAGGTCATCTCCCTCCAGCTAATAATAATAATAGCCCCTTCAGTCATAACTGACTATGGGAATGCGCCCCTGAGGTGACAGCCCTCAGCTGCTTATTTTCCTGGTGCTCCTTTCGACGTTTTCTCCTCACCTCTGCTTCTTGTGTGAGCCTCTCTTCGCTCAGTCTGAGGTGGCGCCGTAAATAGCATCGCCACTTAGTGCGATCGGCAGCTTTATCCTCCCATGTTGCTGGATCCATGTCCAGTGCCCTCATATCTCTCTTGCACACTGACCTTTGAACCTCAGCTGTGATCGCCCAACTGTTCTCTTGCCATCTGCTAATTGTCCGTAGAAGATATCTTTTGGGATGCGACCATCTTCCATGCGGCGAACATGGCCAAGCCAGCGAAGTCTGCGCTGTCTAAGAAGCGTATACATACTTTGAAGGCCAGCACATGACAACACCTCGACATTTGTCACTTTATCTTTCCACGAGATGCCGAGGATGCGGCGTAGACACCGCAAATGGAAGGTATTGAGCCTTCTTTCTTGCTTAGCATAGGTCGTCCAGGTCTCGCTGCCATATAGGAGTGTGCTGGTGACGCAGGCATTATATACCGCAGCTTTGGTCTTCATTGTGAGTTTAGAGTTTCCCCAAACACGTGATGTGAGGCGGGCAAAGGTAGCTGCAGCTTTGCCAATGCGGCTGTCGATTTCTGTATCCAGTGAGAGTTTGTCATTGATGGTAGACCCTAGGTATGTGAAGTGGCGCACCACTGCCAATTCATAGTTATCGATAGTGATAACTGGTGCAGCACCCACAACCTGACTCAGCACATTCGTTTTCTTTAGACTTATTGTGAGGCCAAAGTCCTTGCATGCTTTAGTGAAGCGATTCATCAAGCTCTGAAGCTCCTGTTGGCTTTGAGTGACGACTGCAGCATCATCAGCGAACAACAAGTCTCTTATAGTGACCCTTCTGGTTTTTGTTTTTGCCTTCAGCCTTGAAAGATTAAACAGACGGCCATCTGACCTAGTGTGAAGGCATATTCCTTCAGTTGCATCTCTGAATGCATGTTTCAAGAGTAAGGCAAAGAAGATTCCGAAGAGGGTCGGAGCCAGAACACAGCCTTGTTTAACGCCACTTCGTATATCAAAGGGCTGTGACGTGCTTCCAGCATATTGGACTGTTCCCTTCATGCCGTCATGGAATGACTTTATCATTTCCAGCATTTTAGAAGGGCAGCCTATTTTCAGGAGGATTTTAAAGAGTCCATCCCTACTAACCAGGTCGAATGCTTTTGTGAGGTCTATAAAGGCGATATATAATGGTCTTTTCTGCTCTCTTGATTTTTCCTGAAGCTGGCGGAGAGAGAAGATCATGTCTGTTGTTGATCTGCCAGCTCGGAATCCACACTGTGACTCTGGATATATGCGCTCAGCTAACTTGTGTAGTCGCATTAAGATGACTTTGGCAAAAACCAGCTATTTTGTACTTATTTACTTTGTTGTTCCTCTTATACCTTGGAGTTTACGAGGTTAGCCAGAGAGAGAGAGAGAGAAAACCATGCTATCCTATTGGCTGTACTGTTTTGTTACAAGATCAAGTTTTATTCATTAACATATATCTTAGGTCATCTCCCTCCAGCTGTTTTGTTACAGGTTTTTTTCCATTTATTTATTTCTCCTGTTATTTATTCATACAGATCACCAAATGATGGTTCATATTTTGATTTTTATAATTAATGTAAACCTGCGTCATTGGTATGTTTAATGCATGTGTTTCCAGAATTTTCTCCGACTAACATTTGGAAGTAGTAGCATCATTGTGTGACTGACATGCAGTGTGTTGTCATTCATTCTCTTTCTGTTACTGCTATAGCCATTTTCAGTGTGTGCACTTCTGCTGGCTAATATGTATGATCATCTATTTATGTATCCTAATCATTGTGTAACTAGCTGAAATTGGCCTGTGCCTTGTTGCATTTCATATCCGTCTGAAATGCAGTCCTAAAACTACAGATGTTGAAAGTTAAATCAATTTTCAACAATTAAATAGAAAATATGTATATATTTAATGTTTGTGAACCAGAATAACTAGTTTGAGTATAATATGCTTGCTTCTTTATGATTGTGATTGCACTTTAAAAAAATTTTTTTGGAGCCAGTTAAGTTGTGTAAACACATCTGTTTTGAAACCGGTTTTTTGCAGAAGTATAGTCTGTGTCCTTTTTGCTTGAGAAATGCAGCGAATCTAACCAGATATTCAGTTTGTATAATTACAGTATATTTATTAAGTTTTTCGTGTGTTTTCCATTCAGCAGTTTGCTTTTTGGTTTGTTTTTGGTGTTGCTGCAGGAGGCACCTAAGGTGTGTGATGTATTGTATCCAACTCGTTTTTCTTTCTTTTCGTGCTTATCACTGCTGAAGAAAAAGACATCCATTGTACCTTTCTGGACATTGATGTGTGTTGCAGACTTTCATGTCACTTGTAAGACTCGCGTGACACATCCACACTAAATTGGGCTTCTGTTTGTAAAGAAATTATGAAAAAATGTTTTATTTTATTTGAAAGTATCAGTTATGAAATACCCCTTCTTTTTAAATCATCATTATTTTCCTTTGTATGAAGCCACCACTGTAGCTGGAAGCCTACACCACGTATTCACATAGTATTGCATGTTTCTGTGGCAACCTGTTTTACATGATAACCTCATATTAGTCACCTTGTACGACACGCATGAGGGTGCAATAGTCCTGTTCGGTGTTTGTCTCTACTCAGACTCCCGGGAAGTACACAAGGTTTTCTTCGAATGGCAACTGTTTAAAGTGATAATAGTGGTCTAAGATATGTTTAAAACATGTTTGACAACTTAGACCTGGTCTTCTAATAACATTTTTTATGTCACATGTAACGCCTTCAGAAACTCTATGTTTTACCAGGTCTTCATCTGAAAGGGTTCTGTAAGATGTCGTTAATGAAGTACACTGCATTTAATGTCTTCATATGCTTTCTTTATTAGGCCTGATCTTCAGGAGGTTTCCATAATGCTGCATCAGTTCCAGAGTGGTTCTCTTGTCTAAACTGTTGAATGCCTTTTCAGAGTCCATAAACCCAACATAACACTAGGTCAATTCCAAGCACTGATCAACCAGTTTACAGTGTGGCTATCTGGTCTGTACAGGATCTGTTATGTAAAAAACTTGCTTGTTCTTTCTCTGTTGTCTGTCTGTCTATCTGGCCTCTGTTAATCTAGGAGGAATCATCCTGTGTAATACTTTTACTGGTACTGGAAGTAATATTATTCTGCGCACTCTTGCAAATCTGCTTTTGGTGACTTGACTAGATATCCTTCCTTTCACTCTGCTGATATTTTCTCTCCAAGACTTTACCAAATAATTTGTATGGAATTTATAGAGGTGTCAGTGCCTGCTTTCGTGGCCACTGCTGGAATGCCATCTAGGCCAGCAATATTTCCATCTCTTATAACCTTTATTTCTTCCTTATTTGGTTTTTCACAATTAATTTATAATTCCTTTTCTTCTGGCTGGACGTCTGTAGTCCCTCAAAATGTTCCATTCATCTCTTGATTTCGGTTATAAAACTGTTGACCGCCACCTCTTTGAGTGTCCAGCACTCGATGATGTTGGAAAAAATGCTCCTTCCTCCTAGGCCAGATAAATGGAATACTTTATATTGAGCAAAACAACAGCTTGCATGCACATGGCATTGGGCCAAAGGGGGAGAGCCCAAATGCTGCTGGATCAATAACAACAATCTCTTGATTTGGTCTTTTATGTTGGTAAGCAGTCATCCATTCATGCTCATAATAAGGTCATTTGGTTGCTTACATTACATTATTAGCTTCTTTTCGCTGCTGAACTGATCTTTCACATTTCACTTGGCTGCAGCTTCCTGTACCCCTGTTGCCAACTCATCAGTATATTTAATCGTGTCTCATCAAAGAGTTCTTTTAACGCTTTATTTGATTCTGGCATAGTTCACCAGCCATGGCACTGGAACCTCTGGTTTTTAATTTTAGACCCTTTTTTTTTTTTTTTTTTTTCTTCGTGTAGGGGGGGGGGCTGGAGAGGAGAGGGATGGTCATGGGCGGCTCTGGAACAAAATCCATGGTGATATCACGAGAAGAGAGAGGGCATCAGATTAAGTTGGGAGAACAGGTCCTGGAGCAGGTCGACCACTTTGAATACCTCGGAGCTATTATAGACCGAGAGGGAGGCATCGAAGAAGAGTTGGCCACTCGAAAAGCAGCGGCTGGGAGACTTTTTCAGGCCATAAATCGTGGATTCCTCAGCAAGAAAGAGGTTGGTGGGAAGGCGAGGGTGGCTGTGTGCCGCTCCACCTGTGTCCCGGTCTTGACGTGTGGATGCGAGTCGTGGGCAGTGACTGCAGCCCACAAGGGCCAGATCCGGGCCTCAGAAATGGGGTATCTGAGGAGGGTGGTTGGGGTGGCAAGAAGAGACATGGTCCGCAACCAGACGATCCGTCAAGGCCTAAAATCCCATCCGCTGCAGGCCCAAATAGAACAGTCCCAACTAAGATGGTTTGGCCATGTCTGCAGAATGGGAGAAGATCGGCTACCACGACAAGCATGGGAAACAAAGAGCCAGGGATCCAGACCTCCAGGACGACCCAGAGTCCGCTGGGAGGACAACATTAGACAATCTTTGAAGGACCGAGGACTAGAATGGAACCAGGCCAGGAAGAAGACAGCTGATGGAATGGTCTGGCGCTCTCTCTTCCAAACCTCTACACCTCACGGTAGAAGGGGAACGACTAAGTAAGTAAGTAAGTTTTTTTCCTGTACCTTATTGAAGGTTTCTGTTGTTGTCCATGCTTTGTGCTCATCTTCTTCTTCTTCTTCTTCTTTGATCCTTAACCGCTGACCTCTTTGTGCTCATGTTCTCTTATTTTTGCAGAACTTGTGCATGTACCTCATTCCATTTATTATTTAATCCATTGCCAGTAGTCACGTTGACGATGCTGATATTATTATTTTAAAATGTGACAATGCTTACGTGAGCCTAATTTTTGTAGTGATATGTCATTTTTTACACATTCAAACCTCAGTCCATATTTAATGTAAGGTCAGAAACCTTAGAAAGTTCTGTATGGTTTCCTACTACAAAAAAAAAAAAAGAAGTGTATAGTGCACCGTGGTGATTGAAATTTTATTTGTGTTTGGGCGAGGGGTGTGGGAGCAAGTATTAGTTGGCCTAAAACATCAATCTTTACAGTTAATTATTTTCCCCCAATGATTGTCTCACTTTGGTGCCTGCTTGCAAGCAGCTTATTTTGCCTAGAAATTGTAACATATTCATTATTGTAATAAGTGTGCTCCTAAACTTTGTCGTCACTCTTGAATATCACCGGTACCAGCTTCTGCTGTTTTTATTTCATAAGTAAACAAATGATGTACCCATTTTAAAACTTAATTAGTGAACTTCGTTACCACCGAGATAAGAATTAAATGATGCATTGGCTAAACAGAAGAGATCAATTCCCACTCAATCAGAATTAAGTAATGCATAAGTAACAGGTATATTTATCAGATCTGAACAAACCATGGCATTGGCGCTTTCCCTGCTATGTACAGGCTGTCATTAGTCATTAGCTTACAAAGTGTTCCATTCTGACAACCCTGCCGTAAGTCGATATGGTCGTTAAGTCGGAAATACTGTACTGTAAGGATGTGTAAACAATTAACGTGCATGAATGCTAAAATGTATAGGCTTGTTTCTTTATATTCTTAACTAATGTTACTCTTTGTATTATATTGAAATAATACAATCTACAAGTTATGATATAAAATTACTGTACTGTAATAAATAATGAAATGTTAGTGACTTTTAGACTAAATGTTAGGAAAATAATGTAATAGGATTCATGGGATGGCCATTGTAAGTACGAGTGGTTGTAAGCTGCATATGTCATAAATTGAGGTCACTGTATGTGGCAGGGTAAGCGCCAATGCTGCAAAGCCATAAGAGAGAAATAATTGAATTTACATAACCACATGAATGAACAAAAGGGCAATTGAATAGTGCAGCCACTTGATTTTGATGTGGCTATGCAAGGTAGCTATATAAACAGAAAAATGATATAACAGCTTCCAGAACATTCTTAATTATGATTATTATTTTGCTAACGTTAATAAATAAAAATGCTGTTGTTTTTTAAGGTAATGGGAAGACTGTCTTCAGTCAGTATAAATCTGTTTTCAGTGTGTGTGTGAAGAATTTATCTGATTAGAGCGCTGGCCTGTCTCCGCAAAGGTCCGTATCCCAGAATCTGAAATGCTCAGGGACGGTTGTTTTTCAGTTTTCCGATTATTTTGGATTTCGCC
Source organism: Oreohelix idahoensis (assembly GCA_024509875.1). Classification (NCBI taxonomy): domain Eukaryota; kingdom Metazoa; phylum Mollusca; class Gastropoda; order Stylommatophora; family Oreohelicidae; genus Oreohelix; species Oreohelix idahoensis. The sequence continues at coordinate 236,754 of JAMPIV010005605.1, read as the reverse complement.
AAAAAAAATTGCCCCAACTTAAATTATGTACAGCTGTAGTACAATTTATTTTTGCTATCGATAACGATAAATGCTTCCTTTTCTTATTCCCACTGTTATCCACAGGAGTATATGCAGCTCTTTTCGACATTTTCACAATGAAATTAAACTCTAAATCACAAAATTAGGGAACAAATATCCAACTCAAAATCACAAATAAGCTCAGAAATATCCACACACGTGACTGGTAGCAGTACCGGAACGCAACTGACCACGCTATGTTTGAACATTCGTATCACTCAGTAGCGATTACATCAGCATATACTGTACTGAGCCTGCGCGTCATGGGCCGGAAACGTGATAAACTGAATGTTGCGCGTGGTCAGTTCCTCGCATACCTGTAAAAATATTAATCAACACGTGGCTGGAAGCAGTGACGAGAGAACCAGCCACACTTTAAAAATTTGTATCACGAAGTAGCGCTTACATCAGCCTGTATTGCACCTTGCGCATCATGTTTTTTTTTGGAAACCACAAGTCACTTAAATTAGCCCCAAAAATCGGCCAAAAAAACTTTCGATTTTCGGAATATTTCGGTTTTTGGATGTTCGGATTCTGGGATACAGACCTGTATTGGGTTTGAAACATTGTGACCCCATGTTTCAGTCTCCCCAGTTGTAAAGGTTTTCCTGACTCTGCTTTTGAGTAAGGGAAGGAAAAGGCAGCGAGGAAGGGAACTGGCCACCCCCCACCTCTCAGAGCTGGACCTAGTATAGTGAGGTCTCTAACACTTCACTCCCCTCCAGCAGTATCTGTTATGGGACTACCTTTACACTTGATTACCAAATATTGTCAACAGGTTATAAATAGAGGATTACACTAGTGCTTGAAAAGAGCAGATAATTATTTTCTGTACCTAGTGTTCATCATCATCAATACATGACAGCTTCCCACGGAGCACAGGGCCTCATCCTGTGCCATCTGTTCAAGGTCTTTTCATGTCTTTATACCTTTTATGTCTGTCTCCTGTTTTCTTCTCCAAGTGTTTTTTTTTTTGGTCCCCCCTCTATTTCTATTACCTGAGAATTTCAGAGCAGGGACTGCCATTTGGTGTTTTTCTTTGTTATGTCCTATCCAACGCCAGTGTTTTGTCCCTCGCCTCCTATTCCGCTGCTGTTTGTTAGGTTATTTTGATCTGTTCCACATTAGTGATCTTGTCATACCATGTCAGTCCTTCTGTTCTACGCAAGCACCCGTTTATGAAGGTCAGTACCAGTTTTGGAAAACTGTGATGGCTGACTTCTCACATGTTAAGTGTAGTACTGCAAAAGTAGTAGTAGCCTCCTGCAGTCATAACTAAAGGATGATGCGCTCTTGAGTTGATAACCCTAAGTCGCGGTTTTGCCTGGTGTTCTTTTCTACGTGAATCTTTTTTTCTTCAGCTTCAGGCAAGAGCCTCTCTTCATCCTATTTGAGGGAGCATCCCTATTTGATTGACAGCTTCAATCTCCCAGAATGCTGGACTTAATGTCCAGCACCTTCATATCTCTCTTGCACACATCTTTGAACCTTAGCTGTGGTCGCCTGGCTGTTCTTTTGCCATCAGCCAGTTGTCCATAGAAAATATCTGTGGGGATGCGACTGTCTTCCATACTGCGAACATGGCCAAGCCTGTGTAATCTGTTCTGTCTAAGCAGGGTGTACATGTTTTGAAGGTCTGTTTTTGGGAGCATCTCGACATTATCTGGTGCAACATCCACATCCTCACCCAGCACGTTTGTTTTCTTTAGACTTTAAACTTACCGTTACTCCAGAAGTAGGTCCCTTATGTGTGGCTGCAATATCATATAGGGTGATTGAAAAGCCATATCCTGTTTTGAAACTGTTATCTCTTGACACCTGTCCATCTAATTCACACCTGTCCATCTAATTGATATGAAACAAATTTCAAAATAAAGGCAGTTAGCTGTCATTTTATTACACAAATTGCTGTGCCACATTAGCATTACAGCTCATTATGAGATTTGTTTTGTTCTTCTTCTTCATACATTCTCAGACTTCTACTTGAATGTTTTCAAAGAAAGAAGTAGTCAGTTTGTTCAACTCATGATTTCTTAGCAGGCAACAATTTTTGCTCACTCTTGTAATGTCAGTTTAATGGCCATTTCAGATGTTATTTTGTTTCTGAGAATGCAAAACTTGAAAAAAAAAAAAAAACTTATGTGTCAAATGGCAATTGATGTGTATTGTTTTGACATCTCGTCGTCCGATTCTATCTCCGAGTGTCCAATTGACAGAGTGGTTAGAGCACTGGTCTCTCTCGACTAAGGTGCTAGGTTCGATTCACAGTATCGACATGCTTCAGTCTACCCAGCTGTAAATGGGTACCTGACTTTGCACTTGAGTTCGGGAAGGAAAAAGGCAACGAGGAAGGAAACTGGTCACCCCACCTCTCGACTCACCTAGTATAGTGAAGTCTCTAACACTTCACGATCCCTCTGGCAGTATCCGCTACGGGACTGCCTTTACCTTTTTATTTTACCTGCACTTTTGGCCACGATTGACCTGAGGTTATAAAGTGGCATAAAAAAGTTTAATCTATCATCCTAAACAATATCTTACAGTTAACTTTTTGGATCATCATGAAAAATGTTGTTTTAATGTGACGTATCCTTCTTTTTCAACAATAACCCAAAAAACTTTGAAAGCGTTTTTCTCAAAACAAGTTGAAGTGGGTGCGGAATAAAGCGTATGGTTTGTTTATGTATATCCAGTGGATACAAATGAGGATATAAATTTTTATAAAAACAGGAAGTGACCTTTCTATCGCTGTATATGATAACTTTCATTTGGCAGCTGTAACAAGACCATTGGAAGTTAAGGCTGTAATGTGATGAACAAAAGTTTTTTGTATAGCTCTTCATTAACAACTATGTTAACATTTTGAACTCTGATTTGACCTTTAATCATTATCAGTTGTAAGTACCTATAATCATTTTACGTGAAAGTGAAGACGTTCTTATTTTTAATCAGTTAACAATGAGGCGAAGTTCGATTGTTTAGCTTTGGCAAATTTAAGTAGGGTGTAGATCCTTGTTGCAATAAAGACACTTTTTGTGACGGGTTTAGAAGATTGTAGATCATTGTTGCAGTAAAGATGGTTTTTGTGACCAGTTTAGAAGATTATAGATCATTGTTGCAAGAAAGTCAGCTTTGTGTCCATGTTAGCAGATTGTAGATCATTGTTCCAATTAAGATGGTTTTTGTGACCGGTTTAGAATAATAATATTGGGAATTACAAAATGCTGTAACATCATTATATGTGTTTATTTTGTCACAAAGTAAAGCTCTGTGCAGCCTTGATGTTTAGGTGGGTGGTTAAAACCCACACTTGGCAGCATCGTAATAACACTCTACTTGCCTTTTTTTCTTTGTGTGTATGTGTTGTTGTTGTTTTTTTTTCCATATAATGTTCAAGAGGTACACTTTTAAATACCTGGCTTCCAGAGTTTTTATCTTCTGTATTTCTTACTTGCAGCAAAATGGTATCTTTTACGTCTGCCGTCAAGGGCTAAAACTGCAGAAAACATAAGGATATTAAAGCAATTGATGGTTTGAAATAAGAAAAAGAGAATTACAATATCTAACATGCTTTATGGGTTTTAATTTCATGATGCATGTTTATGTTGATTTTTAAAAATTTAGTTTCTTGCTATCCTTTTGTGCATCTTAGCTTTAATGTGATGCATATAAATTGTAGGGGATCTCAGACGTGCCCGAGCTTATAATTTTAAACCCAAAATCTGCTGCATTCCGATTGCTATATTTACTGTACCTTTTTTTTTTCGAATCCCTCTACATGTCGCGTCCATAATTCCACCTAATAAACAAGAGATCACTTTTTTTTTTGGTACTTGTTTCCTCTTTTAACCATTGGCTGTAGAGGTTTCCCAGAGAGCACAATGTCTCTCAGGGTGAACATGCAGTCATATTATTAAGACAAACATGTGAAGCAAGAGATCACTTGGGCGCTAACATTACTGAGTAATGGAAAGGCTGGAGGACTGGATGAAATACCCCTTCCTTCCATCATCTCTAGAGGTCACGAAAGTTGATATTTCATTGACTGCGGGGTTATTACACATTTATTCATTCATAACCCTCCACTCCCAAAAGAGCATAGGCCTTCAACAAACACATGCCAAGTCCTCCTGTCACGTGCCATTATCTCAAGTTCCTTCCACGTTCTCCTTATCATTTTCATCTCTGTTTCCAGCTCTCTTCTCCATGTGCTTCTAGGTCTACCTCTTGCCCTGGGGGTTCCAGAACAAGGACTGCCTTGTAATGCTATCAACAGGTTTCATCAGTGTGTGTCCTATCCATCGCCATCATCTTCTTCTCATCTCTTGTTCCACTGGCACTTGTCTAGTTCTTGTCATCAGTTCCACGTTGGTAACCTTGTCATACCATTTCAATCCCTCTATTCTACGCAAGCATCTATTTATGAAAGTCTGTAGCTTTTTGGTTGTTGTCTTTGTTGTTCTCCATGTCTCAGAGCCATACAATAGGACTGACTTCACATTTGAGTTGAAGATTCTTATTTTCGTGTTGGATCCGATTTCTCTTGATCTCCGTATATTTCCCAATGCAATGAAAGCTCCTCTTGCTTTTTTGTATTCTTATTTTGATATAACTGTCTGTCCCTCCAACTTTGTCTATATTGCTGCCAAGATATGTGTACGATTCTACATCTTGTATTGGTGCTTCTTCAAGTTCAACCCTGTTTTCATTACCTGCATTTATTCTCATTATCTTTGTCTTTTCCCTGTGTATTTTCAGACCCAATTGCTGTGACCTCTCATCGAGTGTTCTCAATTTGTCCTGCATCTGATTACGGTTATTACACTGCTGATCAAGAAAATCTGGTAGCAGTATGCCAACCCCAAGATAAAACTGGTACGGAAGGGGAACTTCAGTTACAAAGACATATTTCAAAGTTCTTTTAAAAAAAAAAACTCTTTTTTACAATCTCTCTCTTGTAAGCATATTATCATTTGTCTTGTATGTAATAAGTGAGTGGTGTGTTTTTAAGTGATGCCAATTCCTTATATATACTTGAAACATACTCCGAACAAGTGCATTTATCAAGCATTTTATTTGTTTTCAATTGTTGATATTGTATTGTATTTTCCGCCCTTTTCTAAAAGTTGAAAGTGCTTTCGCATTGTCTGTAGCTCATTTATCCTTATGTGGATCATCTCTAATGAAACAGTTTACACAAAAATAGACCTCAGTTGTTACACTGCTTGTTTTAAGACATCCCACAAATTGTTTTTTATTTTTGTTGGTCAACTCTTTTAATAGGACCTTTCCTACAGGGCGTTTGAAAAGTCACTATTTAAAATTATTTTTTTCACTCGTCCGCTGATCAAACTAATTTTTATATGAAACAAACATCACAATAAAGACAGTTAACTGTCATTTTATTACATGTTTGTTTCGATCCCTGAGGATTTAGGTTTTAACTCTTTTTATCAGTTTATATTTGGGGCGAGTTCCAGGGCTTTCTTGTAGACCCAGAGGGCTTCCTCAACTCGGCAGGCTTAACATTGGTGAAACATAGCAGACATACTAATATAACGGGGCATGCAGTGCCACGAGTTGAACCAGGAGGTCCTTTACCCATGACTCCATAGTGCAGTGGTTGTCCACCTTTTTGAGTCCATGGCTCCCCTGACCAACTACATTCTTTCTGCGGCTCCCCTGTGGGATAACTGGTAAAAACTCTAGCGATGTTTCGACATTTAGCCTAACTTTTTTTGAGCAGGAGAACTTTAGAAAGGCAATGTAATTTCTCCAGGGTCACGCAAGTTGATAAACACCAAAAATGAAATTTCCGACAGCTCTGTGTTTTCTTTACAGCTAAATACGAAAAAAATCCATGCCCATCCACAACGCCCCTGACTGTCAGTCATGGCACCCCAGGGTGCCTCAGCGCACAGGTTGAAAATCACTGCCGTAGTGTGCAGCAGTTTTTGCTGTCTCTTGTAACGTCAATTTTTTGGCCATTTTAGATTTTATTTTGTTTTGTTCCTTGGGATAAAAAAATACAACTTTTTTTAACAAAAGTTTAGTTATTGATCCTTGCTTTGACATTAGTTTCACATTTATCCAGTGGATACAAGTGAGAATTTAAAAATAGAATTGACTTCATTCAGTCCGTAATCGGCGTTGCCACTCCTAGGTCGATTCCCATAGATCTAGGCTTTTTGGTCCTAGGTGTCATTTTCCTTCATTAGTTGAAGAACGCCACCTAGATATCGCCCAAAAATAGCTTAAGTTGCCGATATCTAGTTTTTTTTTCTTTCAAAATGCAGAGTGGCAACGCTGCCGTAATACTATTTTTTAGATCATTCTAATTTGACCCATGATTACAAGGAAGTACGAGATTTCTTTTAACACTGTGTTAATTTTGTCTTTGGGCGCGTGTGTGAGAGAGTGAGAGGATTCTACTTTAGATCCATGTTTAGCATGATGCCATCTGATCTTGTAAATATTTCTTTGCCTGTTTGCTAGTGTGGGCAGCTGCTGTAAATTTCCAGAACAAGTAGGTAGAGTGATAATATCCTGCCCCACAGAAGGAGCGATGGTGACATAGCAGGATTAGAGGCTTCCAGGTCACTTTGACTTCCTAACCTGACTTAACCGTAGATGTTTAGTTGCTGATGACCTAGATGACCGAGATGTAGGTTTGTCGATGTTTTTATTTATTTTGTAATTCAGCCGAAGATTACCTAAATGTAGGTATGTAGATTTTATTTAAAAAAAACAAAAAAAATTTTCTTCGGCTTAAAGATCTGGATATAGCTTTGTCAGTTTTTAAAAATTTTATTCAGCCCCCAAGATGACTAGATGTATGTTTTTCAATGTTTTTTTTATTTTTTTTTATTCAGCCCCAAGATTACCTAGATGCAGGTTTGTCAATGTTTTTTGGTTATTCAGCCCTAAGATTACCTAGGTGTAAGTTTTTGTCAATGTTTTTTTGGTTATTCAGCCCTAAGATTACCTAGATGATGGTTTGTCAATGTTGTTTTTTGGTTATTCAACCCCAAGATGACCTAGATGTAGGTTTGTCAATGTTTTTTTGGTTATTCAGCCCTAAGATTACCTAGATGATGGTTTGTCAATGTTGTTTTTTGGTTATTCAACCTCAAGATGACCTAGATGTAGGTTTGTCAATGTTTTTTGGTTATTCAGCCTGAAGATGACTTAGATATAGGTTTGTCAATGTGTTTTAGTTATTCAACCCCAAGGTGGCTAATTATAGGTTTTTCAATGTTTTTTGGTTATTCAGCCCCAAGATTACCTAGATGTAGGTTTGTAGGTGTTCTCAGTCTGAATAGTTGTTGTCAGCCTTTTTTTACGACTACGCCCCACAAATGTCACTCACTGTTGGTGAACCTGGCTACCCATCGCCACCTCAGTACTGCTTTATTACATCTGTACTAGGAGCCGCGCTAGCGTAGTGGTTACAACACCGCTCTGGCGACCGGGTGATTCAGGATCAAACCCGGGCGACGGCATTTGAGGATTTTTCGTCGACCGGGAATTGGACTGGATTAACTCGAGACCTGGCGAGGACATTTGAAGGAGTGTTGTCGACCAGGGATTGGCGGCTCCTGAGCCGACCCAGCTGCAATGGGTACCTCCGAAATCGGAGAGTATTTGCCTGAATGGCGAGGGACACCTGTCTCTGTACAAGTAAAAAGGGATACTCACGTAAAATCAATGTCAGGCTAGACATAGTAATAACCTGAGATTTCGCCTCGAGTATTAGCGGGCGTACGAAAAAAAAAAAAAAAAAAACATCTGTACTTTTTACCAAAATTGACCTGAGGTCATAAATCGACATAATATAGCTTAATCTCTCATCCTATCTTACAGTAACTGTTTGGATCATCTTGTAAAATTTCATTTTAATGTGGTATATCCTTTTTGTTCAAGTGGTAACCCATAACGCGTTTTTCCCAAAACAAGCTGAAAGTGTATAAAGCAGTTCTAGGGCAACGCCATGTAGCAAAATTGACCCAAAAAAAAATAATTATAGGAATTCAGCTAAAAGACATGCAGCGTAAAAGTTTGAAAAAGGGACACGTAAGGGACGCGACCCATCAAAATGTTTTCCGGCACCTATAAGTTGAGAGTTACTGGTCTTAGAGGCGCTGATTATAGCTTTGTGGTTTTTATTTTTTAAGAAGCTAGTCGTATGGATACTCATCTTGATGAAGTAGCGAGATGTAGATTTATGAATGTTTTAAGTCTCTAATGCCTACTGTACATTTTATTTTATTTAGCCGCCTGTATTGATTGGTACACTCTGTATTTGGAGTTCCATATGAAATAAACGCAAACAATTTTAATAGCTCCTTTTTCCCCTCTTATTTTTATAAATAATTTTATGTGTAGCATCCGGCTTGTGTTTATCACAGTGGCTTGTGTTTATCACAGTGGCTTGTGTTTATCACAGTGGCTTGTGTTTATCACAGTGGCTTGTGTTTATCACAGTACAGCCGTGCATATGGTTGCTTTACTTAACAAGAATGAACTCAAAAAAGAAAGAAAAAAAATTCTGTGCCTGTGTATACTTTATTGGAGAAAGCACATTTTCTCTTCAATCAATAAATAAAAAGAAAGAAAGAATGCGTAAAGTAAAATCAATGTCATCAGTCACAGAATAGAAAAATCAAGGAGTTAACATAATAAACAAGTAATTCACATCGCCATTATACTGTTAACCAAAATTAAGTGGAAATTCGGACGATGTACAGCAACACTTAACCAAAAATAAAGTGGAAACTGGAGAACACTTAACCAGAATAAAGTAAAAACTTGGAAGATATACAGCAACACAAGCAATATAAAGTGAAAACTTAGATGATATACCGGTACAACACCATACATCACAGCAGATGACAACAGTTCCGCGGGGAATATCTCAAAAACCAAGAAACGAAAGATAAATATAGTATTTAAATATCTAGCACTTATCAAGTACTTCAAAATCTGGAATATGAAACCAGAGGACCACTTGTTTCAGATCAAAAACATACGAAAGAAACATTCGGAGAAGATTTTGGCAGAAAAGGAAAACCACAAACAGACGCTATCTAATACAGTGATCTTCATGTTTTTTTGCTGTTGTTGCTTCTTGCACCCTTACAAGGAACTTTGAGAAACTCTTGCACATATTTTAACCAAAATTTTCTTTTATATTAGGACATGCACCTTAATATAACTGAAGGCTTCTGCGTCTAGGTTGAACAGCACACGCCTCGCCAAAATGAGACAAAATTTTATTTAGTAAAAATTAAAAAAAACTCATGCACCTAAGAAGTCTTAGTGCCCTATATAGCATATTTAATTTACATTTTTTCATCGCAATGAAAATTTAAAGAGCAAATTCTCTAAAAATATGTTATAATTGTCTATACATTGTATCAAACGTAGAGCATAATAACTAACCCAATGACATTTAAAGTATAATAATACAGCTTATGCAGGCCACCAAGAACCACTTTTGTCAGTAGTGAAACGTCGAAAGCTTGCCTGGTTTGGGCATGTAACTCGTCATGACTATTTTTCGAAAGTGATCCTCCAGGGAACAGTCGAAGGTAAACGGAGAAGAGGAAGGCAAATAAAATCCTGGGCTGATAACATCAAAGAATGGGCAGGACACGGTTTTTCCACACTTGCACACATTGCTGAGGATAGAGAGCAGTGGAGGACCCTGTCTGCTGATGCTTCCACCATGGCACCCTTCGACCCATGATGGGTTACGGGTTGAGATGATGATGAATACAGCTTAAAAGTGTAACGTGACAAAATGTGTTATTAGATAATGATTTATGTGTGAAAAGAACACTCATTCTAAAAATAGAAAAAAAATTATATGCAATCCAAGTAAAACAATTATTCATTTCTTAAAAATCCCTTTGGGACATCATCATCAGGTGCCATCTGCACATCGAAGGTCGGCTGCAATGGATTTCCAACATATTCAGTCCCTTGTCTTGATGGTGCACTTTTTCCTGTCTATCTCTTGATGTTATCCTCCCACTTATAGTTCTGTCTTTCTCTTGTACGTTTGCCTTCAGCTCTTCATTCTATTATGGTTGTCAGCAATGTGTTTTGTCTTTTTTTATGGCCAAAATATTTTAGCTAATTTTGAATTTTGATCCAAAAAACAGAAGAGAAGTTGGTAAGAAGACGAAGATGGCTGTATACCGCAAAACCTATGTCCCAGTCTTGACTATGGATGCGAGTCATGGGCAATGACTACAACCCACAAAAGCCAGATCCAAACCTCAGAAATGAGGAAAGTGGTTGAAGTAACAAGAAGAGACATGGTCCGCAACCAAACGATACGTCAAGGCCTAAAAACCCACCCCCTGCAGACCCAAGTAGAACAGTCCCAACTGAGATGGTTTGGCCATGTCTGCAGAATGGGAGAAGATCGGCTATCACGGCAAGCATATGAAACTAAGAGCCAGGGATCCAGACCTCCAGGACGACCCAAAATCCGCTGGGAGGACAACATTAGACAATCTTTGAAGGACCGAGGACGAATGGAACCAAGTCAGGAGGAAGACAGCCGATAGAATAGTATGGCGCTCTCTCTTACAAACCTCTACACCTCACGGTAAAAGAGGAACGACTACGTAAGTAAGCAAGTAAGTAAAGATCCCCCAAAAAAAGTGAGGAGGTGGGGGCAACGAACCAGTAATTAACATCTACAACTTCAGTGGTGTATTCGCTTCTGAATTTCCTCCACAATCTTCTCAAAGCGAAGCATTCTTTCATACTGACTGCACTTTTCAGCAAAGAATCAATATCGAGTAACATGTTTCTCAGTTCTTTTTGAATTAGTTCAGTAATTGGTATCTAATAGGAAAGACATCGTTTTCTGTCATGTTAATATCCGCGCAAGAAAGGTCAGGGCCTTTTTTGACCAATCGTCGATAACCTGGTACATAGTGCACCCCTATGCACAATTATTATGCCATGCACTCCAGCGATTGGCAGAGTGGTTAGAGCGCTGGTCTCTCGCGGCAAAGGTCCCGGGTTCAAATCACGGTACCAACACGCACCAGTCTACCCAGCTGTAAATGGGTACCTGATTTTGAGTTTGGGAAGGAAAAGGCAGCGAGGAAGGGAACTGGTCACGCCACCTCTCAAAGTCTCTAACACTTCACTCCCCTGTGATAGTATCAGCTATGGGACTGCCTTTACCTTTCCTCCAGCGATACCATGAACCCTTTGAAAATGTGCACGCGCTATGCAACCTGGTTGACAACCACTTGTCTATAAGATGAAAGACGTGAGGGGAGGGGGTAATGAAACCACAGATTTAAACAAGAGCTCAAGCTGAATTTTCAGAGCTATGGCCCACGAAATACACCAAAGTACCAATAGAAAGTATCAGATAGGCAAAACTAAATATATTGACGTTAGTAAGAGGATTCTGCAGCCAAAGGAACATGATCAATTCCATAAAATGTCAGAGAACAGTTGGACTTTCGACAGATTGATGATCATGTCTTAACATTATAATCATATTATTCTGCGCAAGCACTATTAGTTTGCACCATCATCATCAGGTGCTATCTGCTCAACGAAGGTCGGCTGCAATGGATCTCCAACGTCTTCTGTCTCTTGTCTTGATGGTGCACTCTGTCCATCTCTTGGTGTTCTTCTTCTTCTTCGATCCTTAACCTCCGACCGTCAAAGCAGTCAGTGGCCATCACGCCTAGTGGCGTCTTGTAGGGCAACAACAAATTGATTCCACTTTGCACGGTCGGTGGCCATCCTTCGTACAGTGCCCCAACTCTGGTTCATTCTTTGCATCTCAGCCTCCACAGTCCTCCGCCAAGTTGTTTTTGGTCGGCCTCTCTTTCGTTTTCCTTCAGGGGTCCATAGCATAGCTGTTCTTGTGATGGCATCGGGGTCTCTTCTGAGGACATGACCAACCCAGCTCCAGCGTCTGCCAGATCTCTTGGTGTTATCTTCCCATTTATAGCAGTGTCTTCCTCTTGCACCTTCAGCTCTTCCTTCAGAACCAGACAAGTGCCAGTGGAACAAGAGATGAGAAGAACCAGACAAGTGCTAGTGGAGCAAGAGATGAGAAGAACCAGATAAGTGTCAGTGAAACAAGAGATGACAAGAACCAGATAAGTGCCAGTGGAACAAGAGATGAGAAGAACCAGACAAGTATCAGTGGAACAAGAGATGACAAGAACCAGACAAGTGCTAGTGGAACAAGAGATGACAAAAACCAGACAAGTGCCAGTGGAACAAGAGATGAGAAGAACCAGACAAGTGTCAGTGGAACATGAGATGACAAGAACAAGACAGGGTGCCAGTGGAACAAGAGATGACAAGAACCAGACAAGTGTCAGTGGAACAAGAGATGACAAGAACCAGACAAGTGTCAGTGGAACAAGAGATGACAAGAACCAGACAAGTGTCAGTGGAACAAGAGATGACAAGAACCAGACAAGTGTCAGTGGAACAAGAGATGACAAGAACCAGACAGGTGCCAGTGGAACAAGAGATGACAAGAACCAGACAGGTGCCAGTGGAACAAGAGATGGCAAAAACCAGACAAGTGTCAGTGGAACAAGAGATGGCAAAAACCAGACAAGTGCTAGTGGAACAAGAGATGAGAAAAAAATGCTGGCGATGGATAGGACACATATTGAGGAAACCTGTTGATAACATTGCCAGTTCTAGAATCCTCGGTGTTAGAGAGTTAGAGTGAGACTAATGAACATTTGGAGAAGAGGACTGGAGACGGACATAAAGGGGATGAAGAAGATATGGAATGACCTTGAGCTGATGGCACGGGAAAGAAAGACTTAACATAGGTTTGTTGGAGGCCTTTGCTACTTGGGAAATGGGGGGGGGGGGGGGGGGGGGGGGGGGGGGGGGGGGGGGGGGGGGGGGGGGGGGGGGGGGGGGGGGGGGGGGGGGGGGGGGGGGGGGGGGGGGGGGGGGGTGAGAGACTAAAGTATGATCATGATGATTATATTCGCGGAATTTTTTTGTAATTGCACAGGCGTACGTACTCGCGCAACTAAACTTTTGGTTTCCACCGGAAAAACCCAATAGCACTATTTTTAGAGGCCTTAAGATGGCTGTCTGAGACTTTATTAACAAAGGCAGTTATTGTAACAGACTTGCAATCCATGCTTCGAAAGGTTCAAAATGGTTGGCTTTGACATGAATGGAAAACTTCCATAGAAGCATCGAATCTTCAAGAACTGATATGGATCTACTGTCCTGGTCATGCCGGGGTACGTGGCAATGAAAGAGCTGACAGACTAGCTTCAAAAGCACCCATAAAAGGTGCATTGGCCGTGGATAAGGAAGAAATACTGAAGGCGATTATGTTCATCTATTAGAGAATGACACTGCAATCGATGAATCATCAAGGCTAAGACTGCTGGAATTCGGCATCAAACGTAAGACCAGCAGGGATGGACGTATGAGAGGACGCATCCGCCGAGTATACAACCAGTGCGCAACAGGAACAATTCGACATTTGCTGCGGGAGACTGAGCACCTATGGGTTTGCCCGGAGTGCAATGACGTCGATTCTGATTAACAATAACAATAGAGGCCGTAAATCGTGTTGCCACCCTTAGGTGGATTCACCTAGATGTAAGCGTTTTTGGTCCCGTCTAGGTGTCATATTCCTTCATTAGTTGAAGAACGCCGCATAGATCAACTTTTGGTTTTCGGTTTTTCGTCCAAAGTAGCCCAAAAAAACCCGCCTAAAGTAGCCCAAGTGACCAAAAAGTAGCCCAAATAAAAAATCTAGGTTATCTAAGTGTTTTTTAAGGTACCATTTAGGTTTTTTCAAAATTTAGGGTGGCACTATTGTAGTAAACAGTTCTTATTTTTTAAGACACGCGGATGCTATAAAAATGTTGACGTAAGTGTCCTCGTGTTGGAGCTGACAGTATCTACGTCTTATGTTTTGTTTGTTTAAGTAGGTCAAGTCTCAACGTTTGTTGGGGCATAGGAAAATCTGAGTAGTTAATGGAATAACCTGGAGTGGGTCACCTTCCCGGGAAAACATTATTAACTGATGAGACAGACAGACTGGAAAGGGGCCAGGACAACGTATTATGTAAATAAAAACTGTCGACAAAAAGCCAGATTGATGAACGGATGAGTTGACGGTGTAATATAATACATTAATAATACGAACCACACATTGTAATAATATGCGAATCTTCACATGTACGATGTACTGTAAATAAACATGGCTACAAACTGAACATGCTTTTACTGAGTGCCTTCTGAAACATGTGTGTGCTTGTGTAGATGACGAGGTAATGCTTATATACATACATCATAACATTACATGGTGGCAGCGGTCGATACCGGACTGACGCAAAAAACAGCTACACGATAACACGTGAGTACAGTATTCGGCTAATTTTCGTCATCGAGGTCAGCCATGGCGGCGAAACAATATCGCAACGCACCGCAAATGAGATTCGCCGGTCAAGATGATAAGAGTGAAGCTTTCTTGTTATGGCGCCAACGCATAGATCTATATTCCAAGACCACTGGTCTGGAAGGACAAACCCTAACTCCATATATCCTAGAAGCATTGGACGATGAAGGTTTGAAAATTTACAACAGTTTTGCTACCGCCATGCCTGTGGAGTCGGCGACAGACCCCGCAGCCATATTGGACGAATTTGAAAAACGTCTGATAATAAAGCACACGAACTTTAGAGCGGCAAGATTAGAACTTCACCACCTGCGACAGAAACCTGGTGAAAGTCTAGATGATTTTTTTTTTTTTTTCAAAAAAGGGGGGATGTAATATAATACATTAATAATACGAACCACACATTGTAATAATATGCGAATCTTCACATGTACGATGTACTGTAAATAAACATGGCTACAAACTGAACATGCTTTTACTGAGTGCCTTCTGAAACATGTGTGTGCTTGTGTAGATGACGAGGTAATGCTTATATACATACATCATAACATTACAGACGGATGTGTGGATTTATATCTTCATTGTCACTTTCCTTGTTACTCATTATGGAGAACGGAGCCACCCCTGCAGCTAGTACTCTTGCATGACGCCTGCACTAAACATTGACATGCTTCTACAGTGGTGGTCTCTGTAGCAGTGGGTTTCACACGCTGGGGTTGCCAACCTCATGTACAACCTCATATTAGTTGCCACGTATGACATGCCTGATGGAGTATTAGTCCTGTTCTTTCTTTGTCTCATCGGAGACCCCTGGTATACATGAGGTATATATATATATATATATATATATATATATATATATATATATATATATATATATAATATATGTATATGTATATATATATATTATATATATATTATATATATATATATATATTATATATATATATATATATATATATATATATATATATATAGGCATACCTCGCTTTATTGCGCTTCGCAGACATTGTGCTTCGTAGACATTGCGCTTTAAAAAAAATTATTCATTTTTATTTATAGATGTGCCTTCTTCTTCCAATAGATTTTGGCTCTCTACCAGCAAAAAAATTACGATTCGCTGAAGGCTCAGTTGATGAAGATTAGCATTCTTTTTTAGCAATAAAGTATATATAATTTATATATATAATCCTGGGCTGATAACATCAAAGAATGGGCAGGACACGGTTTTTTCACACTTGTACGCATTGCTGAGGATAGAGAGCAGTGGAGGACCCTGTCTGCTGATGCTTCCACCATGGCACCCCTACGACCCATGACGGGTTACGGGCTGAGATGATGATATATAATTTTACAGTACATAGTTTTTTTTAGACCTAGTGCTATTTCGCACTTAATAGACATGGTGTAAACATGATTTTAGGCTTTTATATGCACTCGGAATTAAAAAAAATGGGTGTGACCCGCTTTATTGCGATATTCGCTTTATTGCGGTGGTCTGGAACCGAACCCGCAATATCTCCGAGGTTTACCTGTATACCCTTCATTATCTCCCTAATGAGGTGGAGTGTTTTGCTGCAGTTTGTTTTATGTGCATGCACACACACAAACACGATCACTGTGTGTGTTTGTGTCACAAAGATTATGTAACGCGAACCACGTTTCCTTGACTTCCAAGTGTAAAAAAAAAGAAAGTTGTACCGTACTTTTATATAGAAAAAGGTAAAGGATCCCGTAACACGCCCATTGAGGCATTATTAGGAATATGGTGTTAGGCCCATATTTTCTCGACCGTCGGCACACTAGGGGTGACGTGGTCAGCATCATAAGCGACGGTAATAACACTGGCCAAACTGATTTTATTCTTGTATCCAAAAGATTCAAGTCCAGTATTAATAAAGCCAAGACTAGGACTTTTCCTGGCGCCGACATTGATAGTGATCACGACATGGTATTGATGACGCTCAAGCTTAAACTTAAAAAGAACTATAATCAAAACAGATGTTCTCAGTTAAGATTCAATTTAGACAAACTGAAAGATCCAGAAATCGCGGGAATCTTTGAGGCAACTGTTGGAGGAAAATTCGCAGCTCTCAACTTTTTGGAGGATGATATCAACTCAATCACAGAGAACATGAAAGACGTGCTCATTGAATCAGCAACAGAAATACTTGGTAAAAGAAAGAAAATAAACAAACCATGGGTTACAGATGACATTCTAAAGTTATGTGATACACGGCGGGAAATGAAAAAGGTTAAGAAAGAGGTTCCTGAAGCAGCATGGCAATACAGTATGGTGAACAAAAATATTAGGAAGAAAATGAAACAGGCCAAAGAAAAATGGGTAGCTGATCAATGTGAGTCCATTAATACGGGGCTAATAAAAGGTAACAGCAAGGCAGCTTTTGACACGTTAAGAAAACTATCAAAACCCCAACAGCCCAGGGTAACTGTCATAGAAGATAGCAATGGGGCTCTGCTCAATGAAAAAACAGCTGTAACGAGAAGGTGGACAGAATATTGTAAAGAATTATATAACTGTAAACTTGACACTGACTTAGACATATTAAACAACATTAAGTGCGAAAACAGGGAACTCGGAAATGCAGCAATATTACGGGAAGAAGTGGAAGAGGCTATATGTTCGATGAAAGGAGGGAAGTCACCGGGTGTGGATAATATACCAGCAGAGCTCTTGAAATATGGAGGACCAGATATAGTAAAAATCATGACAACAATTTGCCAGAAGATATGGAGTACAAAAAAAATGGCCAAAAGAATGGACGCAGTCATTAGTAATACCGCTTCCAAAGAAAGGAAATCTAAAAATGTGCAAGAACTACAGAACCATTAGCCTTATTAGTCATCCAAGTAAGGTAATGTTAAGGATACTTTTGAACAGAATAAAACAGAAATCAGAAGAAATCTTGTCAGAGGAACAGGCTGGCTTTAGACCAAAAAGAAGTACCTCAGAACAAATCTTCAATATTAGATTACTTATCGAAAAACATCTCCAACATCAACACGATTTATACCATAACTTCATCGATTTCACAAAAGCCTTCGATCGAGTCTGGCATGAAGGCTTATGGCAAGTAATGAGAAAATTCAATTTTGATACCAACATCATAGATATCATTGAAGCACTATACAAGGACGCAAGCAGTGCTGTTTTTGTAAGCAACGACATTGGAGAATTTTTCAAAACAACTGTAGGAGTTCGCCAAGGATGTATCCTGTCACCAGTGCTCTTTAATATATATCTAGAACATATTATGCAGGAGGCTCTCTACGATTATAAATCAACCATATCGATTGGAGGCCGACCTCTGTGCAACCTACGTTTTGCTGATGATATTGATCTGATAGCTGGATCAGAATCAGAACTTCAAGACCTTACCTCTAGACTGGAGAAAGTAACAAGAACGTATGGGATGGAAATTAATATAGAAAAAAGCAAGATATTGGTGAATAGCCATAAGAAACATGTTCCGACCAACATTACGTTAAATGGGCAAACTTTAGAAGAAGTTAACACCTTTAAATATCTCGGGTCCACTATATGTAGTGATGGAAGATCAATTAAAGAAATCAAGACAAGACTTGAGATGGCCTCAGCTGCCATGACAAGGTTGAATGTGATCTGGAAAAGTAACATCAGTTTTCCTGTGAAGATCAAATTATACAAATCACTTGTATTATCTATTCTCTTGTATGGGTGTGAGGGCTGGACACTCACTGCAGATACGGAGCGAAGTATTCAGGCTTTCGAGCATAAATGTTATAGAAGAATTTTGTGCATTTGCTATAAAGAGCACAAAACAAATGTCTATGTTAGAGAGAAGATAAACACCTATGCAGGCCACCAAGAACCACTTTTGTCAATAGTGAAACGTCGAAAGCTTGCCTGGTTTGGGCATGTAACTCGTCATGACTCCCTTTCGAAAACGATCCTTCAGGGAACAGTCGAAGGTAAACAGAGAAGAGGAAGGCAGAGAAAATCCTGGGCTGATAACATCAAAGAATGGGCAGGACACGGTTTTTCCACACTTGTACGCATTGCTGAGGATAGAGAGCAGTGGAGGACCCTGTCTGCTGATGCTTCCACCATGGCACCCCTACGACCCATGACGGGTTACGGGCTGAGATGAGATGGGATGAGATGAATAACACTGCTAACTATGGAAAAAGATCAGGGTTACGGCGATGACAGTGATAAACGCAGTAATTTCACAATATACAGGGTGTCCATAAAGTCTCTTTACAATTTAACAAATTTATTACAAAGGCAATTGATGAGATATCTTAATCAGATTTGTTCTATGTACTCAGTGGTTATCAAAGTTTTTAATCACATATCATTATCGTATTTCAGGTACCCTGTTGATGAAAGAGGTACTGTTAAATGAACCCCTACAAAATGGCTACTCCTCAAGAGAAGGCACAATGTGTATAATGGTTTATTGAAACAAAATCGGATAGGCAGGCTCAGCGAAACTACAGAACTAAGTATGGAAGAGATCCACCGTCACGTCCGTCAATTCGTGCATGGCACAAGAAATTTATGGAGACAGGGACAGTGTTGGATAAAGGGAGGAGTGGACGACCAAGAACATCTGAGGAAAACATCGAGCGTGTAAGACATTTCCAGACCGGTGGATTGGAAGGGATGGCTCAATTCCCTAGCCACCTCGTTCACCAGATATCACTCCCCTGGACTTCTTTCTATGGGGTTATGTTAAAGATATCATATATCGAACAAAGATACGGGACATCACTGACCTAAAGCAAAAGATCACTGATGCCATTGCCACCGTTGATGAGGCTATGCTACAGCGAACATGGCAAGAAATCGAGTACCGTCTTGATGTGCTTCGTGCAACTAATGGTGCCCATATAGAGGTGTATTAAATGAGGCCGAAAAAAACTTCAATATCTACTTCTCATTTTTTAATAATTTCCACATATTTGTCTTTTCATTTGCCTTTGTAATAAATTTGTTTAACTGTAAAGAGACTTTATGGACACCCTGTATTTCCTTATCCAGCAATTCGTAGGCGACCTGAAATGGAAAAAACAAAAATGTGACCTCACTATCTCACGTCTGTTTACAAAGACCCAAAATTTTTTTTAGACAAATAGGTCCGATAGTTCATACGTGTCACGTGTTTGCGCATGTGTGATTGTCCACGTGACTGTGTGTCACGTGTGCGCTAAATTTAGAATATGTGGACATTTTTGCTCCAACATGTGACACTATCAGGGAGTAATTTTCTCTTATTTTTAGTTTCATGTTCTCCACTTAATTCTCACTTTCTTTCCCTTCTGTCTTTTGTTTGTCTGTCCCTGACGAAGGCCTTGTGGCCGCAACGTAGGTTTTTCCTTGTCCTTTCTCTTAGTAAGACGTATTACTATTTGTGTTTTTGTTTGTGTTTTACATCTTGTAAACAGTAATTTACTTAGCGAGGTCTACTGACACACGGCTGGGGAATCAGTGGGGTAAAAGGCTGTAGGACGTTAACCAAGAACAACAAGGCCACTGATACATAAATTGTATTATTATTGTTTGTTTTTTTTTGGACTTTAGCCAGATTAGGCAGCGAATTTTTTTTTTTTAAACTAACGGCACTCGAGCTTTCCAGCCTTTTTGGCCCAATGGCATGTCATTGCGAGGCTGGGGAGCAAGTGGACTTTCCTTCCAACCCGGTCAGGAGCTTCGCTCCTTCCCATCCACAGAGGGTTTATATGCAGGAGCCGTTCAGGTTATTCAGTCAAATCCCGGTCGATGACTCCTACAAACGACAGCGCCCGGGCTTGAACCTTGAAAACCTGGTCGCTAGCGCAACGTTGTAACCATTACACCAGCGCGGCTCCCAGGTAGCGCACTTAAATTACTATGTTATAACTAACATAACTTATTCTCCACACCTAAAGGTCTTTTATATTTGGACATACGCCCCAATATAACCGGCTAGGTTGAACAGGACGTGCCTCGCCAAAACGAGCCAAAATGTTATTTAAAAAAAAAAATTGTCCAGTGAATTTCCCATTTCAACTATGAGTAATCGTTTTTTTTTTTTGTTGTTGTACTGTTTTCCGCACAAAAGTGGCTTTTCATAGACTTTAGGTGTATTTTTTTTTAATCATATTTATTTAAAGTCTACATATATACATCTTACTAAAAGTCTGTCATCGCCACACTTTTTTTTGTGCCTCATTACAGTCCAATTTTAGTTTGACCTTCCATGTTTTTATTGTGTGGAACTTCCAGGTTATAAATATCAACCAACTAATTACCTAGTCTTTTTTTTTCACTCTTAAAGAATGTAATGGCTTTTCCCAATGTCTGACGCGTACGTTTGTTCTCTTGCTTTAAGTTTTCATGTTGATTTAGAGTTTAAGTTTTTTTTTATTTCTCACTGATTGCCTGATAACATACCTTTGTGTGTTGTTTGTTTATTCATTTACTGTTTACTGACCTCAGGTTTCCCCTCCTTATATGTTTAAAGTTTAAGAGTCGGTTCTTCCCCAAATTTTTTGTTAACTTGTTAAGTATATAGTTGCAAAACAAACATGAATAACGATTGATAAAATAATAAATTGAGACAAAACGAATGAAAAAAAATATAGTTCAAATATTTAAAAAAAAAAAAACTTGTAACGGTAGTCCCGTAGCTGATACTGCCGAAGAGGAGCGAAGTGTTAGAGACTTCCCTACACTAGGTCCAGCTTCAAGAGGTGGGGGTGCCCAATTTCCTTCTTCCCTCGCTTTTCATTCCCTAACTCAACAGCTAAGTCAGGTACACATTTACAGCTGTGTGGACTGCAGCTGGATGATACCGTTAATCGAACCTGAACCTTTGCCGCGAGAGACTAGCGCTCTGTCCACTCTGCCAATCGGACGTTAGTTCAAATATACAGGCCCCAAAACTGGCTTCCCCTTGCGAGCTCCTAGGAACATCAGGTCCGATAGATGTACTCTCGTTCTTTGATAGTTAAACCAAGTTGGCGAAATAACTAAGTTTATTTATCACTGTCTGCCTTCAGATCTTCATTTAACATTAGATTTATTGTTATTTACAACACTGAGTCTCAACGTGGACCATATACCCTCCTCCCTGCGCGGGGGGGGGGGGGCGATTACCACATTTCTAGGGGACCACAGTAAGAAGGTAAAGTACATATTCTTTCCAGGTAACAGCGACTATGGGAGGGGGCGCACAGAGGTAATGAGGCTCAGAAAGGGGGCATCAGAGAAGGAAAAAAAAAAAAGGTTCAGAACCCGTGATCTGGAGTACGGTACTTAGTTTAAACATTATTTTGAATTACGAAGCCATCACATAAGTTACAGACTTTCATAAATGAGTGCTAGTGTAGAATAGAAAGATTGAAACCGTGCTACAAGGTCACCAATGTGGAACTGACGATAATAACTAGGCAAGTGACTTTTAAACAAAAACTAAGAAGGCGCTGGCTAAGGCGAAGGACACCCATTGAGGAAACTTGTTGATATTATGGCACGATATAACTTATTCTGGAATCGTCAGAGAAAGAGAGGCAGAGATAGACTGACAAACACATGATGAAGAGAACTGGTGACAGAAATGGATACAATGAGGACGACGTAGACAGGCAGGAGGACTTGGTATATTTTTGTTAAAGGTCTATGTTTCTTGTGAAGATAAAGTGTAATGAAAGAATGAAATATACAAATCTCAGAGAATCTTAAGTTAAAAGTGGTTTCAAAAATAGATTACTTTATGTCGCCACTAAATTGTAAAGGGAGATAGTTTTTTTTTTTTCAAAGCAAGGGAAACAATTATGTTAATAATTTAGTAATAGATTTGATAAAACATTTTCATGTTTGTTTTTTAATATCCAAATAATCTGCAAAAATATATACGGAAAAATAAACTAATTTATTTTCGTGAAAATTCGCTGAAAATAAGTTGTATCATACACAGGTTTTTCTTTATATTTAATATGAAACATAGAGAGGTTCTCACGGCAAAGATTTTGGCACCAGATCTAATGTCTGCATTAAATAAATTTGTAAAAATGGTAAACTGCACCAAATCTAAACCATTCCGGTCCCGCCTTTAGCTACTCCAGCACAGATAATGTTGTGAAGACCCAACGGCCTAATATAACCATGTGCCCGGCACAAAAGATCAGTATAGTGGCACTTATGTGTCATTAGATCTTTTGTGTGAAAACACAGAGGATCATTGGTGACACTTGTGTGTCATTGGGTCTTTTTGTGTTGGGACATGCGTTTGTGTTGGGCCTGGGCCAATGCGACCTCATGCGAGGAAAAAATATGCGACCTCATGCGAGGAAAAAAAAAAGCCTTTTGCAGCCATGTGAAGAAATTGGATCAGAACATCAATCTTTGCTATTCAACACTGAAGTGCGTTGGTTGTCCAGGGGCAGAGTTTTAGCAAGAGTTTATGAGATAAAGGAAGAATTGAAACTTTTTTTAAATTAATCACTCTCATTATTCTCAGTTTTGGAACGACTATTGGCTTCGAAAAATAGAATACCTTGCAGGTATACTTGAGCATCTGAACACATTTAATCGAAAAATGCAAGGACCAAACAAAAATATACTAACATGTACTGATAAAGTCAATGTAGGTAATGCTTTGGAAAAATGAAGTTAATAATGGTACTCTTTCAATGTTTAGTCGGTGTTTTAATTCCAATCCCAGCAAAGAATTATTGACGCTGTCAGAGCATCATCTGAACATGCTTAGGAGAAGCTCCATTATTATTTTGACCAAACTGACAATCAATAGTTCGATTGGTTCGAAATCCGCTTGCATCAATATCCCAATATGTTTCGAATTTCGATCTTTCAATGAAAGAAAAGGAAAAGCTCCTAGATTTGAGTAAAGATCGAACCCTTGAGGTCCAGTTCAAAGATATTCTGTTATCTGAATTCTGGTTAACTGCAAAAGAAGAGTTTCCGTCTATTGGAGAAAAGGCAATAAAGACTCTACTACCATTTTCTATCACCTATAGATGTGAGCAATCTTTCTTGTCGATGGTCACAATCAAGAATTTAAAGAGGTCATCTTTAAAAAGTCTTGATCAGGAATTACGAGTAGCTCTTTCAAGCATCGACCCAGATATAAAAAAGTTGTGTTATCTGAAACAAGCGTAGGTATCTCATTGAAAATAAAATGATTATCATTTAACTTTGTAATTATTTTTAATGGCAGTCTAATAAAAAGTCTGCAATTTAAATTGTTTTTTTTTTCTTTACTTTCTCACTACTTAAAAAAAAACAACCTGGCAATTGGCATTCGTAACCACCATTTCACTATTAATTATTACAGACCATGTCTGTCGACTTGCACTTTGCATTCGTTTTCTATATTAGTTGTTATATATGCAAAATTTAAAAAAAAACTTAATTACAAAGAATGAAGTGTGGTTTTTTTTTTTAAATCTTCATTTGGTGCCCTACGCAAAATATGTGAATTTAAGAGTTTGCGAAAAGTTGAAAGTATGTAAGTATTCTTCAATGTGCCATGAAAATGTTATGATTTGATTAGTGTGCCGTGACGTGATAAAGGTTGGGAACCACTAGAACAGAGGACCTTGTCTTAACTATAATCGTCAAAACAGGCAAAACAGCTGGAGCTAAGGAAGATTACACCAGCAGTAGACACCAAAGGTACACACAGAATGGGCTAACCTGAAGCAAACACAATCTACGTCTCAGCTTATTTTCCTTTTCAGGACTGCTAAGAAACAAGCGGGAACAGATGGAGATAGAAATAACACGTTTGCAAAAAAAAGGACAACGTGACTGCAGAAGCTGCAATGTTGGGAATAGAGAAGGAGACGACTCCAGATAGTACGCTAGGGGTCCTTCACAGAACCAGCCCTTTTCAGGGCTAACAATGGCCTAGCTTTAAAATGAAATAAAGCACTCAATGCACATCAATTAAAACCGAAATGGCTCATTTTGGGTGTGTTTGTTCAGGGCATAAAAAGCGGTATAACGAGGCGAAAAAAAGTGTTAATAATGCAAGAGTGGGAATTTCATCTAAATATAAACAAAAATATATAACTAATAGGAATGATCTTCAGTAGTTCATTCATTCATAACTGTTACGGGTGATATTACTCTTGTAGTATATAGTTGAACGTATTGCAAAGTTCAGTGACAAAATATGCATCGTACTGACAAACAGGAATGGAGACGGGCAAAAACATACATGACATCAGCTCTGACGAATCCAAGCCGTGAGGTTGATGGGTCCATATATTATTGTTGACGTTTATTAATAATTGCAGATAACAACATCATGAAACATGGCATGGCATATATATAGATACTTCGTCCTGTCCTTCAATAGTCACGTCTCATCAAACATTTCTGGCCGCTGTACTAGGGGTGCATACGAACGATGATCACCCAAGTAATGTGGGTCAGACAAATGTAGACGCTAAATTATATAATGAATACTTCTTAGGTTGTCACAAACCCCTCACTAGGTTCTGGATCATCTTATACAATATCATAATAATTGTGGCGGCCTTCGAATAATAGAATATGCCTCTAATAGCTCAACTTCCCCAGTATCTCAGGAGCTTAAAATACAATACGTCCTTCCTCGAAGACTACAAATCACGAAAGGCCAAGAATCTTAACCGTTGGCATAAATTAGTGCAGAACGCATTACGTCATTAACTACCGATGACGTACTAAATATCTCGCGTTCAATATAAGATTAACCCCAGAGAGACATATTACCGCGTGTATTAACTGGTAATAGCATATGTGTGGTCAAGATACACATTACATTAACATTCTGCTTTAACAATAACACTCCACTCCCAAAGGAGCATAGGCCTTCAACAAACACATGCCAAGTCCTCCTGTCACTTGCCATCATCTCAAGTTCTTTCCATGTTCTCTTCATCATTTTCACCAGTTTCCAGCTCTCTTCTCCATGTGCTTCTTGGTCTACCTCTGCCTCTCTTGCCCTGGGGGTTCCAGAACAAGGACTGCCTTGTAATGCTATCAACAGGTTTCCTCAGTGAGTGTCCTATCCATCGCCATCGTCTTCTTCTCATCTCTTGTTCCACTGGCACTTGTCTAGTTCTTGTCCTCAGTTCCACGTTGGTAACCTTATCATACCATTTTAATCCCTCTATTCTACGCAAGCACCCATTTAATGAAAGTCTGTAGCTTTTTGGTTGTTGTCTTTGTTGTTCTCCATGTCTCAGAGCCATACAAAAGGACTGACTTCACATTTGAGTTGAAGATTCTTATTTTCGTGTTGGATCCGATTTCTCTTGATCTCCGTATATTTCCCAATGCAATGAAAACCCCTCTTGCTTTTTGTATTCTTAGTTTGACATCACTGTCTGTCCCTCCAACTTTTTCTATATTGCTGCGAAGATATATGTACGATTCTGCATCTTGTATTGGTGTTTCTTCAGGTTCAACCCTGTTATCATTACCTGCATTTATTCTCATTATTTTTGTCTTTTCCCTGTGCATTTTCAGACCCAATTGCTGTGACCTCTCATCGAGTGTTTTCAATTTGTCCTGCATCTGATTACGGTTATGGTACAGAAGAGCCAGGTCATCAGCAAAATCCAGACCATCCAACTGCTTAGTCGGAGTCCACTGGATTCCATTTCTGTTGTGTGTTGTCGATGATCTCATAACCCAGTCTATTGCTAGTAAGAAAAGAAATGGAGACAAGAGGCATCCCTGTCGCACTCCTGTTCTTATCCCAAACGGTTCTGTGAAGAACTCTGCATTTCATGTTTTCATGTTTTCTTTATTAAATTAATAATCTTCAGGGGAACTCCATAATGCATCTTCTTCTTCTTCTTCTTCTTCTTCTTCTTCTTCTTCTTCTTCTTCTTTGATCCACTGTCACTGAGCGTCAGCTCTTGGTGACCTTGATGCCATTATATGGTACTGCGCAGTTCGTATAAGCTGTTCTGAGCTGCCATACAGTGTATTGTCTATGGATGGGTTGTGTGGTAGCAGTTGTTGTCTCAGTCCCTGAAGTGCAGGGCACTGTAGTAGGTGGTGTTCTACTGTCTCCAACGGGTTAGGGCAGTGTCTACATTTTGCTATATTTTGTGAACTTAGTCTGTTTCTGTGGCCATTTAGTGTAGAGTGGCCTGTTCTCAATCTGAAGATTTTGGTTTGGTACCTTCGTTCGATATAGTTCATAGCATCTTTCTTATTTGGGGCTGTTTGGTGAATGAAGAGTCTTCTTCCTGTTTTAGCCTGTGCCCACGTGTTCAGCCAAACTTCTTTACAGTTGTTTTTGACTATTTGTTTAACTGTTAACATACTCAGTGGGTGATCAATCTGTGGCATTTTTGCTCCCTTCTTTGCCAGTCTATCAGCAACTTCATTTAATGTGATGTTTATGTGGCCAGGTATCCATTGCATGTATATTTCTGTTCCGTACAAGTTCATAATTTTGTGGCATGTTTCTTGAACTTTCTGGATAGTACTGATTGAGTTGGTTTTCCAGTTTCCTATTGCCAAGAGGGCAGCCTGCGAGTCTGAGAACACCACAACATCATTTGGTTCCATTTCGTCTGATTCAAAGAGTTCAAAAATTCTAGTTAGGGTTTTCTGGATGGCGACTACTTCGGCTTCGTAGTTTGTGCACCAGATACCACAGGGACCTGCAATTTTGACGGGTTCTTCAGTACTGGGTGGGATGATTATGGCCCCGTATCCAGCATTTATTACTGCTTTGAAAGCTGACCCGTCTGTATAGGCATGGATAATGTCTTCATCGTACTGACAGATGGTTTCCATAGCAAGTGTTTTCAGCAGCGTAGGTATGAGGCTTTTATTTGCGGGTTGGAGGAGGTTTGTACGTATTATTGGTCTTTTTAGTTCTACGTGAGGTGGTAGGTCAGGCACAACTTGAGTAGGTAGTCTTGTCTCTGGTATGTAGTGCTTCCCTGAAAGCTCTTGGTACCTTCTAGTGAAAGATGTCTTTTTAATTCGGTACCTGGAGTTGAGGTCACCGATAACGTTTTTGCAGGGGTCATCTTTGTCAGCTCGCAAGAATCTTTCTGCCGTGATAATGACTGATTTCTCTCTCCTTAGTTCTAGGGTTTCCACATTGGCGGAAATCTCACATGCGCTGGTCGGAGTAGTTCGCAAGCCTCCACAGATGAATCTGAGTGCCTGGTTTTGTATGCGATCTAGTTTCAGTCTGAGTGTTGGGCTAGCAGTGGCTTGCAGGGGTAGAGAGTAATCCATAACTGAGCGCACGTATCCCAAGTACAGTTGTCGTAGGGTGCTCTGATTGGATCCCCAATCAGTGCTTGCCAAACGCTTTATGAGGTTTAGCCTTCTAGAGGCCTTAGCAGTTAGGGACTCAACATGTGTTTTGTATGTGAGTCTGGTATCTAGCTGTATCCCTAGATAAGTCGGATTGTTCTCTTTAGCTAGCTTTGCATCTTCAAGTTTTAAATCCAGTTCTTTCTTTACTGTTTTGTTGCTGAGTGTGAATATAGTGTAGACTGTCTTACTCGTGTTGATCACCATTTTCCAGAAGCTGCAGTAGGTTGTTAGAGCAGCCAGTGCACGGTTTAGTTTCGTTTGCAGTTGCAAGTGGGACTTCCCTTCTGCCCAAAAGACCAGGTCATCAGCAAACAAGGCGCTGGGTAATTCAAGGTAGTCTGCCAGATCGTTTATGTATATGAGGAAGAGGGTGCAGCTTAGGGCTGAGCCTTGTGGGAGGCCTTCTTGGATGGTTCTTTTTTCCTGATGTTGCTCCGTTGACCGTTGTGGAGATGGTTCTATTTGTGAGGAAATCTTTTATCCAACGAAACATTCTTCCTTCTATGCCCATCTTCTGCATCTTGAAAAATAGACCGTCTCTCCATACTCTGTCATATGCCTGCTTGAGGTCTACGAAAACTGCGGCCACATGATTTTTATACTGGAAAGCATCGGCAATATGTTGTACCAATCGGATTACCTGGTCAACAGTCTGTCTTCCTCTTCTAAATCCTGCTTGGTTAGGATGGAGGGCTTTTCCTTTCTCTAACCACCAATAGAGGCGTGCATTTATCATACGTTCTGCCATTTTCCCAACGCACGAAGTCAGGGAGATGGGCCGGTAGCTACTGACTTCGCTTGGTGGTTTATCTTTTTTGAGTATTGGGATAATGTTAGCCGTTTTCCATCCTGTAGGTACAGTACTGCTTCTCCACGTCTTGTTTATGAATTCCAGGATCGTCAGCAAGCCTTTTCCCCCAAGTTTGACTATCATGTCGTTGGTAACCTGGTCTGGCCCTGGTGCTTTTTTGGGTTTGGTCTTTAGGAGACTGGATTGCAATTCAGCTAGCGTAAATTCCTGTTCAAAGATGCTGTCCACAGCCTTGTGTGCTTTTAGCATGCGTTTTGTAAGTGTCTTGATGGCTTTATCTAGATTGGCTCTTTTGTATGTTTTATTGACTTCAGCAAAGAATCGATTTAGGACTCGTGCTTTCCCTCTGTTGGAGGTAGCTGTGTTACTGTTTGGAAGTTTTATAGGGATTGGGTTTCTCTTCTGGGATGTCCCTGCCATGCTGTCAATGAGTTTCCATGCTTTCTTCCCTTCTTTATTTAGGTCTAGGTTTTCGCATTTTTCTTTCCAGGTTTCCATTTTGGCTTTTCTGCTCGCTAGCTTAACCTGTGCAGTGAGTCTGTTGTATGTGGTTTTGTTTTCACGGCTAGGATTTTTCTGAGCGATTTTCTGTGCCTTGCGTCTTAGTTGTACTAGGTGTTCTAATTCCTCATTCCAGAAGATGCTGTATTTGACACGGCTGCCTTTGGGGATTGCCTGTTTGGCTGCCTGCAGTATGGCTGTAGAGATCTGATCGTTCAAGGTATTAATGTCTTGGTTCATGTCTATTTCAGTGAGGAGCTGATCTGATATGAGTTTGTAGTGTTCCCAGTTTGCTCGAGCATAGTTCCATTTCGGCTGTCTTTTGGTTTCCGTTTTTGTTTTACCCTGCGAGATGGTGGTAAGGATGGGTAGATGGTCGCTTCCTATGTCCTCCAATACCCTCCATTTATACCGGTTGGTGAGGTCTGTAGACACAAGTGTTAGGTCTGGTCGGCTACTGGTTCCGCTAGCTTTATGGTAGAGGGTTGGTGGGGATCTTTCGTTTTGGAGGACTATAAGGTTGGAAGTGTTACACAGCTCTTCTACTGCCTGGCCTGAGGTGTTGGTGTCCTGGTATCCCCAGAGTGGGGAGTGGGCGTTGAAATCCCCTGCTATGATTGTTCTCTTGTATTCGATATCATCAAAGTAGATTCCATTAGTTTCTCTGGGGGGTCTGTAGACATTAAAGATTTGGAAATGTCCGTCACTTCCCCAGACTGTCACTCGTTGTATGTCAGTTTCATCATCGGTTCGAAGACTTTCGACCTCTGCCTGTACATCATTCCTTACCAAGGTTAGGATTCCTCGACAATTATTATGGCAATTACATTTGTACATTGTGTAGCCTGGGAAGTTGATGGATTTGTCCTTAAGGATGGTTTCTTGAATCAGTGCAATGTGAACTTTCTGGTCCTTCAGTAGTTTCTTTAATTCTAACGATTTAGTTCTTATTCCATCTACATTTAACTGTAGAATGTTAATGTACTCCTCGGTAGCACACTTTTCGCCAGGAGCAGCCGAGGGGCGACCTGCTTGGCGCGGACCTTTTACGAGGCGACGTCCGAGCTCGTATATCTTAGGTTGCATTAGTGTCATGGCATCATAAGTAGTGGGGGGTTGTGATGACTTTCTTTCATCCCGGTAGTTATCCTCTTTTTCCATGCGGGGTGTGCAAGGCATGGTGGGCACTGTACCATCATCGGTGGGGAAGTATTATTTCCCCCTGCTGTCCTGTTCGCCTGATGTCTGTCCTACCTCCTGGGGGTAGACAGCCCCAATACCATGTTGCACCACCTCAGTGGGGTTCACCGTTGTGCAGTCCCCGCCACCAAATGACCGCTGTTTTCTGGAAACATCCATAATTTGTCAGCTATTTAGTCAGCACTAGCGCTTCTAGTTGGTCAAAAGGATCGTCACGTCGTGCACCCTGGTGCCTTCACTATGAGATGCTGTGGATGGTTTGTAGCTGTGCCACTCCAAGTTGGAGGACAGTCACAGGTAAAAGCAGGGCTTTGCAGGGGCGCTCAACATAGTTTGGTCAGTCGGTCGAGACTGTTACCGGGGGATGGCCGCCACTGTCTTTGTGGCTTCTGGGAGCCATATGTCAAGCTTGGAAGGTCAAGGTGGACCGATGAGTTTGAGCCACTGGTTCAGTTCTCCAGTGCGACCGCTCTTGCCCAAAGGTGCTACCACTCTTGGCCTCCCCCAATCCCCCAATGCATCATCAATTTCCAAAGTGATTCTCTGTCAACACTGTCAAATGCCTTTTCGTAGTCCACAAATCCGATGTATAGTGGTGAATTCCATTCCAGACTTTGTTCAACTATTATTCTCAAAGTGGCTATCTGGTTTGTACATGATCTGTTTTGTCGAAAACCTGTTTGTTCATCTCTCAGTTTCTTGTCTATGGATTCTTTTAATCTCTCAAGGATAATCATGTTTAATACTTTTCCTGGCACTGATAGTAACATTATTTCTCTATAATTTGTGCACTCTTGTAAATTTCCCTTCTTAGGCAACTTAACCAGATATCCTTCCTTCCATTCTGCTGGTATCTCTTCCTTTTCCCAGACTTTACCAAGTAATTTATATAACATCTCTGTAGCCGTGTCGATATCTGCTTTGATGACCTCTGCTGGAATGTCGTTCTTTATTTCTTCCTTCGTTGGTCTTTCACCGTTAATTTGTAGCTCTTCTCATGCTAGCTGGATGTCCGGGGGGGGGGGGGGGGGGGGGGGGGGGGGGGGGGGGGGGGGGGGGGGGGGGGGGGGGGGGGGGGGGGGGGGTGGGGGGGGGGGGTTTTGTGGAGCTGGTTTATTGAGAAGGTCCTCAAAATATTCTGTCCACCTCTTCATTTGCTCTTGTATACTGCTGAGCAGTTTTCCATTCTTTTCTTTTATGAGGCAACTTGTTTGCTTGTATTTCCCTGTTAGCTTCTTTGTGCTGCTATACAGTTCTCTCATATTTCCTTTGGCTGCAGCATCTTCTGCCTCTCTTGCCAACTCCTCAATATACTTCCTCTTGTCTCTTTTGATACTTCTTTTTACTTCTTTGTTTGCTTCTGTGTACACTTCTTGAGCATTGGCTTTGGAACTTCTGGTTTTGCTTGTGTTTAAATCTGCTTTCTTGTTTTTTCTGTCTTTTATCTTATTGATGGTTTCTGTTGTTATCCATGCTTTTTGTTGTCGTTCCCTTTCTCCCAGTATTTCTTCACATGTCTCATTCCATACCGTTTTGATTTGCCGCCAATAGTCTTCTGTATTCTCTACATCTTCCAGCTGTTGGAGCACTTGGAATTTATTGGATATTGTGACCGCATATTTGTCTCTTGTTTCTTGATTTCTTAGATGTCCTACATTAAATTGTTGTCTATAATTTTGCATTGTTGCATATCTCTTGAGTTTCATTTTTACTTTGGCTATCAGAAGGTGGTGATCTGATGCCACATCTGCTCCTCTATATACCTTTACATCCTGCAATGATGATCTAAACTTCTTGTTTATGCATATATGATCAATCTGATTTTCTGTTCTATGGTCTGGTGATATCCATGTTGCCTGTGTATTCTCTTATGTGGAAACATGCTTCCTCCTATAGCCAGTTGATTTGAAGCACAGAAGTTTGAGAATAGTTCCCCATTTTCATTCATTATTCCTAGCCCATGTTTTCCCATGACTTCTTCAAAGCCGGTGTTGGTCGTACCTATCTTTGCATTCATGTCACCCATCAAAATTGTGATGTCTCTTCTTTTTACTTTTTCCATAATTTCCTGTAGTCTAGTATAAAATGCTTCTTTCACAGACTCTTCTTTGTCATTAGTTGGTGCATAACATTGGATGACATTTACATTTATTTTCTTTTTAGCTGTTTTAAAAGTAGCTGTTATTATTCTGGATCCAACAGCTTCCCATTCAATGAGTGCTTTCTGTGCTTCTTTAGATAACATAAGAGCTACCCCTTCCTTGTGGTGTGAACTTTCGTCTTCATGTCCTGAGGACAGCACCAATTCACCTGTGATGAGTTTCTTCTTGTCTACCCCCTTCCACTTTGTTTCACACATTCCCAGAACCTCGATTTTATATTCCCTCATTTCTGCTGCTACTTGTGCCACTTTCCCTTGTTCGTTTAATGTCCGAACATTCCAGGTGCCAAATCTGGAAGTTTTCCTAGAAGAAAGAAGGTTAGTCAGTAACACAGACTCCTTTCGGCTTTCTCTGTGCTGCATCATACGCCTCCCTGCGAGAGGACCTTCCCCTGTCTTGGATGGCTGTGTTTTATTTTCCTTAATTGACTTGTCCGTGTTTGTAGAAGTTTTTTGTGGTTTAAATTTTTTACAGGATGGGGTAACCAGCCCCATGCCCAACCCTCCTTAGTTGCTTTCTACGACATGCATGGCTGGGAACAGTGTTACTATTCTTTGCTCCCCTTTCGGGCCCCGGTAACACACGGGTGACCTTCAGTGGTGGCTGTGCAATAAAAAAAATAGTATAACTGATATTAAAATTAATGAGCAAAAAGTATGCACCTCCAAAACGACTATTTCTGTTTATGACACTAGACCAACAACTAAACTAGAACACGTAGAACTATTAGTAGACAACAGTAGGGGGACTTATTAACATGCTCAAATATATAAAAGGAAATGGCTGAGGAGCCTTCAATAAGGCAATGAATACCTTCCAAAAATCATTTATTACTGGGAAATTTGATTATGCCAGTGTTGACTATGCACCAGCCGCTCCTAGCAATAAGAACAAACTATACACAGTCCAAATCCAGGCACTCTCAATAATGAAAAGGGAGTGATACAAAGAAAATTAGCAAACACCTCTTGTATTTTCTTTCTATGTTTTTTCTATTTATCTTAAGTTCTTTTTTACAGAAAGACAAGAGGAATTATGATAATGAAAACATATAATCCACTGCTGGCTTGTTAGATTGGTTGCAGTATTCCGGGATTTTTTTTAAAGCCAACAAAGTTTAGGCTGCTCCGAGGCAGCTATCATGACTGCCGTGAAAACACGCACCATATTTCACTTTTAAGTACATAACTCCCACATTTCGTGCTGCTATGACGAAGATGAGGCGATGTATTGGAAACTGCGTGGTGACTATACAGTCACAAATACCATATTGATGATTGCTATGTTCGCCCTAAGGCTACTGACGAACTACATGGGAATGCTGTTATACCACGCTGTAGTTTTATCACCGTACTATTTAAATTAAATTAAAAGGAAAAAGGCATGACGCATGCGCTAATTTATTGATTTTTATGATTCAGACCTTGTGCTGGGGGTTTTAGACCTCTTTAAACAAGACGTTTTACTGTCATCATCATTATCATGAAGTTTGTGTCGCTTAAATCATCTACAGGACGAGGTACCCGGTATCATGCCCAACCCTCCTTAAACGTTTCTTACGACATCCATGGTAGGTTGTAGTGTTACTATTCTTTGCTCCCCTTTCGGGCCCGGTTACACATAATGTTCCCTTCTGCTCCCCAAGGAGTGTGAAGCCACTACAGCTGACGTCTTGCAATAAGCCTTGTCACAAGATGGATTTTGGGGCGATCTCTCTTTCACTGCGGCAGTAATCAGTTACATTTTTGTACTGATTTTGTTGCGATTTTTCCGAGTCGCACCCTTTTCTTTCTCTGAACTGGAGCAGATATTTTGTATCTACATTCTTTCACTCCTCTCAGAGATAAGTCATCACGTCTGTTTGTAAACTATCCCTTCCCTAAAGGTTTGAAAGGAGCGACAGGGACAATATTAACGACACCCTTGTTTGTTAATCGCGAGTGCAGCCGATATTAAACTACAGATTAAACACTAGAATCGCTCAGCGTATTTGTTCAACTGCTGACAAGGCCAGACTGCGCTCGCTGAAAAGCTGATGATAGGGGAAGGCATCTTAGGGACAGACAGGACTGACAAATTACTTTAGATAAAGTAATATTCTGTTACATCTGAAACAGATTGCTGAGAGAGTTTACAGATGTGTTGGTGAGTACGCCTGCCAGGGATCGGATATTTTCATGCCATATATGGAAGACTTGGCCTCTACATTATGTTCAAAATGTTTCCATGTCAGGAATATTTTGAAATCTCCCCCCCCCCTTCCCCCCCCCCCCAACCTTTTGGTTTGAAACGATTGGCGCTTTCTTAGCTTCGTTACAAACAGATGCGTGGGTAGGACAGTGAATATAACCTGATACTTTTCAGTGTTAAGACACTGTGAAGATCGCTTGCCAAGATGACACAACCAGGCTTTGCCAGAGTGAAGCCTAGAATTCAGAATTCCATTTTATTAGACCGGACACCTTTTATTGGAGAATCCTGGCGGACTTACAAAAACAGCCCAGGAAATCTCTATTATTTTAAATAAGGAAATCTGGAATATCTGAGGAAACTGAACAACACGGGTGTAGCGGGAGGTTATTTAAAAGTATATATTATGTAAGAGTATGCCAGTAAAGAGTTCTGACCTTACAAGTAATACCCCAGTCTTAGAAATAAGCACTGGTGTATTGTTATCATAAAAATAGTCAGACTGTAAAAACCCTGGCCCAGTTGGTAAGAAGTAGTACCAGGATTTAAGGTGTCTCCTCCCTGTGACTATCTTATGATTACTTATTTTCTAGGGGATAATAAAATGAACATTCACTGAAACCACAAATGGAAAAAGTGAATAAATCCTCAGGTACAGTTAAAATAGTTTAATAATTACACTAATATTCTATTTCTACTAGTTGGAAAAGAGTATACACATATATATATAAATATTCACACAATTACTATTATTGTCTGTTTAGACTTCAAGATCTTAAATAATAAAGTTACTGAAATCACTGTATTAGTCCTTTGAATTTAAGGATAACTGTCATCAGTTGACTGAGTTTCTGTATGGTTACTTATTGTTTTCAACTATTGGCTGTTTCACATGTATAGGTGGTCAGTGTCAAACAGGACACTTATCTTTCCAACTTGATACTGCTGAAACTGTCCGTTGCTGATATCAGACTTGGTAGGCCCAACAGTAGGGATGCCAATGACCAGTTGAAGTTCACTCTTTGGGGTCCTGCACTTTGGTGGGATTGCCTCGGATGAACTACACCGGCTTCTGATACTGGAAGTCTGGTTTGAGTTATTTCATGGAACCTGCAACATATCAGCCTTGGCTAGTATCTGGCTAGACTTGTAGCTGACTAGCACAGATGTCAGACCAGTCAGTCATCAGATGTCACCGTTATACAATCATAGTAAGTAAGGACATCATTTCAGTGATATAACATTAATATTAACATTTCAATTAAGTATAACTGACTAGCACATAAGTCAGACAAGTCAGTCATCAGGTGTCAAAGTTATACAGTCATAGCAAGTAACATCAGTTCAATGATATAGAATTAATATTAACATATCAGTAATAAACATCATCTGGTTTAATCCGCTCCTATACATCCCTTTATATTCTATAACTTGATCCTTCCAAATCATATCAAGTACAAATTCAAATCTGATGCTATCTTAGCAACTACCCAAAATTAATACATAAAATAAATAAAGTGAGTGACCACGTGATCAGGTTGCTTTCTACTGAAACTGGCTGTAGAACACTCCAGTTTACCAGCTGTAAATGGGTAAAAAGTTGTGCGCTCGAACTAGGGAAGGCAAAGGCAGCGAGGAAGGGGACTAGTCACCTTAGCCTCGTAACTGGGATCTTCCATGATGAAGTTTCTAACACTTCATTTCCCTATGACAATCTCTGGTCATGGGACTGCCCTTATCTTCGTAAGCGATAATGCATTTAATATCGACGAGATACAGCATTAAATATAATAAATATTTTCTATTTGGCTGTGGGGCTAGTTTTGATACGTTTTTGTACAAGCAACCATCTTCCACTAAGCACATGATAAATCATATTAAAATAATAATACGTTATATCAATGAATATTATACAGGCATATTTTGTGAATTCTAAATGAACCTGTAATACAAAATAAAAGAAATTATTATACAGGATAGCTATCGTAAATTCGCTTACCCTCAGACTCCAGACACTTAGACTGAAATTTTCTGGCGATCCGCTCACACTTCAGATGGATTTAGAGTCGTGGCGTTATCTGCCCTCAGTCTTGTCTCAACCTCTTGCGTTGTGTATCTCTCTCAGTTTACCGATCCGCTTTAAATACGTATAGCGCGGACGTATCGGAGAGTACCGACGTCACAGCTTAAACCTAACCTGAAAAAATCCTTCCCGAACCGTGATTTCAGCCGATCTGTGCGTCGACTGAAATTTTGCCTTTCTCATTCTCAGCATATATAATATATCCATATTGTTCCATCTTATCTAGTTTTATTCAGCTGATAAAACTCTATCTTCCTATCCATGTAAATTCCCAAACTGTTATTTGTTGATTTTAATATTTCAAACAGAAGTGGGTTTACCAGCTGTTAGCGTAACTGTGGGCAGCCGAAATACGCATATATCTCCGTAAATGAGAACTTCCTACCGTTCCATCTTATATGCAGTTATACACCATCCTTCCCTGTACTGAAATGTAAAATCCTTTTCATACGGATTCCCTTCTGTTATTATTTATCGTTGGCGATTCCCTCTGTCCGATACACGTTTCGCTTATACGCCGCCATTTTGAAAGCGGTCGTTCGATCGTAGACGGGTTTATAAATCTAACTGATCCCGTTTGCAATGGCTTGAAACCAATTTCGCGACATAGCTCCCCCATATTTTAAGCTGGATGATATCTAGCTTAACTATTGGGTACAAGACAATTGCAAATCGACCATTCCGAGGTTAGTTTTCCTTCCTTCTATCCTCCTCACGCTCTGTGGGATGACGACTAAGAAAATCTGCGCCCACATTCTGTTTTCCCGGAATATATTCATCCTTTACTATCTCTCTCCTTCCTGTTCTGCTTTTCATCCAGGCTCTTACTGCTGGTGAAACGGGGTCGGTAGGTTTCCCATGAAGTTTACCGCCCTCTTTTCGTTGATAGTTGGATGTGGTTCTCCCTCGCAAATCCGTAGGTGTTTGATTTTCGCTACGTGATTTGTTCCTTTTTTCCAGCGCATGGGGTTCAGACTGCCATTGAACCTGTGTGGGATGTTTCCTTTCCCCTCCCGTGCAAATCTCGGGAGTACCCCTGATTGCTGGTTTGCTTGTAGATTTTTGATGAAGACTCTTCCGTCGACTTTCTGAATCTACATAGGTGCACTCTGGACAGGAATTTACATACTGATTTATGTCTTCCGTAATACCTGGCCAGTAGAACTGGGTGGCTATTCTTTGTTTTGTGGCACCATTACCCAGGTGTTCACTCAAAGTTGATATGTGTCCCCAGCCTATAACCTTATTCCTATAGGTGGATGGTACAACAATTTGACCATGCCTTTTCGTCCCTCTGCCAGCTTTCCTGTACAAGAGTCCATGTTCCATATAGAAATGTCCTTTCCTTGGAGCTTTATGTGTTTTTGATAATTTGCCAAAACAAGGCTTCAACGTGCTGTCTGCTTCTTGAGCCCGTTTCATTTCAGTCGAATGAAATTTTAAGGTGGTGTCCCTCTCTATGTTCTTGGAGTCAGACCTGGTCTGGGTTTCTGCCATAACCATAGGTTTTACAGGGTCTCCCAAGAAAACATATTTACGCCCCAACATTAGGGGGTAAAAGGGATCATCTATCACAGCTGCATTTATCTCCCCTTCCACATAGCGACATATGACATGAATCTTTGCTATGGGTAAAGTAAGGGGTGATGTTCCTTTTAGTGGCCCTTGAATATCTACTGTTTCTGTGGTGATTTGTTCAGGGCTCACCAGAGATGCACACACGACTGCGTCATAGGACAAACCTGTGTCATACATTCCTGTGACTGGTTTGCCATTCACAGTCACTATCTCCTGTGTAGGTGGGTGATGGAGGCTATTCTGACTCACAGTCAGTTCCTTCCTAACAGAAGTCCTCACCTGTAGACATGCAGCATGATGAAGGGGTTTTTTCCTCCCACATTCATCCGTGTTGTGGTTGCTCATCTTACAAAATTTGCACCACTTAGCTCCCTGTTTATAGGGTTTATTTTCCTGAGTCTGAGGGTTCTTGTCCTTATTATCAAATCTTTGCTTGTATCTGTATGGTTGATCTATCTGGTCAAACTGGGTATTCTGTGGTGGTGGCTTATATCCTTCTACCTGCTTTCTTTTTGTTCCTACCAATTCAGCTTGAGCTGCTTGGTATCTCTCTGCACATTTCAAAATGTCTTCCAGCCTCTCTGCTCCTTGTTCCATAAGGAATTTCCTCATTTCTTGAGACATGGAATCTTTCACTTGCTCTAACATAACCATTTCTTTCAGATCCTCGTAGGTTTTCTGATACTTACCTAAACTACTCCATTTCAACAAATACGTTTCTAGCCTAGCTGAGAACTGGTTATATGTTTCTCCAGGTAGAAGTTTAGAAGTTCTAAATTTCTTCCTATATGCCTCAGAGTTCTTTTCATACCGGATCAGTAAGGCTTGCTTTAGTATTTCATAATTTTCCTGATCTTCTTTGGGGAGTTTCAGAAACACATCATATGCAATACCTCTCAATCCCTGGGATAACTTTAGACTCCATTTTTCCTTTTCCAGTCCATATGTAGAGGCTAGCCTTTCATACCTATCCAGGTACGACTCAATTGCGTCCTCCTTTTCAACAAATGGATCTAGGTGGAAGTTCATGGCCCCATTTGCTGTGTTCTGAAAAGAGCTATTCGCAGAATGAGGTGAGCTATTACCATGGGTGATAGTCCCAGCCTGAAGTTCAAGATCAAGCTGTCTCATTTTCAGCTCATGGTCTCTCTCTGCTTGTAACCTCCTTTCTTCTCTCTCAGCTTCTAATTTCTTGGCTTCTCTTTCTGCATCCAATTTCTTGGCTTCTCTTTCTGCTTCCAATTTCTTGGCTTCTCTTTCTGCTTCTAATTCTAATTTCTTGGCTTCTCTTTCTGCTTCTAATTCTAATTTCTTGGCTTCTCTCTCTGCTTCTAATTCTAATTTCTTGGCTTCTCTCTCTGCTTCTAATTTCTTGGCTTCTCTCTCTGCTTCTAATTGCTTTGCTTCTCTCTCGGTGTACTTTTCACATTCCGTCGTGACATACCGGATCAGAACGTCACCATCCATGCCAAGCTCTTTTCCCACCTGCAGTGTAGCAGACCTAAATTTGACCAAGTCAGCCATGATGTATCTGTAGTCTAGTAGGGCAAGTGATCTTACTCAAACTAATTTACTACAATATAATTAACTTAGTTAAAATTAAAGTTAATTAAACTGACTTCACCATATATGAAACAGCTTTCTTTATCTGTACTCAATGGTACTCCTAAAAATATAATTATTTCCTACTATGTTACTCTTTCCAAAAAATTTACAAAACAAAATTTCTACACAGCAGAAATAGAAAGTTGGCTCAGGAATATCAAAGATATATCCCGCAGACGAGCCCCCACTGTAGCGGGAGGTTATTTAAAAGTATATATTATGTAAGAGTATGCCAGTAAAGAGTTCTGACCTTACAAGTAATACCCCAGTCTTAGAAATAAGCACTGGTGTATTGTTATCATAAAAATAGTCAGACTGTAAAAACCCTGGCCCAGTTGGTAAGAAGTAGTACCAGGATTTAAGGTGTCTCCTCCCTGTGACTATCTTATGATTACTTATTTTCTAGGGGATAATAAAATGAACATTCACTGAAACCACAAATGGAAAAAGTGAATAAATCCTCAGGTACAGTTAAAATAGTTTAATAATTACACTAATATTCTATTTCTACTAGTTGGAAAAGAGTATACACATATATATATAAAAATATTCACACAATTACTATTATTGTCTGTTTAGACTTCAAGATCTTAAATAATAAAGTTACTGAAATCACTGTATTAGTCCTTTGAATTTAAGGATAACTGTCATCAGTTGACTGAGTTTCTGTATGGTTACTTATTGTTTTCAACTATTGGCTGTTTCACATGTATAGGTGGTCAGTGTCAAACAGGACACTTATCTTTCCAACTTGATACTGCTGAAACTGTCCGTTGCTGATATCAGACTTGGTAGGCCCAACAGTAGGGATGCCAATGACCAGTTGAAGTTCACTCTTTGGGGTCCTGCACTTTGGTGGGATTGCCTCGGATGAACTACACCGGCTTCTGATACTGGACAGTCTGGTTTGAGTTATTTCATGGAACCTGCAACATATCAGCCTTGGCTAGTATCTGGCTAGACTTGTAGCTGACTAGCACAGATGTCAGACCAGTCAGTCATCAGATGTCACCGTTATACAATCATAGTAAGTAAGGACATCATTTCAGTGATATAACATTAATATTAACATTTCAATTAAGTATAACTGACTAGCACATAAGTCAGACAAGTCAGTCATCAGGTGTCAAAGTTATACAGTCATAGCAAGTAACATCAGTTCAATGATATAGAATTAATATTAACATATCAGTAATAAACATCATCTGGTTTAATCCGCTCCTATACATCCCTTTATATTCTATAACTTGATCCTTCCAAATCATATCAAGTACAAATTCAAATCTGATGCTATCTTAGCAACTACCCAAAATTAATACATAAAATAAATAAAGTGAGTGACCACGTGATCAGGTTGCTTTCTACTGAAACTGGCTGTAGAACACTCCAGTTTACCAGCTGTAAATGGGTACAAAGTTGTGCGCTCGAACTAGGGAAGGCAAGGCAGCGAGGAAGGGGACTAGTCACCTTAGCCTCGTAACTGGGATCTTCCATGATGAAGTTTCTAACACTTCATTTCCCTATGACAATCTCTGGTCATGGGACTGCCCTTATCTTCGTAAGCGATAATGCATTTAATATCGACGAGATACAGCATTAAATATAATAAATATTTTCTATTTGGCTGTGGGGCTAGTTTTGATACGTTTTTGTACAAGCAACCATCTTCCACTAAGCACATGAATAAATCATATTAAAATAATAATACGTTATATCAATGAATATTATACAGGCATATTTTGTGAATTCTAAATGAACCTGTAATACAAAATAAAAGAAATTATTATACAGGATAGCTATCGTAAATTCGCTTACCCTCAGACTCCAGACACTTAGACTGAAATTTTCTGGCGATCCGCTCACACTTCAGATGGATTTAGAGTCGTGGCGTTATCTGCCCTCAGTCTTGTCTCAACCTCTTGCGTTGTGTATCTCTCTCAGTTTACCGATCCGCTTTAAATACGTATAGCGCGGACGTATCGGAGAGTACCGACGTCACAGCTTAAACCTAACCTGAAAAAATCCTTCCCGAACCGTGATTTCAGCCGATCTGTGCGTCGACTGAAATTTTGCCTTTCTCATTCTCAGCATATATAATATCCATATTGTTCCATCTTATCTAGTTTTATTCAGCTGATAAAAACTCTATCTTCCTATCCATGTAAATTCCCAAACTGTTATTTGTTGATTTTAATATTTCGAACAGAAGTGGGTTTACCAGCTGTTAGCGTAACTGTGGGCAGCCGAAATACGCATATATCTCCGTAAATGAGAACTTCCTACCGTTCCATCTTATATGCAGTTATACACCATCCTTCCCTGTACTGAAATGTAAAATCCTTTTCATACGGATTCCCTTCTGTTATTATTTATCGTTGGCGATTCCCTCTGTCCGATACACGTTTCGCTTATACGCCGCCATTTTGAAAGCGGTCGTTCGATCGTAGACGGGTTTATAAATCTAACTGATCCCGTTTGCAATGGCTTGAAACCAATTTCGCGACAACGGGGTCAGAGAGGGAATTAAAGTTAAAATTAACAACCCCAAGTACATGTGTAAAAAGGCCTCGGCTAGTGCTTTAACTTCATTCATCTGAGCAAAAAGTCTGTGAGCCAGGATTGGCGTAAGTTGTCATTTTACATTCTATATTTTCATTACTAACATGTGAACTAATAAGTATTTATTACCATGTGAATATTAATGTGTGAAAATCGCTAGTGGATGTCCCAGTCATTTGAGGCTGGCAACCTCAGCGTATAGAATGATGATTTCATGAAACACCACTGCACGGGCTGGTGACTGCTTTATTGCTAGTTTCTTACAGAGAACTGAAAGCATAAAGTAGTCCCAAGTTCCACATGGAGCAGGGAAGGAACGATGAAAGAAATGATGTACATTTTAATTATAATTCTTACAGTTTCAAACCAGTGTAAATGTCGATGTTAACATATTCACTTTAAAATTAAGGGAAGTTTCAAACTTTTCAAATCAGTTTAAACATAAATGAAAACAAATTCAATTTATATTGTGAACACTTTTTAATCGGTGGTAATGTAAATGTGAACATATTCTATCTGTATTGTTAACCTCAGAAATGAGGTATCTGAGGAAGGTGGTTGAAGTAACAAGAAGAGACATGGTACGCAACCAGACGATACGCCAAGGCCTTAAATCCTACCCCCTGCAGACCCAAGTAGAACAGTCCCAATCAAGATGGTTTGGCCATGTCTGCAGAATGGGAGAAGATCGGATACCACGACAAGCATGGGAAACAAAGAGCCAAGGATCCAGACCCCGAGGACGACCCAGAGTCCGCTGGGAGGACAACATTAGACAATCTTTGAAGGATCGAGGACTAGAATGGAACCAGGCCAGGAGGAAGACAGCCAATAGGATAGTCTGGCGCTCTCTCTTCCAAACCTCTACACCTCACGGTAGAAGGGGAACGACTAAGTAAGTATTGTTAACCTTTTCATTTAAATGTAAAGTCAATATAAAAGCTATTCAATTTAAATGTAAAGAAAGTTTTCTCTCGAGGGATTAAAGTTAATTCTCATCGAGAGTAAATTCTGAGTAAATGGGATGGTAGAATAGGAGAAAGCGGACACATAAGTATGTGTCGGGAAACGCAATACTCAGGAGAGCGTTTCGTTTCTATTCATTTACCATAGTTGGTGGTGGTACTAGTTGAAGGGTACTATCTCTGGAACAAGAAGGGAACAGTGGCCTGAGCTTTAAGACGAAGGACCAACTTTGTAGACTGTCCCTGA
Source organism: Oreohelix idahoensis (assembly GCA_024509875.1). Classification (NCBI taxonomy): domain Eukaryota; kingdom Metazoa; phylum Mollusca; class Gastropoda; order Stylommatophora; family Oreohelicidae; genus Oreohelix; species Oreohelix idahoensis. The sequence continues at coordinate 192,999 of JAMPIV010005605.1, read as the reverse complement.
CACTCCTGGGAACGAGCTGAACCCTACATCCTTGGCAGCGACGAGCGTTATCGGTGATCAGTCAATCAAGAACCAACCCAGCGGTAGCAGAAACAACCACTAGCAGCTAAGTGCAATATATAAGCTGGCAAAGTAAACTTTTTTTTCATAGAACCTACTATCCATCAATGATGAACCTTTTCTTTTAAACTATTCAATTATTTTCAAACTGTTAAAACTTAAGTGATTATTAAATTTTGTTATTTGTAATTATTCAAATTTAACTTCGATTTAATCATTTTAAATGAACGGCATGTTTGTCTCAGTCAATTTACTACACACACTCTAAACAGAGCTATACCAGAATAATAAGAATTCCACTGAGTAAATCAGAGGTGGGGGCTTGAACGAGCTAATATTAATCATTGCTTAATTCTTCACAAAAGTTGTTGGCAGATTCCAGCGTGACCTACTGGCGGGGCGATGACTATCGGTAAACTCGAGCGGGTGGTAAATTCACTTAGTGTAGGGGTTAGATATTTCTGCATTTGTCGATTGTATCACTTATCTCACTACATTAACTATAGATTTTGGCGGGAGTTGCATAGCAACGATTGACGTCACGAGTTAATCGACGCCATTCTTGGCGGGAATCGCCTAGCAACGGGCACCGCGCCACTAATGGGTTTAGTAAAATAATATATTTTCTCTGTCAGTTGATCTAGAAAAGCCAAACTGCACGGACGTGATTTTATCTGGTGATATAGCAACCAGGCGCTTCTCCCAGACTGTCACAAAAGTCCGTTGGCTAATGCTGCTGATCTTAGAGATATTCAAGACCAGTTTTATTACACGGCATATCGACGAGAGTGCGTTTTGCCCCATTACAAAAATATTGTTTCCCGTAGAATCTATAAGATTCATAAGGCGAAGTTACTCTCTCTGTGAAGTTGAAAGTTGAAGTTATCTTGTTGGGTAAATAGATACTCAATAACTTTTCACTTACGAAAACTAACACCTAGAGGATAAGAACGAATTTGGAATTAGTTCATTCATGTATTACCACCTCTGCCAGTCGCCAGTACTCAACTTGAAAGATTGAAACACTAAAAGTAAGAATTAAAGCATATCGAAGATAACTTGTGCCTGCGCCAGTCCCATAAGCTATCTAAATGACTGTGCCGTGACAACTACAACTCAACTCCACGGTCACAAACAGAAATCACCGTAGGACACACGTAAAACATATACTGCACAGTGATTAGAGGAAAGCTACGTCTGGGGAAAAAACACGGCCTAAACTACGCGAACGTCTAAGACAACACGTCCGAAACTACGTGCATTTGAGAAAACACTACGCGTACGTCTTAGAAAACTAGAAAGGATCTACAGTAGCCAATTGGTTACGTACAGAACACAGTACAGAGGAGAAGAAGAAAACGGCCACAGCCAATCACATCACAAACCCAGTAGAGCTCAAAATGTCATAAAATCTCTCTCAGACCTGACTCAAAACACCATGTATAACCGTTCACGTCGTTCATCGTTCAACCGATACACTTGTTTCGTCGTCAACGTTCAACAATCGTGACAAGACACCAACGTCCTTTTCAGGACGCCACTACTCGAGATAAGATCGCGTTATCGTCAAAATGCCCAGACATAGGCCACACGCTAAAAAGAGGAAGGTCTACACCAGCCCACCAGCGCAGAACAGCCAGGGTAATCGCAATATCACAATCAACAATGACAGACAGCCAGAGAGCAAGACTGCCCCAAGTACTCGTGCCGGGACCGGCCCTTCTATAACTCCGGACACGACTGAGTTAGCTGTGACATGCGTCGACCCGACTGAGAGTCAGAGTGGCCCGACCCCTTGCCTAGATAAAGAAGACCCAGAACATAAAGAAATATGTAGAGCGTTACGACAGCTGGAGAAAAGAAAACAAGCGCTTCTATCCAGGCTGCACCCACCCGACTCGTCAGCAGTAACCCGGTCTATGACAGAGAAGCCGCACGATGCCGAGATGACAGCCGACCCACCTGCAAGCACTATGAAGGAAGTGATAGAGGCAGATCCTCAACACAGACAGGTACAAGAGGAAGATGTCGCAGAGACCATTTTAGATGCACTTCGAAGACTTGAAGACGGAGACGAGTCCCTTAGGCTCGCTCTTCAAGAAGCAACAGTAGAAGTAGCTCCAGACGTGCTGGACATCGAAACCACTGAGAAGCAAGCTACCATTTCTGATCCTGAGGAAAAAACAGCTGACAACTCAAAGGCTCAGACGCAAGATATCACACCGAATAACCAAGAACAAGATTCGAACCAAGCCTGTAGAAGGAAACAAAGACCAAACACTAAAAATACAAGCAACTCAGAAACGATACAGGAGAGGATTGTTAAGATCACCCAGACGTCAGGAAGTGAGGTCTCACTCAGGGCCCTACCCGACAACAAAGTGATCAACATCCTCGAGGTGATAACTGGACGGAGAGGTATCGCCAAAGTAGGGAGGCACGAAAAGGGAGTAGTGCTTTCTCTCAACAACACAGACAAAACAACCTCGCTGATGATCGAACTGGAATCCGGTCCAAAGGAAATCCAGTTGCCCCACCAAATAAAAGTGGTGGTGGAAAAGTACAAGACAACAAAGAAGTTGGTCATCAGAGGGGTGGATACCAGATGTTCCGAAGGCGAGGTCCACAGACGCCTTCAAGCTGAAAACACAAATCTTAAAATCACGCAGGTCGAAAGGCTAAAAACCTGGGCCAAGAAAGATACCAATCTGATGATAGTCACGGTAGAAGGATCGACAAGACCCGAGAGACTGACGCTCGAAACCACAACCAAAAAGACAGAAGCCTATATCCCTCCGGTGATGCAGTGCTCCAACTGCCAGCAGTTCTCGCACACAAAAAAGACGTGCAGGAGAGATGCAGTTTGCCGGTATTGTGCGGGTAGTCACCAATATGGCGACTGCCCCAGGGCAAAGGAGGACCGCAACTACAAAGAAACTAACGAAAACCGTATCTGTGCAAACTGCCACGGAAACCACGGGGCAAGGTACAGAGGATGCCCTGTGTTCCAGGAAACTAAGAGCATCTTGAAGGAGGCCGTGTCTAAAAACATACCCTTCAAAGAGGCCAAACACAGAGTGAATGCGGATGCTACAGAAAAACAGCGCACGATTGACAGAAGACAGCTACACAAGCTGACCGCTGAAATCAACGAAATGAAAAGGAAACAGCAGAACGAAAGCAGAAACAAGCAGGATCCCGTAGACGACAAGGACAGCGGTGAAGACATAATAGATATGCAGAGCGCCAGAGAAATGTTACAGAGCGCCCAGGCAATGCTACAGGAAACAAAATCCATCAAACACGAGATAGAAGTTGACATCGCCAAACTCACAGAGCTAAAGGCAGAGAACGAACAAATACTCAAAAGAATTGAAACAACCATCAAACACGAGATAGAAGTTGACATCGCCAAACTCACAGAGCTAAAGGCAGAGAACGAACAAATACTCAAAAGAATTGAATCAGAGAGAAGGATCGTTGAGGATATCCTTACAAAAACTAGAGAACAAAACAAAGAAACGAAAGACAAAATGAAAATCGACATCGTACAGCAAATGTTACTCAATCAAGAAAGAGCATTAGCAGCCAGAAACGCTAGAACAGCTACTACCAACGATAATTGAAAAAGCACTGTCACAGATACAGGAGAGCAAGAAGACAAAAGCAACAGAAACTAGTAGCGTAGAAACACACAAAACTAAACGAGCCAGATAGTTGAGGCAGGACATAAAAAACACCATGAGAGCGACACGGCACCACAAACGGACAAAGAGGAATCCAGACAGCCAGCAAGTGGCCCTTTTCAGGACCAGTCACCTCCAGGACTACGAACGAGATACCAGTGAAGACGATAACACCCTATATACCCCAATTATAACCAAATTTCAGGTTGAACAGGGTATCACAGCAACATAGTAGAAGAAAACAACAACAACAACAACTCAAAACACTTTTCCGACATCACATCGCATCACATCGAGCTGATATTGGGCGGTAATTGACTTAATTCTTACTGAGCCTTTGAAGTTAACTACCTATCTGTTCTGTGCTATCACCTTGTCCTAATTCATGAGCAATTCTGAGCTATTTGTACTGTTTTCCATTTCGACTGTCTGTGAACTCCGCCCAAATATTCATCTCATAACAAATATCAAATTAGTTAAGAGGAACTTTATTGTATATCTCAGGTATATGTTTCTAAAACTAATATTCCTTAGCTTTTTGTTCAGCTAAATCTTTCATAATATTGCCTAACTCTAAGCTCTTCAATGCTTCGAGTTCAACTGATATGATTACCAGACTATCCATTCTGTTTTTCCTGCACTGTTGATCGTATATATATATATATATATATATATATATATATATATATATATATATATATATATATATATATATATATATATATATATATATATATATATATATATATATATATATATATATATATATATATATATATATATATTTTAATTAGATACATCTTTAAAAAGCTCTTTGCTCCGAAGGCTACAGTTGCGGTAATAGTCAGAAAGATTCGATTAGCTTTTTAAAAATGTGTGAATGATGTTTACCAGTTATTTTATGCAAAAACTTAGTGGTTTTCTACAATAAAATTGAAGAACTGGCTAAAACGCTTCTAGTTCTCCACAAGGCATGGACGGTAGCCATTTATGCCTACCGATTTTACGGTTGAAACATGTTCGCTTTCCTGCACGTGTTTCATAATGTCAATGCCCTGTGCGGGACCCTTGTAGGCGCGGTGCCCGATTCGGAAGAATCAGTGGCATCGGCCTAAAGCCGGCACTAATTAGAATACGGAAGGTCCGGGGTTCGAATCCTGGGTAAGCCACTCACGTCTGTTGTTGTTCTGTTGTCTAGTGCTCTACTTCTTTATTTCTTACGAGTGCCTGAAAACATACCTTTATGTTTGTCTAATATTTATTTACTGTTTACAGGCCTCGGATTTCCCTTCCTTATATGTTATAAAAGAATCTAACTTATGCCGACCCTGCACATAAACTTGGTCATAATTTCCAACTGAAATCCTTTTAAGCATGACATATATTCCCTCTCTTCAAATTAACCACGCTTTCTAAAAAGGTTTAGATACATCGGTACAAACGACATATGCAGCTACGCCCTAATCCTTTCAGTCTTTCAATAATAAATAAGACTCTCCCCCATAGACTTGACTTCTGTAAGAATAATCCATTAGAGCTGCCAGTTGTGATATTAAATAAATCAGCCCACGATCTAGCATTGCATTAAACCTTTTTTTTTTTTTTTGTTCTCTCTCTTTCTGTTTATGGAAACTTATTTATGGATTTCAGGCGCTATGAATAGGAAGACTATAGGATTTCAAAATACAGTTTAAGAACATCCTGGTTCGCAAACGGGTTCTTCTAAGTGGGTCAAACTTAAAAATAATGATCGTAGGGCGTTATAGAGTTTAGAATAAAAATACCAGCACAAAAGTTAGTGCATTAAAAACAATATACGATCTTATCTCTAGATAACAAGTCTAGGCCAAATTGTCGTTTTCATTTACGATAACATCATTAATCGGAGGGGGTGTTTCATGGTTGGGGGAAGGGGAGATGGCGGTGTATTTTTAAAATGAAAAGACAAGTAATAAGTACAGCTTGAACATGAAGGTTAGTGGACAATGTTTGGAGTTTAAGACTTTCTGAAGTCTACGATATCCATAATTTTTTTTTTTTTTTAAATGCAGATTGTCAAATTAAATGTCTGTGTTATTTAAGTGTATATATACATATATACACACATTTTCCATACATTCTATTGCATAGAATAAGATTTTATGGATGGTCAGTTATCATTAATCCGTAATTCTTCATATCTTACACACAAAAATGTAAATTTGTGAACGATTTGAAATATGACTTATTAATGTTAACTAGTCATCAACTTTTATTCTATGCGGGGCACATCTTCTTCTTCTTCTTTGATCATTAGCTCCTGGCTGACAAAGCAGTTAGTGGCCATCATTCCTAGTGTCATCTTGTAGGGCAGCAACAAACTCTCCCCACTTTGGTTTGTCAGTGGCCATCACGCCTAGTGTCATCTTGTAGGGCAGCAACAAACTCTCCCCACTTTGGTTTGTCAGTGGCCATCACGCCTAGTGTCATCTTGTAGGGATGCAACAAACTCTCCCCACTTTGGTTTGTCAGTGGCCATCACGTCTAGTGTCATCTTGTAGGGCAGCAACAAACTCTCCCCACTTTGGTTGGTCGGTGGCCATCACGCCTAGTGTCATCTTGTAGGGCAGCAACAAACTCTCCCCACTTTGGTTTGTCAGTGGCCATCACGCCTAGTGTCATCTTGTAGGGCAGCAACAAACTCTCCCCACTTTAGTTGGTCGGTGGCCATCACGCCTAGTGTTATCTTGTAGGGCAGCAACAAACTCTTCCCACTTTTGTTGGTCGGTGGCCATCCTTCTTGCAGTGCCCCAACTCTGGTTCATGCTTTGCATCTCAGCCTCCACTGTTTTCCGCAAGATTGTCTTTGGTATGACTGTGACGTATAATGGAAAAAGAGCCTACAGTAATCTGACCGTGCAACCTCGTAGCGCTATATGATTTGCTAGCTAAAACCATGCATTTACTGCCTGTCTTTACTCACACTAGCTTATTTTTTTTGCCCCCCGCCTCTTTTCTTAAATACGTGCAAACGCAGTGTTTACAAATTTTCGAAACCTGCACATCAAAACAGGTAGCGAATCAGCTTTTGTTTACCTCGTTTTCCCACGCCAGTGTCTGTCAGGCATACGATCTCAGACAGAAAACACGTGAAACAGACGTAACGGCCTTTTGAAGTCTCCGGAAATGGGAGTTAACGTTTTGATGTCGAGTCGCGGGCAAAATCTTTGAGAAGCCCACTACACGTAAGAATTCTTCTGATGTCGATTAGCTACGCCCGACAGAGCCGACCTGTAAGCCTTTATCTTGTAACTCTGTTTCTGATTCTTCGTTACACATAGTAACGTGAAAAGTAACATCATCGATAGATCAGAGAAATATAATGATATATAAACTGTGTTTTCTTAAACCTGCAATCAGTTGTCACTCAGAATTTTTGAATAGTCTAAGCACGCAGTTCTAGAACCATTATTGTGGAAAATGTGTTATTAGCATTCGTGGGGATTTTTTATTCTGATTTTCTGGTAATAGAAACTAGTGCTTACGTGTTTAAAAGTAGCTTTTACCATTGTAATTCACTTAGATTTTCTAACTGTTAAAACTAATGAAATAAATTTTTAAAATAAGAAATTAATTGACTACGGATACTGGACTTGACGAATGGGGGTTAGTCGACGGTGTGATTTGTGTGAGGTATGAGAGTGCATGGATTGCTACCATCATTTTTAATTATGTTGGTTATTCTTATTATGGTTACCGCACCATGCTGTTAAAACGATTTTTGTCATATGTACTCTTTGGCTGTAGTTTTTACTATTGTCCACACATTGAGTGTTTAATAGCTTACTCTATGGCAGAAACATGGGTGCTATGCTATGTGGTAATGACAGTAAAGTTTGATGATACCAAATTTCACTCTGGTGGTGTTATATCCACACTACGGAAATAATACAAACCTTGTTTTCATTATTTTGCCGGGGGGCGGGGGTGGAGGGGGGGGGGGAGTACTGTTATGATTAAATTTCATAACAGGTGTGAAGTATATAGCGTTAGCTCAGCGACTCTGTGTTTGTGTATTTTTACACGGGTCACTGGAAAAGACGGGTGAGCTACGTTAAGCCGTCATGCTTGGCTGGGTCTCGTGAGACAGGTGACTGATGGGAGAGAAGGGGCAGGAGAGCGATGGTGTGTTTCAGGGCGAGTGGACGTGTGTTTTTTGAGCTCCTGAGATTTATATGATTTTGTGATTAATTCCTACCTGATTGTTGAGTGCGCATCATGGGACATAGCGATTATGTTAAAGGGGAGTTGGAGAGAGATCGCTTTGCACCATGTTGTACACTCACCAAACACAAAATAAATGCGATCATTAACCGTAAAATGACGTGGAAGACATAGTGACAGGATTCCATAGCGTCGGCTTGTGTGGCAAGGTCCACTTATAGCAGTGTAGTTGATTCTACTTTCAAAGTGTTTATATTAGATGTAGATTTCAAGCAGAAATCTAGTGTGATTCTAATTCAATTGGGGATAAACCCATCTCGTCAGGAGTTATGAGATTCGGGTAAGATTTAGATATCCAGAGATATTTGAACAGATCAAGGGTATCGTAACCGTCATGGAAGGGTATGGATGCCCAAAGAAAATATGAATGATTGCCGACTAAAAGAAGATGTGCAGGAAGGCACCGAAGTGAAATATTATGTATAGCAAAGAAAGACAAAATATGTCCAGTGGAATTCCTAAGAATAAAATATATGAAGGAAATAATAATTGTGCAATGGAAGCACTAAAAGGAAGATAAGTCTTGATAGCCTAAAGAATTTTGAAGAAGCATGGACTTATGCAGAAATAATTTATGAAATGCCAGAATCGATGATTTAAACGAAACTGTCAAATTGTATTAAGAGCAATGTGTCGCTCATATAAGTTCCTGTGTTGAATAAAGTGAAAGTCGTTTAAACACAGAAGTTCTTCGAGAAATGATTTCCAGTTGGAAGCATGAGTTTGTAGAGATATAACCAGTTAATATTTGATGACAGTTAGTCAGATGAAAAGACTTAGAACAAAAAGAACAGTTCGATTACGAATACATAAACTGTGGCCAGAATTTTGGTGACTACATTTCAGAACATTAATACAATATCCCTAGACATCATTCAACATACTGAAGCCAGAAGGAAAGTTCCTTAACACTGATACCAATTTCTGTACTTCAAGATCTTTTGTGAGGGGTACTAGATATATGCATGTGAAAGGAAGTATGTATTTCTTTGAACTGAGCAAATAGAGATGTGGAAAACTGTCTGCGACAGTGTACTAGCTACTGACGCTACAGAACTATACTGATGACGATATATATATATATATATATATATATATATATATATATATATATATTTATATATATATATATATATATATATATATATAGATATATATATATATATATATATATATATATATATATATATAATGCCCTACGCTATAATGGCTTCCAAGTTGATACCTATGGAGCTGTGTGCTTTGTAATAAACGTTGTTTAACTGTCCACTCGGCCTTGGTGGGGATATGGATATTTCTGGTGTAATGCTGTGTGCGTTGTTCTGCTGTATGACCCTTTACTAACTTGGCCAGAGTAACCAGACGTGTACTCAAGAAGTTGCAGATGAAATATATAAAAACGCAACAATAACGCGTAGCTATTTCATACCAGATGTTCAGTTATAATGTTAATTTTCACCACACGCTTTCTCACCCAAGAAGAGGCGGTTTTAACAGACTGGTTTATATGCTAGGCGCGACTGATAGTGACAGAAAAGAATTCACGCTTTATTTCATTGTGCGTATTTATTATAAGTGCCTATTATTTAATACCATACGATGACTAACAGATGCCGACAATTTAATAGCTATTAACGCCAGGCGATATTTTGTGTAAGTGCGCATATGGATAATTAATTAATAATTAACATTGTACGCTGACTGCCAGCGCGAGAAAGGGGCGGGAGAGTTGCATAACTCCCTCCGACCTAAAAACTCAGCACTAGCGATTGCGACCGTGTAGGCTTAAAGGAAAACACCGTTTGCCTTTTAAATTTTATCAGGACTGACGGAGTGGATAACAGATCCTCTTGTTCCCGTCTGTGTGCATATATGTAGCTATATAGAATAGTAGCCTTTTCCATAAATGTTTTTCTTATATTCCTAGCAGACCTGATCAAGAGCATTCAGCGGTTTTTTTTTACTGATTGGTTAATGTTGTCTCTTTTTCTTGGCTTGGGCGTCACCAATTTCATTTGTGAGCGAGTATTAGCCAAAGATACATGAGAAACATTTTAACTTATAGATTTAACTGGACTTACCAAACCCAGCAATATTTTTTTCCAATTTTTCCATCCCACTGGGGTCTACAAAATAACATTATTGTTCCCGACTTCTGACAGTCGTATTCAAGCGGATTTATCCAAATTTTACGCAGTGCAGAACCGGAGCTCTAACATATTGTCCGATAGAATTTTCAGCATCATCATTTGTAACATTTTTTTTTGCAACCAGATGTTTCCCAATACTGGAAGTATTTTCCTCTTTTAACTGTGAACCCCAAGAGCACGTTCCTGCGCCAACTATTTGCGGTGACATTTTGTTCATCCAGGGAAAAATAAAACACCCGATTCGGCGTTCACCTCACCAGTCTTTGTTTCTTAGAGGATGGACTGGGGCCAATTTGGGAAGTGAACCTGATAAAACATACAAGGGGATTGACATAAGTCTGGAGCCTGACCATGAAAGAGTCACAGGAGGAAGATGAAACTTGGCACAATTAGCGATATGATGGCAGGTACAGACACGAATGATGTAAGGAAACTTCCGGACAAACTGGTTATGATCAGGATAAATGTAAGAAGTTGTAATGTAAACATTGCAAAGAAATGTCGGATGTAGTAACTCCAAATGCGGAGGATGACTGTTTGAAATTTTCAAACGCCTGAGCAATATAGAATACTGCGTTAGGAAAAGTTTTCATATTATGAACTTTGAATGTATTGGCTGGCATTTGAGGCGCGAATAAACAATCGCGTTGATTGGGGGTTTGTCAGAAAACGCCAGGTGGAAGCGTGGGCCGGGAACCTACGATATAACGTAGAAACAGTTTGACATACGGCACTGCATTCCAGAAATAGCCAACGTAGACAGCTCGGGCCTTGCCACAGAAAAGAATAGAGTAGGATTCTGAATTTATAGCATCGGACAAAACGTATTTAGAGCATCTCTGTACATCAGTACAAAACTCGTCAATATTAATATGAGACTCGGAATTATACAGTACCACTCATAAGTCACAGAGGGATTCTGAAATAGAAATAATACCCCAGACATGTGTTCGAGGCATCTGTGTTAAGTTGCCAAGAATATTCTACTGAGCAAGAAATCTATCATCCCTATTTGGGTAAGTGGTAAACATAAATTTTATGCTGCGAATTTGACATGTTAGTTGTGTTAAAGATTCATACTAGGCTGGCAACCTCAGCATGTGAAAATGATACATTCATGAACCACCACAGCAAGCTCTGGTGATTGCTTCATGCTAGTTCTCACGGAAAAACCAAAAGCAGAGGTAACCCCAGACTCCGAATGGAGCTGGGAGTGAGTGATGATTACATCACCCTGTGCATAGTTGTATATTATCATTTTGTGAATGTATGTTAACTTAATATGTTCCTTCAGGCACAAGCCAAGGCCGCTGTCAAGTCACAAGTTTTTCCTTGATTCAACTGACATACTGGTGATTTTTCATCACATGCCTAGAGTGATATGATATACGCCCTGGGTGAGTAAAAATCTGAGAAAACAAACGGCTGACGGACAGCGGGAAAAGGCGCCTAATTAATATCAGACAAATAAATATTTAGCAGCGGAATTTGTTATTTTATTCCCTCTAAAGTTTGTGGTACCAGTACGAGGTGACCCGGCTATTTGCGATACGTCCCGGAGAGACCATTTGTTGTACTACTAGACTGTGTGGTTCGAAGCTTAAGATCGAGACTTGAAGATTCTTGCCTTGACCAGGAGAGGTTACTTCCTGAACTGACCTGGAGACGTGCCCATTACCACAGAGACGAATCCACGGGAAAGCATTTTGGCAAGTCCCAATTTTAACGGGCCAAAAACAACCGAACTTTATTTTTGCTAGATTCATCAAGCCTTAAGACTTTTCGGTGAAGAAACCTAATTATTTTTCATAATCACCAGTCATATTTATTTACAAGTGTTAAAGCAATTGATCATTAAATTTGTATATGTTGATTTTGACAAATTCATAATTGAATTAAACATTACAGGGCGAAAGGCACACGCGTGAATCCGGATTTTAATATATATAGTTATATCTAGATCTGAAGAGCCATCAAGAACATTAATAATAAGGTGAATTTCGCTGAATTAAATCAGCTGGGGACTTGAACGAGCTAAATCATACAATATACATTTTCACAAATGCGGCGGGTCAGATAAAAAAAATTAATTAACGTTCTCAAACTAATTCAGCATTGTTCTTGACTTCTGAAATACATTGTGGAAGCACCCTCTAGGTAGAAGCATCATTATCCTTCTATCTACAACTCTGCCAAGTAAGATTAGACACCCTTGAAGGCTCACATTAGATTCTCTAAGTTTTGGCCACTGTTGGACCACTACTGCAGAGCGAAGGAGGGGCAACCCGTGACATCTGCAAATCATCTTATCGCAGTTGAATTCGGAAAGGAAGAATTCTCAATGAGGGTTCAATAATTCCTCCTCTCAATCTCAGTAGTAGATGGATGTTGGACACTTTCTAGATATTGTATTCTGAAAGAGTGCAACCATCTTCTAGTTGTTTGCCTGCAAAAATAAGTTTCTGCTGATCTAGAGGAATAACTTCCTTGTCTTGAATCTTTGCCTTCACATTCTCAATCGGGTCAGAGGACTCAACCTCAAGGGTGATGATCTTGCCCGTCAGTCTTCACAAAAATCTGCATGTTGTTTGCGCTTGACTGAGCACTCACGTGCAGAGCTTTACCTATTTTATTATTTTACGTCAAAACTGAGCATTAGTTGTTTGGAATGGTCATCACTTATGTCCAGAAACATTTATGTTCGAATAAAATATACTCTGACCTGTTTAAGCACATAATGTAAAGCTTACAAATATACTAGTTATTATGTGACGGTATTGCCTCCCCTGCTTTGCAGTACTGGTCCAACAGTGGCCAAAACTTAAGAGTATCTAATATAGGCTCCAATGGAGTCTATCTTTACACAAGATTACTCTTGGCAGAGATGTCGATAGAAGAGTAGTAAAGCTTCAATCACATGGGAGTCTTCACAAGATTTTCAGATAAGCGAAAACAATGCTGGCTGTTGCTGAGCACGTTAATTCTGTAATCTGCCGACACCTTTTATGAAGAATTTAAGCAATGGTTTATTCTAGCTCGTTAAGCCCCCACCGCTGAGTTAATCAGTGGAATTATTATTATAATATAGCTCTGTTTAGAGTGTGTGCTTAGTAACTTTGACTGAGACAAACATGTAGTACATTTAAGATGATTGAATCGAAGTTAAATTTGTATAATTACAAATTTAAAAAAATCTAATAATCACTTTAAGTTTAACAGTTTAAAAGAAAGGAATAATAGTTAGTTACAAAATGAAGTTTTCATCACTCGGGTGATGGTTTTTGGATAAGACGTTCAAGTGGCAGCATATAGGTTAACTTAGCTGCCAGTGGTGATTCTAATCCTCCTCCTGTTGGTTTAGTATTCTGTACACTGCTGTCACTCGTCTGTGGTCAAAGTTCAGGCGCCGCACGTTCCCAGAACTTCAAGGCTGGTTCTGGGTCTGTCTATAAGACCCTCTTATGATGGCGTCTCGCCCAACGTCAGTCCACTTTTACCTTCACTTGGTTCCAGAGACAGTACTTTCTGCTGGTACCACCAATAACTGGTAATAGAAATAGAAACGAAACGCTCTTCTGCGTATGGCGTTTTCCGACACATAGTTATGTGCCCCCCTCTTCTATTCTACAATCGCATGTCAGAATTTACCCTCGATGAGAATTAAATTTAATCCCTCGGGATAAAACTTCCTTTACATTTAAACTGAATAGCTTTAGCTTTACATTACATTTAAATGAAAAGGTTAAACGTACAGATATAATATGTTTTACATTTACATCTCCACTTTTTGAAAAGTGTTCACAATATAAATTCATTTATGTTTCATTTACATTTACACCTGTGGAAAAGTTTGAAACTTCTATTAATTTTAACATGAATATGTTTTTTCGTTTACATTTACACTGAGTGAAAGCTTTGAAACTGTAAGTATTATTCTTAGAATGTATATCATTTCTTTCATCTTTCCCTCGCTACTCCATAGGGAACCTGGAACTACTTTATGCTTTTTAGTTCTCTTTACGAAACTATCAATAAAGCAATCACCAGCCCGTGCAGTGGTGGTTCATTAATCATCATTCTAGATACTGAGGTTGCCAGCCTCAAATGACTTTGACATCCAATAGCGAGTTTCACACATTAAACTTCACATGGTAATATATATATATATATATATATATATATATATATATATATATATATATATATATATATATATATATATATATATATATATATATATATATATATATATATATATATATATATATATATATATATATATATATATATATATATAATATATATATAATATATATATATATATATATATATATATATATATATATATATATATATATATATATATATATATATATATATATATATATATATATACTCATGGAAAAAAGTAAGTGTGCAGCACTCAACAGGGCATTGTGCGTGTGTTCTTGGGTGAGCTCAAATGCAAGTTGGCACACATTTCTGTGTGAGTGTTGTTCACTTACCCGTGCAATTACAATTGGATCGCACTATTCATGGGGAGATAATCACGGTGCAAGACAAATCACGTGAAAAGGGCCGTAGGGGAGAATTTATCACAGATAAAAGGAAGGTAAGTGTGTAGCTCTAATCACAAGCATGTGAAAACGCAATCGTTGAAATAGAGAGTACCAAGAGTCCAACAGAAACATCTTTTTTGACAATGCCAAGATTGAACCAACAACAGCGAGCAATAGCTATAGGGATGTTAGCTGCTGGGGCGACTATATTAGCTGTATCACAACATTTCAATGTTCACATGAACAGTTATATCACGCATTCAAGCTCGTTTCCACCAAACTGGATCTACTGGATCCACTGCTGATCGCCATAGAAGTGGCCGACCACGAGTTACCACCCCTGCACAAGACCGTTACATTCGCCTTATGCACATGCGTAACAGATTTATTCAGGCAACATGGACTGCCAGGAACATTCCAGGTTTAAGACCCATGTCGTGCAGAACAGTGCGGAATAGATGGACATTCACGGTACTGAAATCAAGATTTCATTTTTTCGTGGGGTTGCCACACTGACTTTAGTTTTTATATTTCTTTCATGACACTTTCACTAAAACCAAGGTGATCACTTGGTCTTTTATTCAATATTCAACCACATTGTGTGCCAACTTTTATTTCATTTCGTCCATGAAATCACGCACAGTGCCTATAAAGTGTTGCACACTTACTTTTTTCCATGAGTATATATATATATATATATATATATATATATATATATATATATAGATATATATATATATATATATATATATATATATATATATATATATATATATATATATATATATATATATATATATATATATATATATATATATATATATATATATATATATATATATATATATATATATATATGTGTGTGTGTGTGTGTGTGTGTGTATGTGTGTGTGTGTTAGTTCACATGTTAGTAATAAAATACGAAATGTAAATCACAACTTACGCCAATCCTGGCTACAGATTTATTGCTCAGATGAATAAAAGAGAGGGGTCGGTCTCTTACACGTGTCTGAGGTCTTTAATTTTACAATTGATTCCCTCTCTGACTCCGTGTGTCTTCAGTTTCCTAGTCCCGGTGTTCCTTATTAAAATGTAAAGATTTCCTGTGCTTTGTAAGTCTTATTTGGTTCTCCAATAAAAGGTCCTGTAAAAAAAAAGAAATTCTGAATCTAGTCTTCACTCTGGCGAGGAATGGTGTTGTCTTGGCGAGCGTGAAATTCATAGTGAAAGAAAACTGCGAAATGGTCAGACTATATTCTCTCTCTTCTCAAGCGTTCGTTTGTTATGGAGTTAAATAAACGCTCCAATCATATTCAAACATGTCGGTTGTGGTACTTTCAAAATATTTCCAACATGGAAAAATTTTGCAAAGGTCACGTCTCCCATATATGGTAATATGCTGTCCGATGCCCTCGTGTACAAACTTACAGACAGATCGGTAGACACACATGACAACATGCCCACATGTGTCACACAGACAGTAATGTTGGTGTATTAAGGATGACCCGGAAGCGCTTACGTCATAAGTTCCGCCTCGTGCACGGGTTATCCTGTATTTCGCCAGACAAACAAATCTGGTTCTATTCAGCACTCCTGCCCAATAAAAGCTTGGATAAACAAGCACCGTGGCTTGAAAAGATGGTCAGACAGATTATGCGATAAAATATTGTCGCTGACCTGGCGTAACTTAACACGTCTTCGTGAAGCGTGAATGCGACACAATAAGATAAGAATTACTCCCGTAGCAAATACTACCATAGAGGAGTGGCGTGTTAGAGACTTTCCCCATGCTATGTCCGGCATAAAGAGTAAAATGTATGAAGGGAAAAATAAAATGCCAAATAAAAGCGATCGGAGAGAAAAATTAAGAAATGATACTGCCGTGGGGCTGGAGGTGTGAGAGATCACACAAAAGGACAGGGACAGACATTTCGTCACATATTAATAGAACTGGGTTTCAAACAAAAGCTTCGCTGACCTAGTTAGAAGGAACACACTGATTTATTATCGGCAAATCACCATTTACCTTCCGACGCCCGCCCTTCCAAATACAAAACAAAATCTATATTTGTAGTTTATTATTTCCCAAACTTAGAAACTCTTACTTTAACGGAGTTATTTCCACTTTATTTTACACTGTTTTAGTTATATATAAAATTGGCTGGGTCAGCTCCTATTAAACTTGAAACATAAACATGTATCAAGAAAGTGTGCTGCATTCAAAATTCCAGCTCTCTGCGATGAGTGGAACATACGGATTTTGAGCATCAATGATTTGAAAAAGCGACAAATATCGAATATGATTTTAATTTTAAATAAAGGTTGTTTTTAAGGTTGTTAAAAAAGGGGGAGCTTATTTCAAATAGGTTAATCTGAACGTTCACTGAAACGAAACTAATAAGCCAACCACGCCTATTATGTGAAAAGGTGTAACTTAATATAATGATTACATTGCAGTATTTTGTAAAAAGCTTGTATGGCTTTTACTATCGCCCTTAACACCGCTCTGGCGACCGGGTGATACAGGATCAAACCCGGGCGACGGCATTTGAGGATTTTTCGTCTACCGGGATTTGGACTGGATTAACTCGAGACCTGGCGAGAACATTTGAAGGAGTGTCGTCGACCAGGGACTGGCGGCTCCTGAGCCGACCCAGCTGCAATGGGTACCTCCGAAATCGGCGAGTATTTGCCTGAATGGCGAGGGACACCTGTCTCTGTACAAGAAATAAAAGGGATACTCACGTAAAATCAATGTCAGGTTAGACATAAAAAAAAAAATAATAACCTGAGATTTCGCCTCGAGTATTAGCGGGCGAAAAAAAAAAAAAAAAAAAAAAAAAAAAAAAAAAAAAAAAACTATCGCCCATAATGAAAACACATATTTGTGAGAGCTAAAGAAATACCAATTGGTCGTAGACATTAATTATAAACATAGAACATTAAAAAGTTGCTATGGGCGATGGTTTATTTACTGTTTATTCAGTGCAGGCACATTTAGTGTATACATAGCCTCTGTCGATGATACACAATTTTCGTGTCTTTATGAAAAGAAAGTTTGTAATGTACTTTCTGAATACTTCCCGCTTAGGTACACATTGCAATAGCGTCTCGTTTTTGTTTTTTGTTAAAGTTTATTCGTGTTTAGAGAACGCCAAACTAACAGTATTCACTTATTGAATAGCAATAATACTAATAAAAATACATAAATCATCTTGATGTATGTTTTACATGTTGTAAAGTTACCATTTTAACGTGATGAGAAGTTTCATGTATTTACGTGGTAAATTCATGTAGATCTTTCATTTCTTTGTCCAACATAAAAGCTGTTGTAATTCAGTGGCGGTTCCAGGGGGTTGTCATTGGGGGTGCTGCACTGTTCATTCATTTAAAATACTATACATAACACTCACAAATTGTGACCACCACGTGAAATATCAACCCAGATATAAATGATTAGTGTCTTATCTCATCTAAAATCTGTCAAGAAGTTCTGAAAAGTTATTTTAAAAGTTTACTGCAACTAGGAGTAAACATTATCAGTCGAAGCAGCTTCCCGAGTCTCAAACAGGTTACACAGACATGTGTGCTGCTATTTCTCGTGTTTAAAATTTGTATTGTAACTTCCCTTTAATTACAGTTCATAGCACTTAGAGCTGTGTTGGGCTGCAGCTCCAGAAAAAAAATTCAAACCAATCGTAGTTCACCTCTAGCTGTGTGTTTGATAAGCATTCGCTTATAAGAGGTCAAGGTCACTTGAGCTGTAATCGTTTGCAGCGCTTTCCCCAATACGTTGGATAATTTTTTTTTTTTTGTATTTAACCTTTCCGGTGTAACCTCAATTTTTCGGTCTGTCCGGATTATGTATTATAATGTAGTAATAATAATAAATTCTTTAAGCGCCAAACACGGCGCATAAGGCAGAAACCAGTGCTCTCCAGGTTGTTCGTTGTGACGCCACTCCTCTTAGCTCTTGCACATTATTTAGGCCCAACGTTCTTCCTTCTCTTATTATTGTTCTTCTGAGTGTTTCTTTTGGTCTTCCTTTTTCCGCTTACCCTCAGGAACCCAAGTGAGCGCCTGTAGTGGTATTCTGTTGTTTTGCATTCGTAGGACATGACCGATATATGACCATCGTCTTTTCCTTATATAGTCGGAGACATATTTCTGCCTAGAGTCGTCTCTTATTTGTCGATTAGTCTTGAATTCTTTCCAACTGATGTTCATGAGTTTTCTAAGACATTTGTTCTCGAATGTATTCAGCTTGTTCTCCAATGATTTTGTTATTTTCCAACTCTCACAGCCGTATGTTAACACTGAGATAACATTTGAATTAAACAGACGAAGCTTGGTATGTATATTCAATGATCGTTATTTCCAAATGTTAGATAATCTATTGAAGGCGCTAGCTGCCAAAGCAATTCTAGTATGGATTTCTCTTGTTATGTCACCATCCTGAGTCATTTTACTGCCTAAATAATTGAAACTTTCAACTTTCTGTAGTTTTTCCCCGTTCAAGATGATATCAAAGGTCTCGTTAGAAAAGTTCATAGCTTTAGTTTTAGAGGCATTTATTTGGAGACCAATTTTAACCGAGATGACACAAATTATTTATTGCTTCTTGGGATTGTCTTGGTGTTGAACTTAAGAATGCTACATCATCTGCGAAATCCAGGTCCCCCAGGAATTTTCCATTTGTCCATTTTATACCCAATTGTTCATTGTGGGTATAGTTTCTCATAACCCAATCAATAGCTATTCAAAAAATGTAGTAGAGACAGTATATATGCAGTCCTTATTTTTGCAGGGAGTGCTGCAGCTCAACAGCTCATTAAAGAAAGCCGCCACTGTGTTGTATACATTTCATTAATTTCCATTTTCGCTCCTTTTAGAATATGGAGAAACCCTTTCAATAAATTAAGGGGCTGCTGTAAAACTGGTAAAGAATATAAGTATATAAACCAATAAAACGGTATTGAATCAGTTCTAAAAATAACGGTTCACATGAAACAAGGGACGTTTCGGGTTTTACCCTTCGTCAGCCACAGTTACAAACAGGTGACAAGGACAAGAATTACATATAGGTACTACAAAAACATAAGATGATGAGAAACATACACCAAATGAGCGATACAAACAGATGAAAAAAGTAAACACCCACAGTGATGAGCGAAAAAAGAACAATAATAATACAAGAAATTCGTAAAACCTGAAAGAAATACCGAAACAAGAAAGTAAATAATCAACGAAACGAAAAAAAGAATGAACAAAACTTCGGAACAAGTAAAACGTCACTTAGCTAGATCCGTAGATGCTTGGAATAGAACGCAGTGGTACTTAGTCCAAGAAATCGTCTAAGGAAGACGATTTAGACGATTAGACGATCCTTAGGCGATTTCTTGGACAAAGTACCTCTGTGTTCTATTCGGCACAAATGAATGGAAGGAGTGTAAACATTGACTCGAAAATACCTAATATTTTGTTGGAAAATAGAATGTGCTGACAATCGAATAGTTCACATAATTAGTACGCACAATAAAGGTAGTTCAATACTGCCGGAGAGGAAAAGAAAGCAAACAGAATTATGTGACACTTAAGAAAGCTCAGTGTTTGTAAAGTAGATCCTCACAGCTCGTGGAATGCCTACCTGTTGAAGCATGATTCTTCTGTGTTGAAATAGGTCATATCTTATTGAATAATGTTCCTTGTTCTGGTAATAAAGCAATTATACTTTTCTGACCATTGCATTGCTTTCAATCTGTTCATTTTCTCATTCAATTATTTGTATCGTGCCTTGGTGGTAATTACGCGAGTGCGGGGTAGAATTTAACCAATGCTTGAACATAGCAACTTGATTGATTTGATAAGTTATTCCATTTGAGTCCGTACATTTAATTTACAATTTACACGTCAAAACAATCCATTCACATTGAGCATAAAGGTACATACGAGGGTTAGTTCCTATATTGAATATGATATATATGCATATCAGTCCTTGTCCAATAAAACGAATTACTGTAGGCAGAACGTCATAACTATATGTACGCGCGGTTGGGATTCCAACGGCCGACAGTGAGATTATGCGTCTGACAATATAAAATATTATGGACTGTTAATTCATCCCGTCCTGGGTTTAGTTAATTACTAACCTTCATCATTTCATCTCTTCACAATAACAATGGACTGACCCATGTCCATACTTGAATAAAATATATCTGTGCGGCAATACCATGCCCGACACTAGAAGGACAAAGGACACGTCTTTACAGCTCGACGGTCAATACAAAAAGGGTCCCGTATCTTGGTCACGGTGCGTGACCTACCAACGCTAACACGTCACAATTCGATCGTGTTTATAGCGTTCAATAGTCTAATAATTATTTACATTATATTAAATGCTGTAACCCCTAAAATTGCACGCTGCCAACCTATAGCAGACGACGTCAATAAAAATACCGTAACAATTCCCTGTCCACCGGGAAAAAAAATCTATTAGATAGATTTTTTTCAAAACCTATCTGAATGAATAATCTCAAAAATTTAACAAAAACGCGACATATGGCCTACGATGTTCTGTCTAGAACAGTGTCGTGGTCATGTCGACTAACTAACAGTCATATAATATACTAACGATCATGTTATACATAAGTGTTATATTAATTAAAAGAAAATGTCAAATGTCAATATTTAATTATTCAATTAATTTAAAGTCTGTCGTAATGAAACGTCATGTCAAAATTAATGTAACCAATTAAAATTAAACTAATTAATTATATTAAGTGTGTATTAAGACAAGTTATTGAAAATCTAATGCAAGAAAATGAAGGACGCTGTTATGAGAAAAGAAGAGAAAAAACAAATGAGAAGTAAAGAAGAAAAATAAAGTATAAATTTAACTTAGTTATGTGTGTATGACATTAATTATATGTGTTAAGTTGTTATTAACTATCTAACTTAACTATTTAAATAATATGTCAACATACTTATCAAATATGCAATATAATTATATCATTCATAATTACATCTAAGAATATTATCTAAGAATTTTGTGAGATTCATTTGTTTTCTTTCTTTCATTTTTTTCATATTTCATTTTATTATTTTTGTTTTTCTCACATTTCATTTTAACTTCTTTATTAATTCAACTGCTAAATAAGACTTAAGTAATCTTGGATATGACGATCCATACGTAGTTATTATCCTTGTGAATTTCCATTAGAAAAGAATGTTCAACTGTTTCAATCCGGAATGAATGTAGACCTTCATAACGTTCAATTTGTAATGTTACGTAACGAAATATGTCCGACTTGACTTCCAATATTATTTTTCGAATTTGCTGCAGCTAGTTGTAGCACGAAGGGACACTAGCCAAAGTCCCAGCGTAAATACGAACACAATGTCTCTTGCTTTCGTTGATTTCGTATGACGCATGTCTCTAATAATTATTTGAATTGTAGTCGACGTTAAATTCATAGGTCGAGAGTTCAACGATAGGATTCTGTCTCTAGTTAAACGTACTTTCGTTGATGTATTCGAAGAGTATCAGTGTTTCTCAATCGACATTCAAAGAGTTTCTTGAAAGTACATCAGCGACGATATTATCTGTTCAATTGTAAAGTTGAACGGCTGAAGGAGAATGGCAAATCTTGTCAGCTTAGGGCTCTTGTGATTAGCACGACGTAGCAATGCCACCGCCTTCTGATCGGTTTGGATGACGAAGGGTGCACCCAGTAAAAATTTCTCAAGTCTGTTAATCGCCCACACGACAGCTAATAACTCTTTATCAACAGTGGAGTATTTGACTTCTGGAGGCCTAAGTTTTCGTGAAACGTATAACATAGGATGGAGGACGTCGTCGTGATACTGGAGCAAACAAGCGTCAATTCCGTAATTACTTGCATCTGTACGGAGGACAAACTTTTTGGAAGCATCAGGCAGTCTCAAAATAGGTGGATGAGAAAACATATCAATTATTTTACGAAATATTCTATCACAATCACCAGTCCATGTCACCTTCACCGGCATGTCTTTTTTTAACAATGATGACAAGACAGCCGTAATAGATGACAAATGAACTTATGCTGTATTGGGCTGAGCATAGTTAAAACCAATAACAACGTTACTGTCTCTTGTAGGCATGGTAAAAACAAATAAGACAGAAAACATGTGTACAAAATTAAAGATGTCAAGAAACAAAAATGTTTTTCGAGAAGAAAAAATCACTAAATCAATATATATTAGGATAGATGAATATGAAGGACAAGAAATGATGACTGACAATGCTGAGTCATCAAAGAAATAAGATTAAAGTGTTACTGCAACATGTTATCTGCGTAACGCAGAGTCAGTTAATAGTTGCAATTTTAGATAATGGTGATGAAAATAAACACCATCATCACGCTCGATAACTAAACGAGCGTCTCGATTGTTACGAAATGTAACCAAAGCCTGACTATTCTGACCATTGACTGATGGCAGAAGACGAACAAACTTAACGTTTGCTGTATAATTGAAAAAATTACTAAGTGCCTGCCAGGTAGTATCCTGTGGCAGATTTCGCACTAACACTGTGCGAGAATACGCACTTTTCCCAATATAAGTAGTATCATTCTCCCTAACATGGGAAAATGATTGATGTGTAACCTTAGTTGCATGAGGTACATTGCAATGTGTGTCCCTCATATAAGTATTATTCTTTCTATATACTATATTCTTGTGTTGGGCCCGAGTATGATGGCCCTTACCCTGTAATGGTATATTTGTAGCACGTGTAGTCGTAAACGGGTCAAAAGAATGACCTACATACTTTTGTTTCAATGTGCTGGTATTACTTTTATTTGGTATCTTCCCATTATTCTTAGCTCCAACATTATTTTTCAACATATTAATCTTCTTCGTAACATCTTTTTCAATGTTGACAACGGCAACGGTTTTCTTAGGATCAGTTGTAATATGATCCTGTCGCCAACATTTATTTTCAGAATTTTCAGTATTATTCTGACGAGGAAAATTATATCTCCCTCTAAATGATCTTTTCATTTTGTTGGGTTGTGCTGAACTGGTCTTAGTACATGGAGTATCCTTAGTTTGTTGTACAATAGATCCATCATCCTCATCAGATTCTGGGATAGTACTAAGACTGGAATTGGAGACTGCTGTGCCACATGTATTCAACTTATTGGCACGTAATTGAGCCATCGCAATGACGGCGTTAGCGTTGCTATTAACTTGCAAATTTTTCCTCTCCCATTCATTAATTTCTTTAAGAGTGCAATCCTTACTGCCATGGATGCGTCCCAACATAAGATCTGCAATTGGGTTCCTTAACATGCACACCTTGACATTACCTGTAAAAAATGGTGTGTTAACATATACTATTGCAGTGGGGTAGTACTCAATAGTACCCCCGAAGGTCATGCAACTAACATATTAATCTATAACACAACTTGGGTGAATCAGAGACTGTCGAACTCCGATAGTGGTGGATCCCGTATCCCTCAAAACTGAGACCACAGTGCCATTTACTAATTCTCTATTGAACATCAGGGTGCCTGTGATGTCGTTCGCCGAAAGACCAACTGCTGTATGAAGGTGTCCACAATTCAGCACAGTTTCTTTGGCCTTCTGAAAAACAGCATTACAATCTTGGCAACTATTTGCCACATTATAATTCATAGCATAACATGTAGAAGAAGACTGTATTACATTATTGTTATGTACCCCTTTGTGGTAAAGTGGGATGTTATAAATATTTATAGGGGACTTAGTGTACTGACTGAGATCAGCTGTGAAGGTATCTATATCTAATAAGGGTAGTGTATTATAGATAACCTTACTTGCTACCACATATTTCTACCTCAGTCAGAATTATACTGGAATATAGTGATAACTACGTTGAATGTCTAGGGTATGTATATGATGAAGTGTAAGTCACAACAACAACATACAGATAAACAATTTAATTTATTCCACCACACTTGACAACACTGTGACACTCACATACATATAACACTCTATGAGAATATCTTAAATGAGTCACTGATAAATTTTCAAATATCAATATGTATTCAGTGCTGTCATTAGCGTAGATGTGTCCTGATTCAAATACAAAGTGAACCAGGAATCACAATCAATTTTAATTACAAGTTATATGTACAGAATTTATCAATATGAATCTTGTAGTGACATATATTATTAATAGTATCCTATGTGTGTCAGTTGTGTAGTAGTAATATGAGGTAATACTGGTTTTGTTTTGTTTTTTCAAGCTCTGTTGGTATTTGTCATCATGACTTCAATAGTTTGTTTCTGTTGGAACTAGTATTAGAGATGTTCTCAGTTCCTGGCATTAAAACAATTAAATTCCCCTCTTAATTTTATTTTACAATGTCAGTTTAAGATGGGGTACATAATGTTGAGCTCCATGGCCACACTTTCTTAACTTTCGTGATGACTGCAGTAAAAGACTCCTCTGCTCAATTACTTTAATGAGTTCTGGAGCCACCTCACTGGTTGCTATATGGACCAAGGAGTATGCTGTCCGCCTCTGGATTCAGCAAAGCTCTGACCAGGTGCTGCTCAATAACTTTAAGACCACGGTCCCTGAAACAAGAAGGTTGTACCTCCTACTTCAGAACTAATTTATACTCTATTTCTACACTGAGCACAATACATAACAAACCTGAGTTCAGAGCGTTAGGCCAACTGTCAGCTTCATCTGAAAGACTTTACACCAGTATATTCCTCCTTAGCTAGATTTCAGACACGATTTTTCAAGCTCTCAATTGTACAATGTTATGCACCAACTAACGACGCTCTTGATACCACAAAAGATGACTTCTATGAAGCACTTCTAAGTACCATCAACACAATACCCAAGCATGACATAATAGCAGTCATGGGTGATTTTAACGCCAAAGTAGGTGACAACAACGATGGAGTACAAAGATATCTCGGTACTCATGGCATAGGCTGTTTGAATCAAAATGGCGAAAGACTTCTAGAACTTTGTGAAATATCAAACCTCGTTGTGGCAGACACCATCTTTCCACATAAGAATATCCACAAGATAACATGGAATTCACCTGATGGCAGAACTAAGAACCAGATAGATCACTTCTGCATAAGCGCTAAATTTCGCTCATCAGTTCAAGACGTCAGAGCATACAGAGGTGCAGAGATCGGAAGCGATCATAACCTCTGCATAGCTAAAATGAGAATTAAACTGAAGAAGTTATACCAACCGAATAAAAATAGAAGAATAGATGTACACAGACTGCAATCAAATGATATAAAGAAGGAATATAATGTCAAAATGAACAACTATTTCGATGCTTTAGGCAAAATTGACAACGATATCACCACCAAGACAATCGATACTAAATGGGAACAACTGAGAACAGCAATGACAGAAGCAGCTGTAGCGACCACCGGATACCTAGTACATAAAAAGAAAAAATGGATGAGAGAAGATACTTGGGATAAAATACAAGAAAGGAAAACAGCAAAACTTAAACTACTAGCGGCAAGTACACATAATGCAGTTGAATCTTGCAAACTAACTTATAACTTGTTAAATAAAGAAGTGAAGACAAAAAACTCGAAGAGATAAAAGACATTTCATCAATGAACTGGCCGTAGAAGCTGAAAATGCTGCAAGAACTGGTAATAGTAGGTGCCTTTATCAAATTACAAAACAACTATGTCACCAGCCTACTGCTATGGAAACACCTGTTAAAGGTAAATTAGGGAATGCAATACCAACAGAAAAAGAACAAATGAAGAGATGGGCTGAGCACTTCATGGAGGTGCTAAACAGACCACCACCAACAGTAACACCTGATTTTAATAATGAAACATCCACAACCACCTTGCCAATAACTTGCGATGAATTCACGCTGGACGAGATCAAACAAGCCGTTAAAAGATTAAAAAATTTTAAAGCTGCTGGAGTTGACGAAATTTCAGGGGAAATGATTAAAGCAGTTAATGACAACAACCTCTTGAGAATTTTAGATATTATAAATGAAGTATGGAGAGAAGAACAACCACCACAACAATGGAAAGACAGTATTATTGTAAAGTTACCGAAGAAAGGTGATCTATCAGACTGTAATAACTGGCGTGGTATATCTCTATTATCAGTACCTGGAAAATTATTATGTTGCATGATGTTAGAAAGACTTAAATTGCATGCTGACGAAAAGATCAGAGAAGAACAAGCGGGTTTAGGCCGAAACGATCATGTATTGATCAAATATTCACACTAAGAACAATTATAGAAGAATCAGTGGAAAGGCAATCGCCACTTATTATCACCTTCGTCGATTTTCAAAAAGCCTTTGATAGTCTACACCGCCCATCATTG
This sequence comes from Oreohelix idahoensis, assembly GCA_024509875.1. Lineage (NCBI taxonomy): Eukaryota > Metazoa > Mollusca > Gastropoda > Stylommatophora > Oreohelicidae > Oreohelix > Oreohelix idahoensis. The sequence continues at coordinate 165,914 of JAMPIV010005605.1, read as the reverse complement.
TGGAAGATACTTACAATCTATGGTTTTCCAACAAAATATGTGAATATAATCAAAGCGCTATATGACAATGCAAGATGTTGTGTTAGAATAAATAAAGGGAATACAGAATGGTTTACAGTAGAAACAGGGGTGAAACAAGGCTGTATTATGTCACCACTACTTTTTGGAATAGCTATTGATTGGGTTATGAGAAACTATACCCACAATGAACAATTGGGTATAAAATGGACAAATGGAAAATTCCTGGGGGACCTGGATTTCGCAGATGATGTAGCATTCTTAAGTTCAACACCAAGACAATCCCAAGAAGCAATAAATAATTTGTGTCATCTCTCGGTTAAAATTGGTCTCCAAATAAATGCCTCTAAAACTAAAGCTATGAACTTTTCTAACGAGACCTTTGATATCATCTTGAACGGGGAAAAACTACAGAAAGTTGAAAGTTTCAATTATTTAGGCAGTAAAATGACTCAGGATGGTGACACAACAAGAGAAATCCATACTAGAATTGCTTTGGCAGCTAGCGCCTTCAATAGATTATCTAACATTTGGAAATTACGATCATTGAATATACATACCAACTTCGTCTGTTTAATTCAAATGTTATCTCAGTGTTAACATACGGCTGTGAGAGTTGGAAAATAACAAAATCATTGGAGAACAAGCTGAATACATTCGAGAACAAATGTCTTAGAAAACTCATGAACATCATTTGGAAAGAATTCAAGACTAATCGACAAATAAGAGAAGACTCTAGGCAGAAATATGTCTCCGACTATATAAGGAAAAGACGATGGTCATATATCGGTCATGTCCTACGAATGCAAAACAACAGAATACCACTACAGGCGCTCACTTGGGTTCCTGAGGGTAAGCGGAAAAAAGGAAGACCAAAAGAAACACTCAGAAGAACAATAATAAGAGAAGGAAGAACGTTGGGCCTAAATAATGTGCAAGAGCTAAGAGGAGTGGCGTCACAACGAACAACCTGGAGAGCACTGGTTTCTGCCTTATGCGCCGTGTTTGGCGCTTAAAGAATTTATTATTATTATTATTCCTCCTTAATGGTTACTACGCCTCTGCAATTCCAGCATTATTTCTTTCTAGTCAATAATCTAGGTGTCAGTGTACTGCTTGGCAATTCCATGTAGTTTTACTTTCCTCCGACACCTTCTGTTCAGGCTGGAGCACTATAGGCTTTACCTCATGTTCGATACTGAACCACACATATATACAGACATAAGTATCAATTTACATTCAATTTTCATTTAAAAAGATATCAAATATTTCAAACCTACCACAATTCATGGAAATAATACACAGTGACGTTGAATGGCAATGAATATAGCACAACTCCGATCTGCCGATGTCCCAGGCTTTTATTTAGAAAAAATATACACGGGTGCTCAACGCACTGTTTCTTAGTAGGTTTTTTTACAAGATGTGGCCCGGAACAGACGCCCTGAATTGAGTATATTCGCAGCTCTAACCAATCAAGCCATGTCTACACATCTTTTCAAAAAAAGTACTCCTACTCCCGTTTCCCCTGACAACGAAAGATAGTATTTATAGTCCGACTAATCGTGTTTAGCCTTACATTTGTTGCGCTCCAATAAAATAGGAGTTAACATGTTAGGTTATTTCCGTACCGTAATGTTTTTTCAAACACGTTATAAAAAAATTTTATGAGCAGAAATGATTTCATGCTGTCAGGCACCCCCACTATTTTATTTTGGCTATAATTTGGTAATTCCTAAACTATTTGCGTAACGTTTTACATATTCTTTGTCAGCAAGTCCTAAGGAACCCAAATATGCAAATTTAAAAGAGCTAAGTGGCTGCGTTCAAAATATGCAATTTCTTCTACCTCCTGTTTACTTCGAAGATGTGCTGTCTGGGTACTGTAATGTTTTCAAACGTAAACCAGTATAATGTCATATTTCCCAATAAGCGTTTTTCAGGATTTTAAAACCTAACTCTGGTATGGGTAGTGAATTTTATCACTGTCGATTTGAAAAAGTTAGTGCTAGTGGCCTTACACGCGTGATGGTAGTAATTGTGTATCGCGCGACTCGTGTTAGTATTGCCTGTGTCCCTGCTTTCTGCCTCTCCCTTCTCTCTATCCTTTAGTCCATCTGTCTTTTGTTTTTGGTAACATAGTGTAGAAAAAGACATGAATGGAATTTTAAATCTAGGTCAACTTGCGTATTTCAAGGTTTTTCTTAGAAATGGAGTACATTTTTTAGGGTGTTTGGGAAACGCGTGTATGTTGCAGAAGGCTTTTACTATCAACGTGAAACGTTACAATTTGCAGACGCAGGAGAACACAAGGGGGATTTCGAGTACAGTCATTGTGACAGCACTGTTCTTTACCATTTTTCTTTCCTTTTATTGAATTTATGTGTTTGGCTTTACATTTACGTTTTAATTTATATATGTGGATTAGAATTTCTCACGACAAATCCTCCCCACTTAAAACAGACGTTATATGTCAGTCTATAATTCTATATACACATAGAGAAATTTCTTATTATTCCTGGGGTTTTGGGTGATTCTCATCACACGGATGGCGGCTTAAAAAAATCCGCTCCCAAATTTGTTTTTCCACTTATATACTCTATGCTGAACTCAAATGGCTGCATCAATAAAGACCAACGGAGTAATCTAGAATTCTCATGTCTAGCCTGTGCTAGAAACGATAAAGGTTTGTGATCCGTTTGCAACTTAAATGCCTTCCCATACAGATAAATATTGAATTTCTTTATCGCCCATATTACTGCAAGACATTCTTTTTCGCTAGTTGAGTAATTGGTTTCAGCTTTATTCAACTTTCTGCTAGCATATGCCACTGGGCTTAATTCCCCATCCAATGCATCTGATTTCTGTAGTAGAGTTGCACCCAACCCAATATTACTGGCATCCGTCCTTACTATGAATTCTTGACTTAAGTCAGGTAATTTCAAAATAGGTTTACTTGTGAGCTTTTCCTTCAATTCTTGGTAAGCCATTTCACATTGTGGTGTCCATGTAATGCGATCTGGATGTCCTTTACGTGTCAAATCAGTTAACGGTGCACATATGGAATTAAAGTTTTTGATATACTTCTCGTAGAAACCACATAATGAGACAAAGGATCTCACGTCCTTCTTGGTTTGTGGTCTCGGGGCTTTCTTTAGTTTCTCTAAATTCTTTGGGTCAGGGGTCATGTTTCCCTGATAAACTGTGTGTCCCAAGAATTCCAATTCTTTACATCCAACGAAACATTTGGTTGGTCGGGCTGTTAAATTCGCTTCCCTAAGTCGATTAAACAGCATGTTCAGAGAGTCAATGTGTTCCTCAAATGTTTCTGTTGCTATAAGGATATCATCCATAAAATTTGTGATGCATGGGTTATTCAGAGGGTCCAATAATTTTCTCATCATTCTAGAGAAGACACTAGGCGCATTCTTCAATCCAAATGGCAATCTATTAAACTCATAGTGTCCTTCTGAGGTACTAAAAGCTAGGTATGGTCTAACCTCAGGCTTTACTGGAATCTGATAGTATCCTTTACTCAGATCCACTTTTGAGAAATATTTAGCTTTATTTAGCCTGGCAAACAGCTGATTTGTATCCGGCAATGGATCCACCTGTCCTTCTGTAATAGCATTCAGTCTCCGTAATCTATACAGAGTCTATGTTCTCCAGAGGGCTTCCTTAAGAGTACAACACCGGAACTATACGAGGATTCACTGTGTGAAATAATTCCTTCCTTCAACAGATAGTCTATCTCTTCCTTCAAAGCTTTCTCCTTAGCAAACGGAATCGAATATGGTTTCATACAGACAGGTGTGGGGTCTATCAGTTTCATATCATATTCCAATAAGTTTGTATGCCCTGGTCGGTCTGTTAACACCTCTGCATGATTATTTAGAACCTGTTGCACTCTCTCTTTCTGAGTTTTCGTTAAATGTGTACTGATTTTCACCTGTACAGCTGTCTCACAGGGATGTAATGGATATTCAAATGATGAAAGTGGTTCCTTTTTCATCTCCATGGCAATAGACAAGGTCAACAAGTGTGTCTCTTCCTGATGTTCTCTTTCCAAATATTTCTTCAGGAGATTCACATGATAGATTTTTTCTTTCCCCTTCTTATCTATCTTATAATTTGTTCTAGACACCTTCTCTAGAACTGTATATGGCCCTTGCCATCCAATTTGTAACTTATTCTGACTACCGGGGAGAAGAAGCAGTACCTTCTCTCCCACAGCCAAATTTCTGTCTTTAGCTTTCCTGTTATAATAGGCAGCATGTTTCTTCCTGGCTTGTTTCAAATTTTCATTGGCAAGTTTCCAGCCAGTTTTTAAACGAGTGGTCAGCTCATTCACATATTGGTATGAAGATGTAATATTTTCCTCTGCCTTTTCATCAGTCCACGTTCTTAACAGCGCTTCAAGTGGACCTTTTATTGGCCTTCCAAACAATAATGTTGCCGGGGCCATACCGGTTGAACTATGGGGTACCTCCCGATAAGCAAAGAGGGCGGCGTGCAGGTACTGGTCCCATGTATCTGGTTTTTCGTGTGCCAACTTTCTCAGGATCGACATCAACGTGCCATTAAATCTTTCCACTTGGCCGTTCCCTTGGGGATGGTACACACTACAATGGAAGTGTTTGGCCTGGAAGATCCTGAAAACTTCTTCAGTTAGTTTCCCCTTGAACTGAGAGCCATTATCAGTCAAGATTTGATTGGGAAAGCCTAACCTTGTGAAAATTGTGAGCAATGCCTCTGCCACATGTTTAGAATCAATCGATGACAGGGCTACTGCCTCTCCCCACATAGAACAAGTGTCCACCAGAGTCAGAATGTAGCTGTTCCTTCTCTTGGTTCGGGTGAGAGGTCCCACAAGATCCACGGCAACTCTCTCAAAGGGTGTTCCCACTATGGGCATTTCCCCCAGAGTTGCTGGTGCAGTCCAATGCTTAGGTGCTACTCGTTGGCACTCTGGACAGGATTTTACATATCGTTTGATATCTTCAGTTATCCCTGGCCAGAAATAGTGACAAGCTATTCGCTGTCCTGTTGCGCTGATTCCCATATGACCACTGAAGGGAATCGCATGCCCTAGTTCCAACACTTTAGTCCTATATGAAGTTGGAAGGACCAGCTGTCCGTGACCATTGGATTCAGATCCAGCCTTCCTATATATCAGCTTGTTCTTCATATAAAACTCTCCCTTGCCTGGAGGTGTATGAGATTTGGGCAACTTCTTGAAACACGGCTTGAGTGTTTTGTCCTCAGCCTGTGCCTTCCTCATCTCATCTGGATGAGTATTTATTGGATTATCCTCCTCCTTTTTAGACTGTGATCTGGTCTGCACTGTTGCCAATATCACAGGTCTCTTGGGATTCCCCAAGAAGACATATCTACACCCCAATATCAGAGGGTAGATTGGCTCATTTATCACTGCTGCTTTTATGATTCCTTCCACATATCGCGTTTTCACTTTTATTCGGGCGACGGGAAGTGTCATGGTAGCTACATCCTTGGTTGCAGTTTGAATCTCCACTGTTTCTGTGGTGTATTGATCGGCCTGCACCAGGTGAGAACTCACAACGGAATCGTAATCTAAACCGGTATCATATAAACACCTTATAGTGACACCATTACAGATGACATCTTCACACACTGGGGGGTGGTATGGTTCCTGTAGTTCTTCAGGTTTGACCTTCTTTTCCTTTTTCCCCGATGTCATAGCAGCACAATGAGGAGGTTTCCTTCTACAATGGTCAGTGTCATGATTGTTCATCTTACAATTTTTACACCACCTTTTTCCTTGGTTGAAAGATTTTCTTTCATCATATTTCCTTTCATCGAATTGTGGGGTTTTATTTTTATTGTCATACCGTGGCCTATCAAATTGGGGCTTACCTTTGTTTTGATCCCTAGGATCAAATTTATTAAAGTTCTGTGGTGCCCTAAAATTATCCACCTGTTTCTTTTTATTACCTGTTACCTCTGCTTGAGCTGCTTGATACCTTTCAGCAACATTTAGCAACTCACCCAGCCTCTCTGCACCTTGTTCCATGAGAAACTTTCTCAGGTCTGGAGCCATGGACTCTCTTAATTGTTCTATAAGGATCATTTCCTTAAGATCTTGGGTTTTCCCCAGAGAAGTCCATTTCTCCAAGTATGTCTCTAACCGTGCAGAGAACTGGTGATAGGTTTCACCTGACAGTAGTTTAGCATTCCTAAATTTTTTCCTATAAAATTCTGCGTTCTTTTCATATCTTAACAAAAGAGCCTGCTTTAGCATGTCATAATTTTCCTGATCACCTCTGCTCATTTTAGCAAAAACTTCATAAGCTGCCCCACGAAGTCCCTGAGATAACTTTAAGCTCCACCTTTCTCTCTCTAACCCATACGTGGTAGCTAATAGTTCGTATCTATTTAGATAGCTCTCAATATCATCGTCTTTCTCAACGAAATGATCTAAATGAAAATTCATAGCTGAGGTTGAGGCTCCCTGACTAGCAGTGGCATCAGAGGTAAAGGGACTGGCACCATTTTCAGGAGCATGGCCTTGAAACTCAAACTCCCTTAGTCGTAACTCATGTTCCCTTTGTAATCTTTTATCTTCTGCTTCCCTTTCTGCAGCTAATCGCTTGTCTTCCCTTTCTGCAGCCTGTCTTCTTTCCTCGGCTTCCAATGCTTTAGCCTCTTTGTCAGCCTCAATCTGCAACCTCTTAATCTCTTTTTCAGCCTCTAATTTTCTTTCGGCCTCTTTTTCTAATCTTCTTTCTTCCCGTTCAATATATTTGTCACATTCAGCAGTGACATAAGCAATCATAATTTGCCCGTCCATTCCTAACTCTTTCGCAGTCTGTACAGCAGCAGATCGAAATTTTGCCAGGTCGGCCATTGTCTAACAGATAAATGTCTAAAATTTTTAACTAAACAATTTTATCTATGACTAATTAACTCAGGACAACACAGGCACTGTGAGCTCAACCTTATTTATTTTCACCCAAGGATACCTTTTAATTCTTATTATTCCCTGAAGTGAATTACCCCCAATATTTTTAATAGGGAAAGATTCAAAATCCCGGACGAGCCCCCAATATATGTGGTAAAGTGGGATGTTATAAATATTTATAGGGGACTTAGTGTACTGACTGAGATCAGCTGTGAAGGTATCTATATCTAATAAGGGTAGTGTATTATAGATAACCTTACTTGCTACCACATATTTCTACCTCAGTCAGAATTATACTGGAATATAGTGATAACTACGTTGAATGTCTAGGGTATGTATATGATGAAGTGTAAGTCACAACAACAACATACAGATAAACAATTTAATTTATTCCACCACACGTGACAACACTGTGACACTCACATACATATAACACTCTATGAGAATATCTTAAATGAGTCACTGATAAATTTTCAAATATCAATATGTATTCAGTGCTGTCATTAGTGTAGATGTGTCCTGATTCAAATACAAAGTGAACCAGGAATCACAATCAATTTTAATTACAAGTTATATGTACAGAATTTATCAATATGAATCTTGTAGTGACATATATTATTAATAGTATCCTATGTGTGTCAGTTGTGTAGTAGTAATATGAGGTAATACTGGTTTTGTTTTGTTTTTTCAAGCTCTGTTGGTATTTGTCATCATGACTTCAATAGTTTGTTTCTGTTGGAACTAGTATTAGAGATGTTCTCAGTTCCTGGCATTAAAACAATTAAATTCCCCTCTTAATTTTATTTTACAATGTCAGTTTAAGATGGGGTACATAATGTTGAGCTCCATGGCCACACTTTCTTAACTTTCGTGATGACTGCAGTAAAAGACTCCTCTGCTCGATTACTTTAATGAGTTCTGGAGCCACCTCACTGGTTGCTATATGGACCAAGGAGTATGCTGTCCGCCTCTGGATTCAGCAAAGCTCTGACCAGGTGCTGCTCAATAACTTTAAGACCACGGTCCCTGAAACAAGAAGGTTGTACCTCCTACTTCAGAACTAATTTATACTCTATTTCTACACTGAGCACAATACATAACAAACCTGAGTTCAGAGCGTTAGGCCAACTGTCAGCTTCATCTGAAAGACTTTACACCAGTATATTCCTCCTTAATGGTTACTACGCCTCTGCAATTCCAGCATTATTTCTTTCTAGTCAATAATCTAGGTGTCAGTGTACTGCTTGGCAATTCCATGTAGTTTTACTTTCCTCCGACACCTTCTGTTCAGGCTGGAGCACTATAGGCTTTACCTCATGTTCGATACTGAACCACACATATATACAGACATAAGTATCAATTTACATTCAATTTTCATTTAAAAAGATATCAAATATTTCAAACCTACCACAATTCATGGAAATAATACACAGTGACGTTGAATGGCAATGAATATAGCACAACTCCGATCTGCCGATGTCCCAGGCTTTTATTTAGAAAAAATATACACTGGTGCTCAACGCACTGTTTCTTAGTAGGTTTTTTTACAAGATGTGGCCCGGAACAGACGCCCTGAATTGAGTATATTCGCAGCTCTAACCAATCAAGCCATGTCTACACATCTTTTCAAAAAAAGTACTCCTACTCCCGTTTCCCCTGACAACGAAAGATAGTATTTATAGTCCGACTAATCGTGTTTAGCCTTACATTTGTTGCGCTCCAATCAAATAGGAGTTAACATGTTAGGCTATTTCCGTAACGTAATGTTTTTTCAAACACGTTATAAAAAAATTTTATGAGCAGAAATGATTTCATGCTGTCAGGCACCCCCACTATTTTATTTTGGCTATAATTTGGTAATTCCTAGACTATTTGCGTAACGTTTTACATATTCTTTGTCAGCAAGTCCTAAGGAACCCAAATATGCAAATTTAAAAGAGCTAAGTGGCTGCGTTCAAAATATGCAATTTCTTCTACCTCCTGTTTACTTCGAAGATGTGCTGTCTGGGTACTGTAATGTTTTCAAACGTAAACCGGTATAATGTCATATTTCCCAATAAGCGTTTTTCAGGATTTTAAAACCTAACTCTGGTATGGGTAGTGAATTTTATCACTGTCGATTTGAAAAAGTTAGTGCTAGTGGCCTTACACGCGTGATGGTAGTAATTGTGTATCGCGCGACTCGTGTTAGTATTGCCTGTGTCCCTGCTTTCTGCCTCTCCCTTCTCTCTATCCTTTAGTCCATCTGTCTTATGTTTTTGGTAACATAGTGTAGAAAAAGACATGAATGGAATTTTAAATCTAGGTCAACTTGCGTATTTCAAGGTTTTTCTTAGAAATGGAGTACATTTTTTAGGGTGTTTGGGAAACGCGTGTATGTTGCAGAAGGCTTTTACTATCAACGTGAAACGTTACAATTTGCAGACGCAGGAGAACACAAGGGGGATTTCGAGTACAGTCATTGTGACAGCACTGTTCTTTACCATTTTTCTTTCCTTTTATTGAATTTTTGTGTTTGGCTTTACATTTACGTTTTAATTTATATATGTGGATTAGAATTTCTCACGACACCCTTGAACCCCAGGGGTTGTATCATTAGTCACTGCTGCCCCTGTATTATGATTATAATTTGACGATCTACGAGAATGAGACCGATGACGTGAATAATCATTAGAGTTATCCCGTTGTCCCCTGTAGTAACTGTTATCTCGATGTCTCGAGCCATGATTATTGTTATTCCACTTGTTACTATTGTTACTATTGTTATAGTTATATGATCGGTTATAGTTTCCGTTATGTTGACCATTGTTGTATCTCGATTGAGGTGAATAATTCCTATTTTGTGGTCTTCCTCTATTCCAATCACTATTATTGTTAACGTTATTCTGTCCCTTATGAAAGTTAACATTATAATTTCCATTGAAGCGACTTCTATCTACGCTGTGTGTTCTTGGTTTGTCATGACTATGGTATGACATATTAGAGGCCACAGGTAGAGGTTCTCTTATTAGCGAGTTAGAAATGCTCGCATTCGGATGAGCAGTGCAATAATTTATTGAAATTTTTTCTAACTCATCGATTGTAGATGGTTTCCGTTCTTGCAAAAAGGCAAAGAACGGTGGGCTGACAGAGGATAACACTTTATCCCTTAGCAACAGATCCACTAACTTGTCATATGATTTGTTGACATCTGCCAGTTCCACCCATCTGTTAAAGGTATTGCGTATGTTCGCAATAAAACCTGTAAAGTCTTTACTATTATCTGGTAGAATACTCTTAAAACGTAATCTACAACCCTCTTCGTTCAAATAGAAACGACGTAATAATAAGGCTTTAATGGTGTCATAGTCAGTAGCCATTGCTGGATCAACATTCTGTGCTGCACTTGCGGGTTCACCATCTAAAAATTCCTTGAGTTTGAGTGCCCATGCAGATTTGTTAAGGTTATTGACTTTGCATACATCCTCAAAGCGTAATAGCCATGCTGATAAATCATCAACATGTAACTTGAATGGTGGTAGCTTGAAATAATAATTGCCCTTATTTTGGTTGGATGAAGATCCATTTTGAGCATTATCATTCTGGCTTGCAGCAGCACTTTGTGCCTGAAATTTTGCTGTTTCATATTTAAGACGATGCAATTCCAATTCTTGCTGTCTTATAATTTCCTCTCGTCTCATTTTATTCTCTTCTTCTTGTCTAGCAATTTCTCTTTGCTTCTCTAATTTAAGTTCACGTTCTTCTTCTTCCTTCTTCAAAGCAGCTTTCTGTTCCTCCATTTCTGCCTTATATTTCGTAAGTTCCTTTTCTGCATATTCACGTAGTTCTTGTCCTTTCATATTAAAATCTTTCCCGATTTTAACAAAGTGGTCTAAAGTAAGCATCTTGACGTTAATCTTGTAAGTAATTACTGATCTAAAATAATCAACAATAAAATCGAAGTAATTATTGTACTTACTCAACGTAGGAATACTCAATATAAATAATTATAATATTCTTGTACTGTTATTTGTAAGTTCCACCAATATATAATATTTTGTAATAATATTATATGTACCTACTAATATATATCATAAATAGTTATGCTATTTATTTATTTAAGATGCTGAATTTTAAAATTAAGCATCTAATATCATGACCTAATAATTATTGGTATTATTCCTCAATAATTATGTTATTCAATCAATTATATGTGCTAAGTCCACACTATGGTACTAGGAAAGTGTACTAATTAACATCTAATATGTCTGTCCTACTCAAGGCAGACTATAAGTTTATAATAATTAATCAGTATATATTATGCTATTATGCCTTAGTCATAATATATAAAATGTATCACTAGTGTCTTGGACCACTACTGCAACTTGATGCAAATCCCTAAGTCCTCATCAAATTTCATAAAAATTAATCAAATTCATTTACTATATTATTATTGAACAAATTATTATATTGTTATTATAAGATTAATGCATGAGATGAACAAAAACAATACAATTTATCAACCAAACATTTACAATACAGTAGTACGATACAACAATGACATTTCACAAATAAAAATGATTTTATGAACTAAGCAGAATAAACCGGAAGTACTGAGAGGTCAAGGAGAAAACCAAATGGAGAATGAATCTACGTACACAAGAAATAATGACGTATACATGGACTCATGGACAAACGTTAAAATATATATATTCATAAATAAAAGATAGTCAGGTTAGAATTAACAATTGATAGCACGAACAAATGACAAAACTGAATAAAAATAAAACTTAGTACAGAGAAAATACAACAAGTATCACGTAACCTTACAGCTAACAAATAATATTCGACTGAATTCGGGGACGAACAAAGTCTGCCGCAGCCGTTAGCGGATTCTTCGTCAGCCGAAGATAGTCAAACTGTTTCCTATCGAACGATTCTAGATTCTACGGTCTGCGAAGCGACATTGTAGACATATCTAGAATTCCCAGCCAACCTCCCGCTAATTAGTAACAAAACAAACGGTGAAAAACAAATATCACAGATATGCATAAAAACAACCAGACGTGCCTATGAAAGCAAAAGGCGACATGGACTTAGTACTGTGTCTTATAACTGACAAAAGTCACACTAGACTTATCTTTTAGTGCTCCGGTCGATGCTATTTCCACCAACGGATTAGACCAGTGTCTCGAACTGCTTGCTCCTCGTTGGTAGATAACGGTTTTCCATCTTTTGGTCTTCTTAGATATTGTATTTTTCATCAAAATGGATTACGCTGACGGTTGTCCTTTGGGCGTTAGGCATGTACGCACGATTTTGTGACGTAAGATTGACCTTTAGTGGTAACTATGCATAATAGGTCACGCTTCAGCACATCACGTGATAATCGAACGAATGTAAACAGTTCCTTAGTATTTTATGAAAAAATTTTCCGATCTCCAGACAATGGGCACCATCTGTTGAAGCATGATTCTTCTGTGTTAAAATAGGTCATATCTTATTGAATAATGTTCCTTGTTCTGGTAATAAAGCAATTATACTTTTCTGGCCATTGCATTGCTTTCAATCTGTTCATTTTCTCATTCAATTATTTGTATCGTGCCTTGGTGGTAATTACGCGAATGCGGGGTAGAATTTAACCAATGCTTGAACATAGCAACTTGATTGATTTGATAAGTTATTCCCTTTGAGTCCGTACATTTAATTTACAATTTACACGTCAAAACAATCCATTCACATTGAGCATAAAGGTACATACGAGGGTTAGTTCCTATATTGAATATGATATATATGCATATCAGTCCTTGTCCAATAAAACGAATTACTGTAGGCAGAACGTCATAACTATATGTACGCGCGGTTGGGATTCCAACGGCCGACAGTGAGATTATGCGTCTGACAATATAAAATATTATGGACTGTTAATTCATCCCGTCCTGGGTTTAGTTAATTACTAACCTTCATCATTTCATTTCTTCACAATAGCAATGGACTGACCCATGTCCATACTTGAATAAAATATATCTGTGCGGCAATACCATGCCCGACACTAGAAGGATAAAGGACACGTCTTTACAGCTCGACGGTCAATACAAAAAGGGTCCCGTATCTTGGTCACGGTGCGTGACCTACCAATGCTAACACGTCACAATTCGATCGTGTTTATAGCGTTCAATAGTCTAATAATTATTTACATTATATTAAATGCTGTAACCCCTAAAATTGCACGCTGCCAACCTATAGCAGACGACGTCAATAAAAATACCGTGACACTACCGCTGAACTAAAGTTTATAATCCCATCCTCACATTTCTTAAAGATTAAAGTTTATAATCCCATCCTCACATTTCTTATAGATTAAACTTTATAATCCCATCCTCACATTTCTTATAGATTAAAGTTTATAATCCCATCCTCACATTTCTTATAGATTAAACTTTATAATCCCATCCTCACATTTCTTATAGATTAATCACTAAAGCAATGCTTCTTAACCAGGGGTGCATGAACGCTCTGTGGCTGCGAGACCCGCTCCGTGAGGGTGAAAAGCATTCCATACACTTTAGATGGATAATCGTCATTAGCACAGTGTAAAGCACATAACAAATCTATTTGTACAAAATAGAACATTGACATTGTGAATTCAGTAGTGAACCTAAGTCACATTGTCGAAATAATATTTTCTAAAGCATAATTGCATTGTTTGTTTTAAATATCATTTTGCTTCGCTTTGGCGAGGCATGTCCCGTTCAACCTAGCCGGTTATATTAGGGCGCATGTCCTAATATAAAAGACCATTAGGTATGATGACTAATAATAGTATGCATAATTGAAAAGAAACAGCAGCGGTAAGAGGCTCATTAATATAGTAAACTCGTCATTATTGTCAAACGTAAAAGGATAAATTATCATATATTTTAACAATGCTAAATTTTTATACATTTCAACAATGCTACAATTTCATATATTAAATCAAATCTAAATTACCATATATTCTAACAATGCTAAATTTTCATATATTCTAACAATGCTAAATGTTCATATATTCTTCTTCTTCTTCTTCCGTCCTTAGCCACCGACCGTCAAAGCAGTCAGTGGCCATTACGCCTAGTGGCGTCTTAGGGCAACAGCAGATAGGTTTTCTTTGCCATTGTTTCCCATCACGCCTATTGGCGTCTTTAGGGCAACGGCAAATCAATCCATCTGCTGTTGTTTCCGTAATCGAAGTGACTGGCAAACGGGTGATCAGCCCGTTGGTTCATATATTCTAACAATGCTAAATTTTCATATATTCTAACAATGCTAAATTTTCATATATTCTAACAATGCTAAATTTTCATATATTCTAACAATGCTACAATTTCATATATTTTATCAATGCTAATTACCATATATTCTAACAAGTTTACAATCTCATATATTCTAACAATGCTAAATTTTCATGGATTCTAACAATGCCACTATTTCATATGTTCTAACAATGCTACTGTTACATATATTCTAGCATTTGTTAAACAATTTAAAATATTTAAATTGATTTCGCCATCATTCTGTAGCTATGTACATATTGTATGTAAAATATTACGGTTCCTGAAAACGTTTCGACTAAAGGTGTGGGTTATATTCAACATAATTATTTCCCCTCAGTCCCTAGCCAGGGCCGATCTTAGAGCATTCGGCGCCCGGAGCTAGTGGTTAAACACATGCACCCTCCCCTACACTTCTAGCCACGAAAGTTAACTAAAATCAACTGAAAAATTAAGTAAGATTCGTGAATAACATTGCAGATCTGTTTCAGAGGGTTATTACTTACACACACAAAAAACCCACACAAAACAACTAAAGACAGAATGTGAAAGATACATAGAATGAGAGAAGATCAGTTACCACGACAAGCATGGGAAACTAAGAGCCAGGGATCCAGACCCCCAGGACGACTCAGAGTCCGCTGTGAGGACAACATTAGACAATCTTTGAAGGACCGAGAACCAGAATGAAACTTGGCCCGGAGGAAGACAGCCGATAGGATAGTATGGCGCTCTCTCTTCCAAACCTCTACACCTCAAGGTAGAAGGGGAACGACTAAGTAAGTAAGAAAGATACATCACACTTTAGTATTAGTGTTTTCTTATGAAAGATTTACATTGCATGTTTTGGCCTAGGCGAATTGTGTCACAGAATAAGACAAGTCGAGCCTCTTGTCGAAAAAAAACCTTTGTTTTCTAGACCGCCCCGTCCCCACTTTGCCCTTAGCGCTCAGGGCGGTCGCCCCACTCGCCCTGCCCTAAGGCCAGCCCTGTTTATTACTGTATAAATATACTACTGGAAATTATTGGCAAAAGTACTCCTAATTCATGAGATATTTTTCCTTTTCATTTCTTGTAAAATTGTGTTATTTCTTTATTTCTATCCAACTAATTTATATGCAATAAACGTCAACTTAATGAGAATTGAATGTCATTTTATTACATAACATGCTAATTCACATTAACATTAGAACTCAGCGTGAGATCCGACCTGTTCAAAGGAAGACTTCACAGCGGGCAGTAATTTTTGCTGTCTATTGTAACGTCTGTGTACTAACCATTTTAGATTGTATGTTATTTTTCTTCCATTTTGTTTCCAGGGAAAATAACAAACAAAAGATAGAACGTATTAGTCAAATGACAGCTAAGGCTTCCTGTGTTGACATCGTGTCACGTAAATCAAATAGATATAAGAGAGGATGTATACATTTAAATACAGGGAGAAATCATCCTGTATAGCCAGTCCGGTAATCAATACTTCTCGATTCTAATCCGCCGTCTCCAGTAGCATCCCTATTTTTTTTTTTTTTTATGTAAAACTTTTGCCTCGTTTTGGCAAGGCGCGTCCCGTTCAACTCAGTCGGTTATATCAGGGCGCATGTCCAAACACAAAAGACCCCCAGGTCCGGGAAATTATTTTTTTGTAGTCGCATCCCTACTTTTCTTACCTGCCTTATATAACCCTAAATGGTAGTGTAGTAAGCCATGCGGTCACATAAGTTTAGCCTTATTGTTACTTTATCTCTGCCTGAAGATCTGGGTCTACAATTCCATCGACAGAGCGGTGGAAAATTTAAACTAAATATTTCACCGAATGTTAACTTGACTTCAAACAAAAGATCCCTTCCTATCTTACACAGTTTACGAATAGAGTTAATTTTAATAAGCTACCTTACAGGTTTCCAAAGGGAATGTTTTGAAAGTACTGCATTTTTAAGTGCCTAGGGAAAGGGCTAGTCGGAATTAACAAATTCA
Organism: Oreohelix idahoensis; assembly: GCA_024509875.1. Classification (NCBI taxonomy): domain Eukaryota; kingdom Metazoa; phylum Mollusca; class Gastropoda; order Stylommatophora; family Oreohelicidae; genus Oreohelix; species Oreohelix idahoensis. The sequence continues at coordinate 149,693 of JAMPIV010005605.1, read as the reverse complement.
CTGCCCTCCTACGCAAACTGGAGATCTACCAAATGACGCCCTGTGATCTAACATTAGAACTCAGCGTGAGATCCAACCGGGGTGGTGCTAGTACGACTTGTTGACGATCCCTGTCTTACCTCCATCTTGTATCGCCCTCAGTTTTCTCATCTCTCTCATACACTCACATTCTTCATTTTTTAAATATCCGTCCTTTAATTATCTCACCGTTATCTATTCTCTAACATCTCTAACATTAGCTGAGGGAGGTTGAGCACGTATTGGTGTGCCCGGGGTGCAATGACGTCGATTTCGATCAACAATAACAATAATGTCTCTGAGTCATTTAAATAATTCACAGATTTTCAGTTAGAGGATACCAGGCCTTCCGACTCGACCGAGAAGGACACAAAGGAGGTGTTCTGATACTCACGCGAAATTCTCTACCAAGCAACGAAGTATCCGTGAACCTCAGAAATCAGTCTGAAATAATTGGGGTGGACATAACAATCAATGAAACGTGCATCCGTATTTACAATCTGTATGGCCCACCAAACAAGGATCTGTCACTTTCCTGCATGGAAATAAAGGACTCAAATTGCGTAGTGGTAGGAGATTTCAATAACCATTCTGAAAGATGGGGATACCCAGATACAGACAACAGAGGAGACGAAGTGGAGGACTGGGAGATAGATACAAATCTTCACCTAATCAACAGTCCCGATGACAACCCCAGTTTTTACTCCAGAAGATGGCACACTACTTCCACTCCAGATCTAGCCTTTTCTACAGGAGATATCAGACATAAAATAGACAGACATGTGCTTGATCAGCTAGCAGGTAGTGACCACAAACCAGTAAAACTGGTCATAAATATGGAATTTGTTCCGCAGGAAGAAAAACTACTTCCTCGATGGAACTACAAACGAGCTGACTGGGACAAGTTTTCAATGTTGTCAGACAGGTTTTGTGAAACCATTAATACACGGCACGGCAATATGAAAACGATGGTCGAAAGCCTAAACAGAGCCATACTACAAGCAGCCACTGATTCCATTCCCAGAGGGGCAAGACAAAATTACAAACCTTACTGGACTGAAGAACTTCAAAGGCTTGAAGATGAAGTAACAGAGGTCAGAAACACAGCAGAAAGAGAACAAACAACTGTAGCAAACATATTACTCAAAGCCACCACTGCAAAATACCGAAAAACATTAAATAAAACAACAAGAGACTGCTGGAAAGAAAAAAACAGAAAATCTAAACTTAGATAAAGACGGAAATAAGCTATGGAAACTAGTTAGAGCCTTGAACAACGAAGGATCTCATTACAAACAAATCGCACTGAAACACGGCGACAATATGCTGATAGGCAAAAAAGCTGCAAATGCATTTATAGAATACTTTGCTAGCGCAAATCACATTGATGTCCCCGCTGAAAGTAAGAAAATCGTCACAGATGAACAGTTGATTAATGACAACACACAGACTGCACCTGAAGAGCATATGATGACAAATTTGACAATGGCAGAAATGGAAGAGGCAATAAAGTCACTAAAGAAAAAGAAGTCGCCTGGAAAAGATGGAATAACCAATGAAATGTTAATAGGTCTCGGCACAAGGGCAAAAAAGAAGCTTCTGGCAGTACTTAACTACAGTTGGAAAAGAGGAATTGTCCCGCAGGCATGGAAAGAAGCTATACTGATACCTATACCAAAGAAAGACAAGAACCCGAAAGAACCAAATGGTTACAGACCGATCAGCCTACTAAGCTGTGTAGGAAAACTGATGGAGCGCATGATAAATACCAGACTGATGTGGCACCTGGAAAGCAAACACCTATTAAACGATCAACAAGCAGGATTCAGACAACACAGATCCACTGAGGATCAAATCACATACATAGCTCAGGAAATCGAAGATGCCTTCCACGAAAAAAACACACGCTAGTGGTTTGGGTAGATTTAGAAAAAGCTTTCGATACAGTATGGAAAGAAGGATTGAAAGTCAAACTGCAGAGAAGTGGTGTATGTGGGCGAATGTACAAATGGATTGGTCACTACCTGGAAAATAGAACCGCCAGAGTACAGCTGCAAGGACAGACTAGTAAAAAGTTTATATTAGAGCAGGGTGTCCCACAAGGGGGAGTCCTGTCACCTACACTGTTCCTTGCATACATAAATGACATAACTGACAATATTCAACAAATAGCACACAATGCTTCCTTTGCAGATGACTTAGCGTTGTGGATCTCTGAAGAACGTACCACTACTGCAAACATTCTGATGCAGCAAGCACTAACATCACTGGAAGAGTGGGCCAAAACATGGCTCATGAAGATTAATGAAGAGAAAACAACGTACACTGTATTTTCCCTCTCAACTAGACCTCAGAGCTTCAAACTAGTACTAAACGGAGTAAATTTTCATTTAAATGAAAGTCCGAACTACCTAGGCATTATTTTTGATCGCCGTCTGACTTGGAAAAAAACAGGTTGACAGAAATCGAATGAGAGCAAGACAAAGAATGGCAATTATGAAAAAACTTGCTGGAACAACTTGGGGTGCAGATGAGAAAGTGCTTAAGACGTTGTACACAGGGCGAGTGAGGCCAGTTCTTGAATATGGCATGGCAGCATGGGCAACAGCAGCTAAGACAAACTTCGATAAAATTAGCAGACTCCAAAATCAAGCAATGAGAATTATAACGGGAGGCATGAAGTCAACACCTATAAAAGAACTCGAAAAGATTACATGCCTCCAGCCAATGACAGATAGAAGAGACTGCAGGGCTCAACAACAGGCCGAAAAATTCAAAAGACTAACAGACCACCCAATGTGCCATAGAATAAATGCTCTTAGAAGGCAAAGACTCAAACGAAGTAATTTTGTAGAATCAACCAAACCACAAATGAGAGCAGTATCCATAGATGAAATATTCACTGTTAAACCCATCTACACTGCACACAAGCTTCCAGTTTGGAAACAAAATCGTTTCCCTAAAATGATGGAAAACATTCCTGGAATTGAAAGTAAAAAGAGCCAAACTGCAACAGATAGAAAATCCATAGCGACAAAATACATAGAGAAACATTATCCACGCAACACCTGGACCCATGCATACACAGATGGATCAGCAATAAATGCAACAGAAAATGGAGGTGGGGGTGTCTTTCTGACCTTAAGCACTGGTGCAGAAAAAAGGCTGTCAGTGGCGACAGGACGATTCTCCAGCAACTTCAGAGCAGAGGCAGAGGCCTTAAAAACTGCAGCAGAGGTTATATTGACAGACGAAACGGCAGAGAGACAAGTTGCTTTCTTTACTGATGCACAGTCAGTAATTGCAACGTTGAAAAGACAAAATAATACAGACCTGGATGATCTCAGATAGGAAACTCTTTACAGAGCGATACAACAGGAAGCAATCTGATCATCAGAAGAGTCCCCCCGTCCGACAAGTGTTTCGGCCCTATATACTCCTTTACACTCTAAGGGGGGCGGGCCCACTTGGGTCATGACTCCCAAGCGTCTCAGCTTCCTGTTGTCTTGCATCGAAAATGAACCCATTTCACTTATGGTAGCAACTTTAAATTCCACAACTCCGCCAGCCGTGGAGGCAATTGTGAAAGTAACAAAGAGAAGACAAATTATTCCGTTCGTTCCGTCGCACACACTGAGACACCAGCGCGAAGTCAACGAGTCGCCACTGCGCGTTCCCCACTGGACTTTTGATACTGTGCTCCACAAACTTTGTCAACGATTCAAAAGTGTTGTGATCCAGTGGATCCCATCTCATTGTAACATCGCCGGCAATGAAGAGGCTGACAGAATGGCAAAAGAAGGTTCACATCTACCTCAGCCTGATGCAAGCATAACTTTTGAGGAGGCAAAGAGTTTTATCAGAATCAGTTACAGAAACAAATGGAATGTAGAACATCCAGGGCACACACAGAATGATGCTTACTACCAGCTCCACAGAAGAGAACAAGTGGTAATCTTCAGACTCCGCACTGGCCACAACAGATTGAGATACCATCTATTCAACAAGCTGAAGATAGGAACTACCGATCAGTGTAACTGTGGCACTGATAAAATGACTGCTGAACATCTGCTTCAAAGTTGCCCCTTATATGTGGTACAGAGAAAGTGCATATGGCCGACGCCAGCTCCTTTCGTGGAAAAGCTTTACGGGGATTCAAATAGCCTCAAACTGACTACTGCTTTCTTTGAGAACATTCAAGTGGACGTCTGAGAGTGTACGAAGAAGAAGAAGAAGAAGAATTTAAATAATTGTGTCAATAATTAGTATGGATAGTTCCTAGGTCCATATCCGGTGTTACGTGGGGAGACTGTACTAATGACTCCTGTCCACGAAGCACTATTGTTTGTGGTGACTATTTGGCAGAGTGGATATTAACGATTCACTCACGTAGCGAGGCGGTGTTGTTCGGGTGGTGCCTATTGTTGTTCTGTTGTCTAGTTTTCTACTTCTTTATTTATCATAAGTGCTTGGAACATACCTTTTTCATCTCTGAGTCAGTAAAAGCAATACTGTTCTTAAATGTCCGGAACTTAAAAGTACAACTTTATTCGGCGTTACCGTGTAAAATTTCTCTTCCTGTTTTGTAACAATCATTTCTTAGCAATTTGCTATGTATTCTCAAAAATTGTTTTTCCTAGGGAAAACAAGGATGTTAACTGTAAACGTTTCAACAAATGTACGCAGTATTGTCTCTTTCTCATAACCATCAACTCAGTGGCGTAGCTACAATGTAAGGGGCTTCCGGTATATATTAAATAGAGCTCTCGTTTTTATAACTAGTTGAACAACGTTTTATCGGTATACGGCAAATCTGTATAAGAAAATAACTGCTAACTGTATCCTTATCATCATCAGTACCCGTTAGCTCCATAAGGAGCATAGGTCTTCAACAAATTTGTGCCAGGTCCACCTACACTATGCCATCAGCTCAAAATGTTTCCACCTCCTCTTTATCCCTTTTATTTCTATCTCCAGATACTGGGACAAGCTTTGACGTTTAAACACAGAAATTGTGGAAATTAGTTTGGTTTGGTTTCGTTTCGTTTCGTTTGTTTTTAAGGACTATATTCATTGCACACCGACAACGCCATTACTGCTTCGATCTCCTCACTTAGATCACACAAGGAGGATCTCAGCGCAGTGCACGAACTCCGTAGCACCGCCGAGAATTCCAATGTGTGTATATAATGTATAGGAATCACACATTCTATAAATATTTTTGTGGTGGGTAGGTTTCCAAATTTTTTAAATTTTGCCAGGGCAGCGGCCTCATAAGCCTACTCTTTACGATTTCCAACTGCCGTGTGATTTTTAACACGTGCAACTTGCACGCGGGACCTCCTTTTTTTTGCGCCCTTATCCAAGAAGACTACGCATCCGATCTCACTACCCATGAGACCAGGGGGGAGTATGACGTAATTAGGACCACTAGCTCTGAAAAAAATATTTCAATAAATTATAATCCCTCAACTGGGATTCGAACCCGGTTGTGGAAATTAAAATGGTGTATAATGGAAAAGGGCCCACTTCTCGCGTTACTTTCTGGGGTCCGCAGAACGTGCCCGGTCTACCCTGGCGGTATTTACGCCAATGCGTCAACTAACTCAACCACTGATTTTTTCTTTTTAATAACTTAGATCAAATTTCGTTTATTATACGGTATTTTAAGCACATAGATCTTGTTAATTAGTTAGTCTGTTTTTTGTTTGTTTGTCGACAACGTTTATGTTAATTTCCGGTTATTAATAGCCCGAGCGTCATATTGGCTGAGTGGCTAGGGCGTTGGCCTCTCGCGGCACATTTACTTAGTTCCGGGTTCGAAAAATGGTAGCGTCAGGCTATAATGGGTACCTGACTCTGCTCCTGAGTTAGGGAAGGCAGTGGTAGTGGGACAGGAAACCGGTCGCCTCACCTCATGGATGCTGGACCCAGTGTAGGAAGCCTTTAACACTTCACGTACCTATATACATATACATTTTTTAAATTATGTTTTTAAAGCGAACGAATTGTGTGTGTATATACTGTATTCGTAAACTAGTCGCGTGATAGCACTTTTATAATGTGCTGTGTTTTAAAATGCTAGTGTCATCTTTTTTGATGATTCACCGCCAAGTGATCTTGCCACGTGATTGACGTCGCTACGTCAGAGTACACACACACATACTCTCTACGTTGGCTTCTCTGATAAGCTTGATATGCTCTCAATGGGGAAGTCCGGGTTTCTTGAAAGCTTATTTTTAGTGTAGATGTTGTTGTTGTTTTCTTCTACTATGTTGCTGTGATACCCTGTTCAACCTGAAGTTTGGTTATAATTGGGGTATATAGGGTGTTATTTAGTGTAGAAGAACGGGTGTGTATTTTTATAATACCAGTTGTACCAGATTCTTTCCTTTGTTCTGAGTAAAAAGAATTTATAAATTAAAAAAAGATAGAATATCTGTTCACCTGATTTGCCGAGTTGTTCGGTTGTACAAGTTTAAGGTAATCACTATGTCACATTCTGTCTTCCTTGGTGACATTAATGGCTAGTCTTAGGAAAGCCTACATTATACTAGAACTGCATAATATAGTCAAACAATATTTAACACGAACAAAGGTTAATAGTAATTGGGAATGTGAAGGTCTGATGCTGTTCTTACAATACATATGACTTTAAACAGGTGAAAGACAATTAAATATCTGTTAAAGTCAAGTTATATAACTGGAATCACCACTGGTGTAAGACAAGGTGATATCCTGTCACCTTATCTTTTCATACTCCCCATGGACGATGTCATCAAGGCATTTAAGGAGAGAACAAGAAATTATTCCGTGGGGTACTGGAAGATTAGACAGATCTGGCATTTGCTGATGATGTTGCCCTGATTGCTAAATCAGAGGCACATCTCCAATCCAACCTGCAAGTCTGGAAGGAAGAGCTGGAGAAGAGAGGGATGGTCATAAGCAGCTCTAAAACAAAATCCATGGTGATATCACCAGAAGAAAGAAGACATCAGATTAAGCTGGGAGAACAGGTCCTGGAGCAGGTCGACCACTTTAAATACCTCGAAGCTATTATAGACCGAAAGGGGGGCATCAATGAAGAGTTGGCCACTCGAAAAGCAGCAGCTGGGAGACTTTTTCAAGCCATAAATCGAGGATTCCTCAGCAAGAGAGAGGTTGGTAAGAAAACGAAGATGGCTGTATACCGCTTCACCTATGTCCCAGTCTTGACATATGGATGCGAGTCATGGGCAATGACTACAACCCACAAAAGCCAGATCCAAACCTCAGAAATGAGGTATCTGAGGAAGGTGGTTGAAGTAAGAAGAAGAGACATGGTCCGCAACCAGACGATACGCCAAGGCCTAAAATCCCACCCCCTGCAAACCCAAGTAGAATAGTCCCAACTAAGATGGTTTGGCCATGTCTGCAGAATGGGAGAAGATCGGCTACCACGACAAGCATGGGAAACAAAGAGCCAGGGATCCAGACCCCCAGGACGACCCAGAGTCCGCTGGGAGGACAACATTAGACAATCTTTGAAGGACCGAGGACTAGAATGGAACCAGGCCAGAAGGAAGACAGCCGATAGGATAGTCTGGCGCTCTCTCTCTTCCAAATCTCTACACCTCATGGCAGAAGGAGAACGACTAAGTAAGTAAGTGCCTGTTAATTACCTTTATTTATTTACAAAACCTAGGTCACGTGAGCGAACATAGGTAGTGTCAGCCTTACTGGGACAGGACAATGAAAGACCTACGTTACGTCAAGAAAACCTTCGTCAGGGACGAGCTTACGATAACAGTAGAGACAAGAGCGAAGTAAACTAACTGACTAATTAATGTTTACTTGTTCGGTCCACTCTGGCCCTGAAGTGTAGTGGGGAGCTGAAGTTTGAGTTCTTGAGCCAAGTGTGTCGCTTTGGCTGCTGTGAACTCGTGTTGTTGTAGGATGTCTGTGATGTTGTTGTAGGATGTCTGTGATGTTGTTGTAGGATGTCTGTGATGTTGTTGTAGGATGTCTGTGATGTTGTTGTAGGATGTCTGTAATGTTGTTGTAGGATGTCTGTGATGTTGTTGTAGGATGTCTGTGATGTTGTTGTAGGATGTCTGTGATGTTGTTGTAGGATGTCTGTGATGTTGTTGTAGGATGTCTGTGATGTTGTTGTAGGATGTCTGTGATGTTGTAGGATGTCTGTGATGTTGTTGTAGGATGTCTGTGATGTTGTTGTAGGATGTCTGTGATGTTGTTGTAGGATGTCTGTGATGTTGTTGTAGGATGTCTGTGATGTTGTTGTAGGATGTCTGTGATGTTGTTGTAGGATGTCTGTGATGTTGTTGTAGGATGTCTGTGATGTTGTTGTAGGATGTCTGTGATGTTGTTGTATGATGTCTGTGATGTTGTTGTGAGATGGCTGTGATGTTGTTGTAGGATGGCTGTGATGTTGTTGTAGGATGTCTGTGATGTCGTTGTAGGATGTCTGTGATGTTGTTGTAGGATGTCTGTGATGTTGTTGTAGGATGTCTGTGATGTTGTTGTAGGATGTCTGTGATGTTGTTGTAGGATGTCTGTGATGTTGTTGTGGGATGTCTGTGATGTTGTTGTGGGATGTCTGTGATGTTGTTGTAGGATGTCTGTGATGTGGTTGTAGGATGGCTGTGATGTTGTTGTAGGATGTCTGTGATGTTGTTGTAGGATGTCTGTGATGTTGTTGTAGGATGTCTGTGATGTTGTTGTAGGATGTCTGTGATGTTGTTGTAGGATGTCTGTGATGTTGTTGTAGGATGTCTGTGATGTTGTTGTAGGATGTCTGTGATGTTGTTGTAGGATGTCTGTGATGTTGTTGTAGGATGTCTGTGATGTTGTTGTAGGATGTCTGTGATGTTGTTGTAGGATGTCTGTGATGTTGTTGTAGGATGTCTGTGATGTTGTTGTAGGATGTCTGTGATGTTGTTGTAGGATGTCTGGGATGTTGTTGTAGGATGTCTGTGATGTTGTTGTAGGATGTCTGTGATGTTGTTGTAGGATGTCTGTGATGTTGTTGTAGGATGTCTGTGATGTTGTTGTAGGATGTCTGTGATATTGTTGTAGGATGTCTGTGATGTTGTTGTAGGATGTCTGTGATGTTGTTGTAGGATGTCTGTGATGTTGTTGTAGGATGTCTGTGATGTTGTTGTAGGCTGTCTGTGATGTTGTAGGATGTCTGTGATGTTGTCTAGCCATCTGCCTCTTGATCTTCCCCGTGCTCTGAAACGAGATCTTCTACTGTTGTAGATGTGTAATAGTAATTCACCGGGCTTTATTCTTATGAAATGGCCAAACGACTTAATTTTCTGTCACTCTATTTAATTAATGCAGGATATAGTTCTACAACTTTTCTTATGTCATTATTTCTCATTCTGTCGTAACTTGTAAAATTAATTGCTTTTCTTAAGCATCTCGTGTCATAAGATGTGATTTCCATCTCATGTGCTTTGGCTAGGGATCATGTTTGACACTGATCGCAAGGAGCTGGTAATAATAAACACTTTGTCAGCTGTCGTTTAGTTTCCATACTGAAATTCTGATGCTTGAGTAGTGGTGACAGTAAGTGACAGGCTTTTTGACATTCGATCTAGAACTAACCTACATGCATGGGGAACAAATGAATGTATACGAATAGCTAAGGAAGAATGCTGTTGTCGCTCATCATAGCTTTAATGCAGTATTTCTCATTTTCTTCACGCATACAAGGATGTCATTGTCTCTATCGTCTTTCTCGTGATCTAGTTAGTTAAACGCTCGTGGCCAGATGGTCAGACTTAGACCTGAAAGTCGTAGTCAGACTGTGAAGGCAGTCACATATAAGATACTGCCGTAGAGATGTGAAGAGTTAAAGACTTTGCATATACAAGATCTCAGCTTTAAAAGGCGTAAAGGCGAAAGAGAGACCAACCAAAAACAACCTGGCGAAGGCTAAGGCCGAGATACACAGTATGAACCAGAGCTGGGGCACTGCACGAAAGATTGCCACCGACAGAGCAAAAGGGAGACAGTTTGCTGCTACCCTACAAGTCGCCACTAGGCGTGTTGGCCACTGATTGCTTTGTGTCAGCGGCTACGGATTAATAAAGAAGACTGGAACGTGAAGCTTACTAGGTTTTGAACCCTTTTACTTTGCCGCGAGAAATAAACGCTCTAAACACGTTCAAATGTATACTCGTAGTCAGACTATCAGGTAAAAAGAATGCGCAGTTTTTTTTTTTTTTTTACGAGGCACGGAGTGGCGACGAAGGAATGGGGTGTGCAGACGGATGATGTGATGTAAAGGCTGTGGGTGTCGACTGTTAAAGCACGATAAAATGGGTACTCAATATTGCTTGTATTACTCTTTCCAAGTGCTATTTCGTTACGTATTTTGACACGATGATCGCTTGTGCGAAATACTGCACCTGTAATACCAATTAAAGGAGTACTCTGGTGTCATATTTTTCTTACCTGTGGGAAAACACACGAAACAAAACAAAAATACGCAAATTAATATGAAATTAATATGAAACAAATATAAAGGTATGTTATCAGGCACTCGCAGGAAATAAAGAAGTAGAACACCAGACAACAGAAAAACAACAGACATGAGTGGCTTACCCAGGATTTGAACACTGGACCTTCCGTGCGACAACCCCGCCTAGCCATGCAAGCGAATCACACTATCCGCTCTGCCATCTACGCATCATCAAAAAATGATGTTTCAATGGCAGGTCAATAGTGCGAACCACAATACACGACACCAGAAGTCCTCCATGGGCAGTTCAGCCTATTAATGACGCAATCACTTCTGTTGTATTTCTATCAAGCAGTATAGGCCGAATCCAACAAGACCCTTAGGACCTTAATACTGTGTCCAGTAAATGATAGTAGACTAGAACAGTGAGAACAGGATAGTGGGTAGGTTTGGTATTGTACAAACATTTATTACAAATAAGGGAGGGAAACCTGAGGCCTGTAAACAGTAAATTAATATGAAATTAATATGAAACAAATATAAAGGTATGTTATCAGGCACTCGCAGGAAATAAAGAAGTAGAACACCAGACAACAGAAAAACAACAGACATGAGTGGCTTACCCAGGATTTGAACACTGGACCTTCCGTGCGACAACCCCGCCTAGCCATGCAAGCGAATCACACTATCCGCTCTGCCATCTACGCATCATCAAAAAATGATGTTTCAATGGCAGGTCAATAGTGCGAACCACAATACACGACACCAGAAGTCCTCCATGGGCAGTTCAGCCTATTAATGACGCATTCACTTCTGTTGTATTTCTATCAAGCAGTATAGGCCGAATCCAACAAGACCCTTAGGACCTTAATACTGTGTCCAGTAAATGATAGTAGACTAGAACAGTGAGAACAGGATAGTGGGTAGGTTTGGTATTGTACAAACATTTATTACAAATAAGGGAGGGAAACCTGAGGCCTGTAAACAGTAAATTAATATGAAATTAATATGAAACAAATATAAAGGTATGTTATCAGGCACTCGCAGGAAATAAAGAAGTAGAACACCAGACAACAGAAAAACAACAGACATGAGTGGCTTACCCAGGATTTGAACACTGGACCTTCCGTGCGACAACCCCGCCTAGCCATGCAAGCGAATCACACTATCCGCTCTGCCATCTACGCATCATCAAAAAATGATGTTTTCAATGGCAGGTCAATAGTGCGAACCACAATACACGACACCAGAAGTCCTCCATGGGCAGTTCAGCCTATTAATGACGCAATCACTTCTGTTGTATTTCTATCAAGCAGTATAGGCCGAATCCAACAAGACCCTTAGGACCTTAATACTGTGTCCAGTAAATGATAGTAGACTAGAACAGTGAGAACAGGATAGTGGGTAGGTTTGGTATTGTACAAACATTTATTACAAATAAGGGAGGGAAACCTGAGGCCTGTAAACAGTAAATTAATATGAAATTAATATGAAACAAATATAAAGGTATGTTATCAGGCACTCGCAGGAAATAAAGAAGTAGAACACCAGACAACAGAAAAAACAACAGACATGAGTGGCTTACCCAGGATTTGAACACTGGACCTTCCGTGCGACAACCCCGCCTAGCCATGCAAGCGAATCACACTATCCGCTCTGCCATCTACGCATCATCAAAAAAATGATGTTTCAATGGCAGGTCAATAGTGCGAACCACAATACACGACACCAGAAGTCCTCCATGGGCAGTTCAGCCTATTAATGACGCAATCACTTCTGTTGTATTTCTATCAAGCAGTATAGGCCGAATCCAACAAGACCCTTAGGACCTTAATACTGTGTCCAGTAAATGATAGTAGACTAGAACAGTGAGAACAGGATAGTGGGTAGGTTTGGTATTGTACAAACATTTATTACAAATAAGGGAGGGAAACATGAGGCCTGTAAACAGTAAATTAATATGAAATTAATATGAAACAAATATAAAGGTATGTTATCAGGCACTCGCAGGAAATAAAGAAGTAGAACACCAGACAACAGAAAAAACAACAGACATGAGTGGCTTACCCAGGATTTGAACACTGGACCTTCCGTGCGACAACCCCGCCTAGCCATGCAAGCGAATCACACTATCCGCTCTGCCATCTACGCATCATCAAAAAATGATGTTTCAATGGCAGGTCAATAGTGCGAACCACAATACACGACACCAGAAGTCCTCCATGGGCAGTTCAGCCTATTAATGACGCAATCACTTCTGTTGTATTTCTATCAAGCAGTATAGGCCGAATCCAACAAGACCCTTAGGACCTTAATACTGTGTCCAGTAAATGATAGTAGACTAGAACAGTGAGAACAGGATAGTGGGTAGGTTTGGTATTGTACAAACATTTATTACAAATAAGGGAGGGAAACCTGAGGCCTGTAAACAGTAAATTAATATGAAATTAATATGAAACAAATATAAAGGTATGTTATCAGGCACTCGCAGGAAATAAAGAAGTAGAACACCAGACAACAGAAAAACAACAGACATGAGTGGCTTACCCAGGATTTGAACACTGGACCTTCCGTGCGACAACCCCGCCTAGCCATGCAAGCGAATCACACTATCCGCTCTGCCATCTACGCATCATCAAAAAATGATGTTTCAATGGCAGGTCAATAGTGCGAACCACAATACACGACACCAGAAGTCCTCCATGGGCAGTTCAGCCTATTAATGACGCAATCACATCTGTTGTATTTCTATCAAGCAGTATAGGCCGAATCCAACAAGACCCTTAGGACCTTAATACTGTGTCCAGTAAATGATAGTAGACTAGAACAGTGAGAACAGGATAGTGGGTAGGTTTGGTATTGTACAAACATTTATTACAAATAAGGGAGGGAAACCTGAGGCCTGTAAACAGTAAATTAATATGAAATTAATATGAAACAAATATAAAGGTATGTTATCAGGCACTCGCAGGAAATAAAGAAGTAGAACACCAGACAACAGAAAAACAACAGACATGAGTGGCTTACCCAGGATTTGAACACTGGACCTTCCGTGCGACAACCCCGCCTAGCCATGCAAGCGAATCACACTATCCGCTCTGCCATCTACGCATCATCAAAAAATGATGTTTCAATGGCAGGTCAATAGTGCGAACCACAATACACGACACCAGAAGTCCTCCATGGGCAGTTCAGCCTATTAATGACGCAATCACTTCTGTTGTATTTCTATCGGCCTATACTGCTTGATAGAAATCGCACGGAAGGTCCAGTGTTCAAATCCTGGGTAAGCCACTCATGTCTGTTGTTTTTCTGTTGTCTGGTGTTCTACTTCTTTATTTCCTGCGAGTGCCTGATAACATACCTTTATATTTGTTTCATATTAATTTCATATTAATTTACTGTTTACAGGCCTCAGGTTTCCCTCCCTTATTTGTAACAAAAATACGCAGCCACGTCGCTAGTTAAATATGATCTCATTGGATACGAAAGTGTACAATATGTGCGTATTTCTCATTGGCCACCCCGTAGTGACGAATCATGCAAAAGTGGAACGCGTTCTAAATATAAAAATCTATTCTACAACAGCGCAGTTTACAAAGGGCTTATTCATCTACGCAACCCGCCAAACAGGTGTAGCGGTGTTCTGTCTGCCTTTATCCCATTAAATGATATCAGCGGGCTAGTCATCACACTAGACTAAAAACTTTACTAATACTTCTAATGGTTTATAGTATGCCTGATATGACGTGCTGTAAGATGGTAACCAACTCATAAAACTACATCCCACATACATTAGTAAGTTAATGGCGGAGCCAACTAACTTCATGACTCACTTATCGATCGTAAGTTTAATATGTCGAATTTGACCTATTGAATCAGGCCATTCCGTGTGGTGGAACAAGCGCGCGATTCTACGTGGCAAGCAAGAACATCTATGACGGGTCGGCCCACTGCTACATTAAAAAAATTTTTTTGTATAAACTTCAAAGGGGGTCAAAGAATGCGCTGCTATGTTGGGTGCAAGGGACGGACTGGGCAGTCGTGTAAATCAGGTAGTGCCCGAGGGTCCGCTGCAGTTGGGGGCCCAGCCAGCTTAAACAAATATCACGTAAACAGTCCCTTGCTGCCCTGGGGCCCAGATAACTGTCAATCCGTCCTTGGCTATATTTATACTGGAGCTGGTCAATTTAAAATTAGACAGACAACGACACCTGGTTAACGCATAGCGACACCACGTCACCCAGACAACCCGTTGAAAGAACCAGGGTGAAAATAACAACTTGTCAAAATATTATTCACGTGGACATATGGACGGACACACACACACACACACACACACACACACACACACACACACACACACACACACGTGAACGCTAAAACACGGTGGAAAATAAATGAGGCTGTTCGCTTACTGCTGCACACCCTGATAAGGGCATTAAATTATCCTGTGGTCATTTAATTCATTTTTATTTTGCTTCAGAAGTACGGAAACTGTGGCACGAAAGCAAAGAAGCTTCATCTATGATGAGCAATGGGGATTCACTGGCTAAATATATGGTCAAGATACTTATTAATACTTACTCGAATTCCTCTCATGTGCTGTGGTTAGTGACCATGTTTGACACTGATAGCAAAGAGTTTGTAAGAATATACGATGTATCTATCATCTGTCGATTAGTTTCCATATACATGGGGAAAATTCTAGAAATTTTTTCACCAAAAATCAATAAAGATAGGGATATTTCTTTAAAAAAAATAATACCGCGCAATGAAAAGACACTGTGATAGGAAACTCTATACAGAGCGATACAACAGGAGGCAATATGATCATCTGAAGAGTTGTCCCCCCGTCGAACAAGTGTTTCGGCCCTGTATACTCCTTTACACTCTAAGGGGAGCGGGCCCACTTTGGTCATGACTCCCAAGTGTCTCAGCCTCCTGTTGTCTTGTATCGAAAATGAACCCATTTCACTTTGGTAGCAACTTTAAAATCCACAACTGAGCCAGCCGTGGAGGCAATTGTGAAGGTAAATAGTGAAGAAATGCGCGTTGTATCAACAGGTGCGCATTCTAGTTGGATGTTCGGATCGCGGCATGAAATGATTGCACCTTTGCTGGGAAAAGAGGGGACATAGCATTACCTATAATGCAATTCTCATATATATATATATATATATATATATATATATATATATATATATATATATATATATAAATATATATATATATATATATATATATATATATATATATATATATATATATATATATATATAAAATGTAAATATTTGTTGGGACAAATGCTATAATCTATTTCACGTTCGTCGGTAAATAAGTAATGGGATTATTCAAGTACAAAGCATCAGCAATCATTATGCCACTCGCTCTGTTGCTTAAGAAAGATCAGAGAAGTCAGTTGTTTCACATAATCGTTGGATGTCTGGCACTCAACGCTGCTAGAAGCCGATGTATGCGAACGACCAACTGAACTTCACTGAAACATTTAGAGTGACGTATAGACGGGTCCTGTCTCGTGCAGTTCCCCTGAGTCTCTGGGGAGACATAGATTAAGCCTACGGCTCCCTCAGACATATCATATGAAACGACTTATACCAGTCCGAATACAGATAACAACAGGCAAAAAGAGTTTTCATTGCATAAAAATCAGAATCTTCATCAAAGATACCAAGTCAGTCTTATTGTAAGGCTGTGATGCATGGAGAACAATAAAAACAACAACCAAGAAGTTACAGACTTTCATAAATGGGTACGGAAGGTCCTGGGTTCGATTCCCCGGTAAGCCACTCACGTCTGTTGTTTTTCTGTTGTCTAGTTGTCTACTTCTTTATTATTCACGAGTATGACAACATACCTTTATGTGTGTATAATATTTGTTTATGTATTGAAATGGTACGACAAGGTCACCAATGTGGAACTGATGACAAGAGCCAGTGGAGCAAGGGATGACATGAACCAGACAAGAGCCAGTGGAGCAAGATATGAAACGAAGATCCTGGAGATGGATAGGACACAGACTGAGGAAATCTGTTGATAGCATTACAGGGCAGTCCTTGTTCTGGAATCCCCGGGGTCAGAGATGCAGAAGTGGACCGAAAACACACAGAGAAGAGAACTGGAGACATACATGACAATGAGGAAGGCATGGACAGACCTTCATCTGAAGGCATGCGACAGGAGGACTTGGCTTTTCTCTGTTGAAGGCCTATTCTCCTTGGGGAACTTAAGGGCAGTGAATGAATTAATACCAGTCCAGGTCGAGCAACACGTGCAGTCAACACCAGGTCGAGCAACACGGCAGTCAACACCAGGTCGGGGCTGGCGGACCGCCATTTCGTTTCTTCAAATATATTTAAGTAGACGCCTGTGAATTTACGAAGAATTTCAAATGAAACAATTAATCAACTATAACGTAGAATTTTACACAAACAATTCCAGTAAAACTCAGAAGAAAACAAACACATACATCATATCTTAGCTGTGCGGCGTACATAATGGCTCACACACACTTCTTTACTTCTATCCAACAAATTTATAAGCAATAAACGTTGGATTTATATGTTAATACGTTTATCTCATCCAACGTCGTTTTCAAAAAACGTTTTGACAAGGTGTCCTTTTTGATCATATTTCTAATTATCACATTGACCCGGATCCGTCATATTCACCACGCTCCCCCCTCCCTTTCCCTCGACCGTTCACGCCCTTCCCCCACTTCAAATCCCAAAAATATCTTTTTTTGCGCGACATTCCAAGCACACTCGAAGCAATTTTGAAATAAAACATTTGGCAATCCGCCCGCTATATGAATGGCAAGATTTTTCCCCCTTTATAATAAATACGAGATAAAGATGTGAACTCATGCAGAAAACGCAATGCACGCAGGCGGTATATGGCCTACATTTTCAGGGATTGCATGCAAGTCGCGACAGATATATATAAGAGAGGGATAATTTTCTTGCCGGTATATAAAAGTCGCGACACCGGGAGAAACGAGCGCGCTATTTCTAAAGTTCCCGCTTGAAAACAAAAAGGGTGCAAAACTTCGGCCAGAAGCAGTAAATACGGTGTCAAAACATTTCACTTAAAGTGACCTTCACGGATGAAGTTGTTAATTTAAACAACAATCGTTAGGACGACCAACTAGTTAAGCCGTAACAACTCAAATGAAAGCAGTTTGTAAATACTTCACGCCGAACTAGGGAGTTACATCATCCTGAAAGGAAGACTAGGTAACAACACAAATATTAGAATTGTTGCACGAGAAAGAAGGGTAGACCTGCGGCTTGGCTCACAAGACGATACGCCTTTGTGTGATGCTGCGTGAAACAGCTTGAGCAAACCCTTAGATCATTCACTGTTACTTAGACTGGGCTTGAATGGCCCCGCCTGGTGTGAATACGTTCAACGACATGACAATTTACTCTGTATGTGTATGCACACCATTCTCGACAGCGCTGAAGTCAAAGTCATTTTTGTCACCAAAGTCGACGATGTCATCAGAGTTAGCCTCGATAATGTCAGACCATGACTACTTCATGAAGCCACAAGACAACTATATCGGATACAGCACGATCATGGCTAGTGGATATAGTGATTTTACAGACTGTGAATGCAGTGGTGGTGATGAAATGCTGAACAGCTGTGCTGCTGATTCACAGAACGTAACAATGGAAGACGGTGACACGGATTTTCTCAAGGACTTAGGTAGGTCACGTTTTTTTGCAATATTGAAGTGGCATGATCATGTTAATGTCTAGATTGTAGGACAGACAGTCACGTTACTTAAGTAATGGAGGGAAAAAAAAAGAATAAAAATAATTTTAGATGAATATTTGTTCTCAGGTCTGGCAAAAGTGCTTGCACGTGTCCAAACCCAGTACACCAAAACCAGCCAGCTTTTACAGTAGGCATATTGTAATAAACAACATCCTACTGTTGAAACTGTAAAGGTAGTTCCAAGACAGATACTGCCCCGTAGGGGTGTTAAGTGTTAGACCAAACTTCTTTTCTTCAAGTTCTGTTTGGACTGGTGTAGACGATCACTTCCCGCCACATATTCCTTTCTTTACTACTGTTTATTATTTCTGTTAACTTTTCCCCATGCCATATTTCAAATTCTAATATTACTAATTTCTGGTTATGTTTCATTGTTTTCCCTTCAGTTTTCCCGGTTGTCACATGCTATAACTTTCCTGTTTTCAAAGATGTCCAAAAATGTGACTGCTTTTCTTTCTTTGATATATACAGTAAAGCTTCTGTGCGCTCTGGATTCCTTCAAGGCAGCTTAATACCCATGCATAAAATTCCCATAGTGAGACAGGGATGCCTCTTGTCTCCATTTCTTTTCTTACTAGCAGTAGATTAGGTTATGAAAACACCGACATCACACAACAGAAATGGAATCCAGTGGAATCTGGCTAAACACCTTGATGATCTGGAATTTGCAGATGACTTGGCTCTTCTGTCCCATAACCATAATCAGATGCAAGAGAAAATGAAAATTCTCGATGAGAGGTCACAACAGGTGGACCTGAAAATACACAGGGAAAAGACAGAGATTATGAGAATAAATGCAAGAAATGATAACAAGGTTCAACTCGAAGAAACACCACTAAAGGATGTAGAATCTTACACTTATCTTGGCAGTAATATAGACATAGTTGGAGGGACAGACAGTGATATCAAAATAAGAATAATAAAAGCAAGAGGAGCTTTCATTGCATTGGGAAACATATGGAGAACAAGAGAAATCAAGTCCAACACGAAAATAAGAATCTTCAACTCAAATGTCAAGTCAGTCCTATTGTATGGCTCTGAGACAACCAAAAAGCTACAGACTTTTATGAACCGGTGCTTGCGTAGAATAGAAGGACTGAAATGGTATGACAAAGTCACAAATGTGGAACTGATGACAAGAACCAGACAAGTGCCAGTGGAACAAAAGTTGAGAAGATGCTGGAGATGGATAGGACACACATTGAGGAGACCTGTTGATAGCATTACAAGGCAGTCCTTGCTCTGGAATCCACAGGGAGAGGTAGAGGTAGACCAAAAAAACACATGGAGAAGAGAATTGGATACAGAGGTGAAAATGATGAGGGAAAACATGGAAAGAACTTGAGCGGATGGCACAGGACAGGAAGACTTGGCATGTGTTTCTTGAAGGCCTATGCTCCTCGGGGAACTAAAGGGTATTGATTGACTGTAAAATTCCCATCCCTGTCGCCTCCATGAATCTTAATTATTTTAATTCTCCGTGATTCGCCTACACGTTACAGGATCGGCTGTACATAACACATAAAAACTCTCTTGCTTCTGTTGCCAGATTTTTTTTAAATGATGGAATGCCTTTAATTTTCTATAATTATGTTTTTGGCTTGGTAATATTCTATTATTCAGGGCCTAGAAACGTGGCACTTGTACGTCTATGATAACAATGTACCTTAGTATTTAAAACGGAGAACTTGTTTCAAAAGTATCCACTTTACTTTTGTGCTGCTTCCTGAATCTTTGAAATGACTATTACAACCAAAGACGGTAAATTCATTCATTCATTACCCTACAGCTCCGTAAGGAGCACAAGCCTTCAATAAACGTATGCCAAGTCCGTGTCTTTGTCATCCCCTTTATGTCTGTCTCCACTTCTCTTCTCCGTGTTTTCCTTGGTCTCCTCTCTCTCATATCCTGAGTATTCCAGAACAACAGGTTTCATCAACATGTGTCGTATCAGCGTCTTATCTCTTGTTCCACTGGTACTCATGCGTCATCGCCGTACCGCCTACATTTTTCTTTGTTGTTTTCATATTATCTCATTCTGTTTTGGAATAAACATTGTCTGTCTACATTGTTGATAGGATAGTCTTGTTTTTTGGTTTTGAACTATCGCAACTTTTAAATGCGCATAGGCAAGTGTAGCTCCAGTAACTTGAATGTTTAATCGCGGTTAGGTTTCGAGTATGCCCGGCAGTATTAATAGCTCTTATCACGGTTAAGGGGCTCTCTTTTCCATTATAAATTTAGTATTACATTTTGAAAAGTAGCAAGGTTATGGGTGGAGACAGCGAAAGTACACTTGCTACAAGTCAGTACTTTTGTTAACAGAAAGAATGAATAATAATATAATAGTTGAAAGAATTTTGATATACAGACGTTTGCTCACAGTATGTGGAAAGAAGCGACTGATATGAGGTTGTTGTGCTTAGGGCTGGCTACCCTACTGTGTGAAACAAATTGCTTTAGCATCCAACACTGCAGTAGAGGCAGGGCCGTAGAAAGGACTTAATAAGGGGGGGAGAGGGGGTTTATAAAAAAAATGTAATGCACTATTTGGGTATAGTATAATTTCCCCACAAACGTTTTTCACCAAACCCGGGGGGGGGTGTTGAACACACCCCCCCCCCCCCCCCAGTATCTACGGCCTTGAGTAGAGGATGAACGGCTTTGGCGCATCCTGTGCGGTGACCAACCACATGGATTTTTTTTTTTTTTTTTAATTAATGAAGAAAGATAACATGTTTAGCTCTTGGTGGGTTACAACTAGAAAATATATATATAGTCTTTAATTTTAGATAGGTAGTTTCATAGCAGATACTGCCTTATGGGAGTGAGGTGTAGCAGAGTCTGGAGCCTGATGCCACCGTGTTTCGAACCCAGTATCTGTCACGAGAGGCAAGCTGGGACGCTCCGTATGTTCAAATGCCGGCATTTGTTTACGGCTGTATTCTCCCTAACCATCTATTTTTTATATGGTAAATGAAAATTTGCAATTACTTGAATGTCGGTTTGTTTCTTTTTAATTATTATTTTAAAAGCCTAAAGTAGTAGATTCTCCAGACATGATTTACCATATATTTCCGGTGTTCGTTTTAAAAAAAAAAAGGGGGGGGGGTGGGGAACCCGTGATCCTTAGAGAAGAAAAATAGGGAATTGGTCGTCATTATTTTCCTAAGATGTACAGTTAGTTTCGCAAATAATTTAATGTTAATCGTGGATTTTTGTATGACTACCGATGCAGACGGCATTCTCATATTGCAAACTCATTGCATGAGTGGTATCGTACTCATGTTTACTCACTTTAACGTTTCTTAAAATAGACGGAATTTGTAAAATGGCGACATAATTTCTAACGCGAACACAAACACACATAACACTTGTCAAATTTTTGTCATGTGAGCGCGTGTTCGTAAATGCGTAACGTGATCCAGCATGCCAAGGTCATTAATGTTTTTGAGGCCATCGATCTAGTTAAGATTTTACGCTGTTGTTGGATCGGGCGGTAATTCCAGAACACGTCGTTTTTGCTGTATAAAATTATGTCACGGACGCTGGTTTGCGAATACCGGGACCGCAACATCATCATCATTATCAGCCAGGGCAGTGGCATAACTCAATAGAGAGATTTGGTCGCTTCTTATTGGCTTCTATTATTTTTTTAAAACTATTTATATCCTCATCGTGCTTTTTACACAGTGGTTTTGCAAGCATGTTCTATCAGTTTGTCGGTCTTACATTATGTTTGCTGCTGTGTTTCAGTGAAGCTACCTTGTTCAATTTTATATTTTTTTTTCATCTTAATTTTGCGAACTGGGGAGAGAGGTAAACAAATACAATTATAATGTATAATTAACCAAATCTTAACGGTAAGCGAAAATCACAAATGGAGAGCTGATGGGAAAAAACCAGGCAGATCAGTTGAATAAGAGATGCGCAAAAGGCGCTGCTGTTTGGAGGTTGACACGAATGCGTAAAGTACGGTAATGTGACACAGAGTAGTTGTTAATTTTTTCCCCCCAGTCATCGCTTCTTGCTACTCACCCACTTATTTAAATCATTTGTTTTCTTTCACAGAAGATCTGGATTTTGGCCTTGACATTGACCCATACTGTGATGTTGAAATGGATGATAGTTTCCAAGAATTTATTGACTCTGCGCTGGAAAAATCGTCTCCGTCCTTTATGTGTGATAATTTTACTGGTCACAACAAGCAACAGTGTGATCAAGATGCTGAGTTTTTTCAAAAGGAGGAATTTCTTACAACACTTGACCTCAGACCAGTTCAAGCAGATATCGGCAGAAACGAACAATGGTCACCATCCTTCACATCTGTTACGCCAGGCTCTGGCCTGTGCAGTACAAATTATCTTAATGATACACTGTCTGATAGTATTTCTCCAGCACCTACCAGTGAAGACACTCCATCCTTTGATGTTATACCAACCAAAAAGTGTTCATGTTTGGGGTCAGACAATGCCCCCAAGGCTGTTTACTCCACTGCTCATGGAAGTCACCAGGACTGTGTTCGAATCTGTCCAAGTACATTGGTTACAAGTGCCAATGATAGTGGATGCACAAACTGTACACGGGACCGACTGACATCTAAAAGACTCATGTCACCATTGTTCATTGACACGTCTTTGAGCAGATGTTCTGAATCATTCCAGCCAATCTCAGATGACCATCTGCATGTTTCAGTGGACAATAACATGCTTTCAGAAGTGAACAGAGACACTACTGATGTTATAAAATGGCTTACGGAAAACGAGCAGTCAAATCAACAGCAAGGCAGTGTGAGCAACAATTCGATAACTGAAAGACGTGAAGACAGAGTCGCGACCTTCACAGAAACATTAAGTCAAATAAATTCCGCTGATCTGGAGTCTTTCATAGACCTAGAAGACTTTCTGAATGCAGCTGAGGATAAGAATACGGCACAGACCACCTTTGACCACTCATGTGAAAGAATTGCTGATCTGTCCAAATTTAAAGCTAAAGATGCTCAGTGTAATTCCCAGTTAAAGCATTCTTTTCTTGAAGAACTGCCAGAGCACATGGGAGACAGTGATACATTTAGGCTTGACTCACATTTGGACTTGCACTGCGATGGTTATTCACAAGGCAGTCAAACTCCGAGATCCTCAAATTTATCATACTGTGGCTCTCCAGAATGGTCATTGGCAGTGTCTGCTCAACCTTCTCCGCTGGGGAGCATGGATTTTTCTTTGCCAACAGAAAACACATTTGAGGAATCCTCTTTGAAAAGTCAGCTAGCTCTTTTGAACCTTTTTTCTGAAGAAAATGTGGAGTTTCTGCTTCTGACTGACTCAGCTGTACCTAGTGCCAGATTTGTGTCAACTAAAAATTGATTCAAAAGGAATGAATGAAAGATGAACTTACTTGTTTCTGACATGTATTATATGTGTTTAATACAAGGCAGCAAAGACTAGACGCTAAAGCTGTTTCTTTAGCTTGTTGAGAATTAAAACAATTTCTTTATGGTAAAGTTAACTCAGGGGCAGAGAGAGTAGAGTTCATGAGTTGCTATGACATTAAAAATAAAATTATCCTTTTATATATTGTTCAGCACTTTTCTTGGAATACTGGCTTCTGACAAATTTACTTTTGCCTTGCCCCTGATTCAACTTGTGGAATACAATGTGCGCCAGATTAACAGTGACCAGATGTAAATAATTTACAGTTATATTTCGTACAAAATAACAAATCTGAAGTTGTGGCAATGGCTGATGTTACCTTAAAATAAAAGTGTGTGATTACATGAGCAATGTACAGTTGATAAGTACAATAGTTTATCAGACTTACTTATTTTTTATCTTGGTCCACCATCTAGTCAGATCCTTTCTTGAAACAGAACTGGAATTTCAGGACCACATGTGATTTATATATGTCTTTCAAACAGAAATCAAATTCAATTTTGTTTTCTTTCTTACAGGAGATGTGATACACTTCTTTTATTTGTTTTTTTTATCTTTTTCAATTTCCAATCAATGTTAAAAAGTTACGTCTAGTTCTAAGTAAGTCACTGGATTTATGCATGTTTTTTTAATTCCTTCTAGAATATATTATTTACTGAAATTTCTGTGTTTCCTGCTTTCAATAGTTAGTAAATAACTAAGTCTTAATTAAACAACGGACAGAAGACTATATTACATCTTTTTTTCTTCCTTTGGGGGGGGGGGGGGCGGAGATTAATTAGCATCTAGTGCAGTGTTTCTCAACCTTTTCATTATCACGGCACACTTTTCAATTTTCTAAAAATTTGCGGCACACCTATTTGACCCCGCGCCTGAATTTAAAAAATTACAGTGATATATACCAAATTAAATACACTAATTTGTGGGTACTTTAGAATAAAGAAAACTCTCAATTTTCTTTTCTTTTAATTGTTTAAAATAATTTTGAAGTATAACTATTTTTTTTTTCTTCATAGCAGTTAATAGTTCCAATTATTATTGTATGAATTCAAGCTGTAAGATCAGTTTTATATTACACGATCACTAAAAATATACTTCATATAGTAAATTTATAACATTTTTGCGGCACATCGCTTCAGAAACACTGATCTAGTGGCTTTATTAATCACATTCTTAACTCAGTTGCACCATTATTGCTTTCAATCAATGATCCGAGCTTCCCAGAGGATTAATTAAGGCATCAATAAACGTTACCCATTTGGTTATGGTTTGTGATAGCCAGTCACTTTAACTATAAATCATCAACTTCTGTTTGGTCCAGTTGCCAAAATGGGGAAATAGTCAGGAGGCTTTATAAAGTATCAAAAGAGGGCTTGAGGCTTCCTAAAATGTCAGTTTAAGGCTTTCTGAATTATACAAATGGCTTGAGACTTTTTAAAATACCAGGCTTTCTAAAATGTCAGAAGTAGGACATGAAGCTGAAAAGTTTGGCGACTATTAGTTTGCTTCCTCTGACTTGTCTTCATGTATAACCCAGTGGCATGTCTTTCTTCCTAAAGTTCTACTATCTGATGTCACCACATTTATTCTGCTTCGGTGCCAAGGTAGTCACACATATTCGGTAAAAGTTCTTTTTAGACTAGTAAATTATTGTGGTTACTGAAAATATTCTTAGTAACCCCACTTGGAGTGCAAGGGATGTCACTATATAATTTACTAGTCTAAAGAAAACTTTTATCTAATATTGTGTTCAGTTATGTTTTTTTTTTTTAAAATACAGATTTTGATAATCTAGAGACATTCCTAAATACACTGTAGCATTTGAGCTCTCTATAAGTTAAACATTGAGAAGTGGCGTCTCTTGTATTGAAAGTTAACGTAAGAGAGGGGAAGGCTGGGAGATTGTGGATTGAATGGTGGGGTGGTCATAATATGGTCCATGTATAAAACTACATTTTGTGATATCTTTGCAATTTACAGAATAAACAACTTTTTGTTCTTCTCAGAATTCTGCCATGACGTTTAATTCACTGTTTTGAGTTTCATTTTGTAATATACATTTAATTTTGATGGGAAAAAATGACTTGGAATAAGAAAAGATGAACATGTTGATATATTTACAGATAGTCTCATTAGAGAAATGCTTTAAAAAGGCAGTTGAACATGGACTAAACTATAGTGTACATCATTTCAAAACAAAGCAAGGATATAATAAGAATACATATTGGGACAAAAAAATAAAGAAAAAAAAGCACACCCCCAAGACCACGGTGAACAGGCACACAAAAGGAAAAAATAAGAAAACAAACCCTTTCAAAGGTATAGTATTACAATTATATAATAAAACATGGATTGAAAGAAATCAATATTAGAAGGGGGAAAAATTCCTGCCAAACAATCAGTCATAAAACGCCACACTATTACAGAAGCATGGTACAAAATGACGGAGAACAAAGATAATAATAACAGGAATAAAAATTGCAAAAAGATACAGATAGGCAAAAAGCAGATGTGTTGGCCAAATATTGTCATCTGATTAGAACTAGGAACCATGTTGGGGAGACAAAACAAAACTCAGTAAAGACATACTTGAAAATAAAGAACATTTATCACTGTAGAAGTACGTTTCTTGACCATAGTCCATACTGGCCATCGCTGTAGACGTCGATGATACTGGCCAGTACTGTTGAAGTTTTTTTAATTATTATTTTTGGAGAACGATATGGTTAGCTGTAGAAGGATGTGAAAGTTCGAGAGTACAGCCATGATAACACACACACCAATCCACGTATATAAGTCAGGAAAGGTTGTAACGACTGTGGTTCGGTTATTCACAGTTTATTACCACAGTAACAAGGACATCATCACATTCAAGACACACTGTCAATAGCACAAGATTGCACTTCATGTAAGTAACATTGATCTACTACCAAATAGTGTAGGGTAAATAATATCTCTGTGACTTCTCTATCACCTCTGACCAAACTAGCCAAGTATATCTCTGGCAATACAGGCCGCATACATGGTGGGCTTCCTTATATAAATAATGTTAATCTTCTGCATCACATCTGACCAAACTAGTCAGGTATATCTCTGGCAAAAATAGGCCGTATGAATGGCGGGCTTCCTTATATAAATAATGTTAATCTTCTGCATCACCTCTGACCAAACTAGTCAGGTATATCTCTGGCAAAAATAGGCCACATTAATGGCGGGCTTCCTTATATAAATAATGTTAATCTTCTCTATCTCTACCTCCCGCACCGGGAGTAAGTCACCTCAAAATGTAAAGTTCGTAGCTACAACAAATAGCTTCAAAAGTATTGTTACCTGCTCTGCACTCCAGGAAACAAACACACAAAAAACACTGGCCAATTCCTAGGCTTTACCGAACTATGCCAGAATCACAATCAAGGGGAATCTTAAATATATTTAATACACAAAGAACTCTGATCCCCTTCTTCACTGCCAGAAAAACATAGCATGACCCCTTCTCCGCTCAAACCGCAGAACCAGACTCTTTTTACGAAGCAGTCTTCCGGACCCGCCAAAACCTTGGCGCCTGCGCAGATCATCGCTTGACTTGAGTTTTGTTCACAACTGGAACGTACAGGGACTGTTCTAAGAAAATCTACGAACAGAACCTTATATTGGCATATAGCTAGGGAATAGCAAGCCCAAGGGGAGATAACAACTAAATCAGTTCTGTACCAAAAAAGTACTACAATCAGCAATGTTCCTTTGACCATAAATATAAAAAAGAAATACAAAAAAGGTCACATTCCTAACTTACAACAAACTGATTCTTAACAATCACATTTACGTGCAGGGAAATACAACAGTCATTATTTATATCATTCAGCTCCACACAGCATAGCCTTCAACAAATTGATGACAAGTCCTCCTAACCTGTGCCATCCGCTCAAGGTCTTTCAGTGCATTTTTGTAATCCCTTTTATATTTGTCTCCTGTTCTCTTCTTGTCAATTTCAGTCTTCCTCTATCTCTCGTACACTGAAGATTCCAGAAAAAGGACTGCCATGTTATACTATCAGCAGGTTTGCCATATCTATCATGGAATGAAAGTATGTACACTCATGGTTGTCAGTTCTTATTGTTCTGCATATTTCAAAGCCAAACAATAGGCCTGGCTTGACATTTGTGTTTAAGATTCTAATTTTTGTTTTGGACGATCTCATTTGATGTCCAAATTATGTTTACATGCAACAAAAGCGCCTCTTATATGTTGCATTTTTATTTTAATCGTTGTCTGTCCATCCAGCTTTGTCTGTATTCCTGACAAGATATATGGTCATCTGACACTGGTGATCTTTGTCTTTTGCGCTATGGATAATTTCATGTTCGACATTGCTAGCAGAGGGTTAAAATGAATACGCTATTTATCAGATGTTAAACTGCAATAGAAAAGAAATGAAAACGATGCTTCTAACCAACGTCTACAATTTCTTCAAATGCAACAAAGTAAAGAGAGACATATCAAAGAATATGGAAGTGGAGAAATCTCATACACTTCAGACGTAAGGAAACAACACTACAAATGCCAAAGAACTTGCAACATGGAACAGAAGAAAAAAAAAACCAATACAGTACACTACATAAAATAAAGACCACGATATACCCAAATTATAACCCACATGGGGGCTATTTATAAAAGACGTCCAGGGGGAGGGAGAGTATGTAAAGAGTGGACATCCAGTTCACAAACCACATGGCAACTCTCACTCACATACAAAACTATCAACAGTCACATACAAAACTATCAACACTCACATACAAAACTATTAACAGTCACATACAAAACTATCAACACTCACATACAAAACTATCAACACTGTCGTATATTTTTGATAGGGGAATTAAGACTTGGGTTGGTCCCTTCTGAATAGATTAGAATACAGTAAGTGATAGTCACAGTGAGAAGTAGTAATAGCAATAGATTTCCACGAGTGAGAGGGTAGAATGTGATTAAGAGGCTGTCTCTGAGATCGAGAAATCTTCTCTCTCTCACCTATCTTCTACGACAGCTTTCGAGGAGTCAGACAGTCTAAACACACACATATATATATATATATCTCTAACCACTCACGTGCACGCACCTATATGATGACAGTTAGACGTACAGACGTGGGAAAACTATAACAAATGATTATATAAATATTCTAGAACGAGCTGACCAACACGCTGATTAATTTCAAGAGAAACTTTAATTATCATCTAAAATTTCTTCACAACACATAGAAATTACATCAAAGCATATACACATAGTCATTTTAAAAAAACACGGAATTGCTACAAGAAATGATTGACCCACCGTTAGATTTTATCCCTCTAGGTATGCCCACAGTCCTGTTGGAAGAAAGTGATAGCCAACAAGGATACATAGGATTAGGTCTAATATTTCCCCTTCTTAAGGTATGGACAGATTTGATATCTCTGCTCTATTTTAAGGGAAATATGATTAGCAATACTTGCATACAGAAAGTTAAGATAGCAAAATGGGTGCCCAATTACAACAATAAAAAAAATCACTCCGTCCTGCATTCACTTTATTCATTCAGCCGAGCACACGTGCACATGTTCATACTCACAGCTTAGATAGCCACTTCTGGTAATACAATTTTTAGGACATTCACCTACAGACTCGTCAAGGGCAGTCTTTGACCAAGAAATCCCCAGTTCCAAAAAGACAGGATGAATTCTCTGCTTCCGGGAACGACTCCTTGGGTGTTCTTATTTTTCGGATGTCTGTTTAGGTCACATTAAAATTGTCCAGGCACGAAACATTAACAACGAGCACAGTGTCAATAGCTTAGGTTTCTAGAATTGAGGAATGTCAGATCGGTGTCTACTTTCAGGAAAAGGACTATATTTGGTCACCACACCACTAGTCGAAACTCCGTCGGAATGTTACTGACGTTAATATGTTACTTGCCACAACGGCTAAATTTGTACATAGAGTTTGTGCAGAAAATCTGATCTGGCTCAAAGGCCCAGTATAAAACATTTAGTCTTTAATAAAACCCGTTAGTGAGAGTTGTACTCTGTCTATTAATGAAGACACACGCACTGTCAGACAGGTGTTAACTTGTAAACCCACGTGGTTAAAAAGATAAAAATGTTTATGTTTCTCACAGGTATGTCTCTGTACTAAACGCCGGCAAAGTTTTGGGTTACCCCAGTATTCACTGAATAGGGAAGAAAAACCACATATGAAATATTTTACATATTATGTACTCACTATAACTTACATATTTGTTTTTAAACTGCAAGCGTACCGCTTGACTTATCATTTAAACCTTCCTGTGAAATAAGTTATATACATAAAATCAATCATCATGAATTAGGAATACCTACGTGTTCCGTCACCACTCATGAAGCATCTAGCATTATAAGTTAGTTAGAAAAATTTATTCTCGTCTGATTATTTTAGCAGTAAAATTAAATTCCTTAATAGCCGACTGAGTTTAAGCTAGAAATATACTTTCTGTTTTCCACTGTAACTCGTCACTATAAAATAATACAGACTATATAAATTAAGCGCTCTGCACCAAATCTAACTAGCGAAATAAAATAAGCGATTTAACACTTTAAACACTTCACAAAATACTAGAATATAATATATATATACTATTTACCTCAACACAGAACTACTAAGAACTTAAACCACTTCGACCAAACTAAATGCCATCTCTATTAACAGAGATTCTTAGGAATCGAACGAAGGCTTGTTCTAGTCTTGACTGCGAAGTTACTGAGTGAAAATGAAATCTAACTCCCTCCAGTATATATGAAACACCAGACAAAGAGGTACGCTATTTCCATAAACTACGCAATAGCCTCCCCTTTCCGTCTTTAACGCTTACGTTTAACACCTAAACGCATGCCGTAACTGCCACCTACTGACCGAGAGGGCGCGTGTCAGTTGCGAATCTCAGACAACCCGTCTCCAGTGCAGAAGCAGTTTTTCACACCTCCCCGAGAAACTCATCCTGAGAACCATAACTGACACTTTGCTTTCTCGCACCTTACGCCAACTCTGGCCGTGGAGCGTGAGTGTCATATCACCTGACACTGAGAATCTACCTTGGAAACTACATGTCAGATGCAAACTACCAGACAAATGTCTCCTCATCATGTCTGACGGAGTGAATTCTCACACTTCAGGCCCAGAAACTTAGCCGAAGAAACACTGTCCCAGGGGAAACTGTAGACAGCTGTCTGCTCCCCTGTCTGACGGAATGCATTCTAACACTCTGCGTCTCGTGTAGGGGCTGACACGTTACGTCATAACTGCGTTCTCAGTTTAATCAGCAATGAAATACGTTTCTAAATGAGAAACGAAACTGGCGAAAGTGAGAATGGGAAAAAAAAAATTATTTATCGCAAACGAATGGATGCGAAAAATACAGGAAAAAGGTAAAGAGTGATAATAAAAATAGAGGATACGGGTGAAAGAAAAAGAAGAGGATATAGGCAATTCAATGATCATAAAACCTCTGTGACAGAACGTCCCTCCTTTAAGATATGGAAGCACTCCATGTCTACGTTATGGAATTAAATTTCTTATATCCGTAGCTTCGGGGTGTCTGTCCTCTTCCATCTCATCTCCCCCCTCCATCTCTCTCCAATTCCTACTCACGTCTCCTCCCAAAGTTTCCTTTCTCTGGAATGTCTCCCATGCGCGCTTGAAAGAGCGTCGCCGCTTCTGACATTTTTGAAAGATTTCGTGTGCGTGCAGTGGAGTTTCCCTGCCACTATCGTCATCTTCGTCAGTTTTCACGATCGTCGGAGGTTGGCACTGGTTTTTCCAAGTATATCTTTAACAGATTTAAATGTAAAACCTTTTCCTTTCCTTGAATAGAGATCTGGTAGTTAGCCTTAGAAATCTTTTTCATGACGGTAAACGGCCCTTGCCAACCGATCCTCAGTTGGTTGTTTCCGGTAGGAAGTAACACCAAAACTTTCTCTCCTGCTTCCAGTTCTCTCTCTTTCACGACTTTCCTGTATCGGTTAGCGTGCTTTGTGCGTGCTCGCTTAAAGTTGGTCGTTGCTAGGTCCCATCCTAGTTTCAACCTTTCCTTTAAATCCGATACATATTTACTTGCTGAGACCACTGTCTCATCAGCCTTCTGGTCTGTCAGCGACCAAAGTAAGGCTTCAAGCGGGCCCTTATGGGTCTGCCGAATAAAAGCGTAGCTGGCGGAAATCCTGTGGAAGTATGAGGAGATTCTCTGTAGCCAAATAAAGCTGCAGGAATACAAAGATCCCAATCTTCAGGTTTCACTTGTGCCAGTTTACTTAACATCATGTTGAGGTTTCCATTAACACGTTCCACGAGCCCATTTCCGGCCGGAGTATAAGGCTTTGTGTAGATGTGTTGGGTCCTCAAGATCTTCACGATCTCATCCATCAACAGGTTTCGGTATGGAGATCCGTTATCCATCAACACTTGCTGAGGGAATCCCAACCGAGTGAAAATCTGCACGAGGGCTTCTGCGACATGCTTGACATCTGCGCATGTTAGCGGGATAGCTTCTGCCCATAAAGTGCATGTATCGACTAAGGTCAGGATAAACCTGTTCCTTCTTTTAGTCCTTTCAAAGGGTCCTAAAATGTCGATCACAACCCGTTCGAATGGTGTTCCCACTATTGGCATTTCACCCAAAGAGACTGGGGGTGTCCGTGGCTTGGGTGGTACCCGTTGGCACTGGGCACATGATTTGACATTTCTGATAATATCAGTATTTACTCCTGGCCACCAATAATGAGTGGTTATCCGTTGGTTTGTGGCGTTCTGTCCCATATGTCCGCTGAAGGGAAGAGAGTGCCCCATTTCTAGGATTTGACTTCTGTACTGTTTCGGTACTAGGAGCTGGTTGTAACCTTGGTCAGGCTTGCCCGTTCTGCGATAAAGTACGCCATCCTTAGAAAAAATGTCCCCGTGCTGTCTGGGTTCCTTAGCCATGGGCAGTTTCCTAAAGCAGGGTGCCAAAGTAGGGTCCTTTTGTTGCGCTTCTATAAGTTCCATATGTAACAAATTAGGCGCCGGCTCCCGTTCCTTCTTGGTTTGCCCTCTTGTAGTTACTGCTGCCACAATCAGCTCTTCCGGTTTCCCAATCCATACGTATCTCCCGCCAAGTATGACTGGGTAGATGGGGTCATCCATAACAGCTGCTTTGATCACGCCTCTGACAAATTCAGAGCGGATCTCCACCAGTGCGATGGGAAGCGCTGTAGGTGCATCACTCTTAGAAACTCCACAAAATTGGACGGTCTCTCCTGTCTCTTGACCGGGTTTAACCAGGTTTCTGGCAACAATGCAATCATAGGAAAGCCCCGTGTCAAATAAACAAGAAGTTTGAGAACCGTTCAATATAACAGTACCTCGCGTTGAGGGTGTACCCCCAACAGGTTGGGAATCACTGTCAATAATTCCGCCTTGCGAGACTGTTAGCAAGCATCCGATGCGTTTAGGCTCGGTGTGCTCACTCTGATCATTAGTCCCGTGCTCAGGGGTTCTCCCTTTGCCACCTTGTCCATTCTGGCTGCGCTGCCATGTAGGGCGGTCGGGTTGATCAGACTGTTTACTGTGGTTGGGGTACTTGTTTTTGTAGAACTTGGATTTTTCAGGAGGGTGGTTTTGAGGTCCAGTTTCTCTGTGGTTATTCAGATTAGGAGCATGAGAAGATTGGTCTAGATTATTTTTCCGAAAATGCTCTTCTGTCGGTTTACGTTTTGTGGCCGGTAGTTCAGCCAGCGCATTGTGATATCGCTCAGACCTTTCTAAGATGTCTTCGAGCTTTTCTGCCCCCTGCTCAGCTAGAAATCTCCGGGTATCAGCAGACAAAGTGTTCTTTATTTGTTCTGTTAAAACAAATTCCTCCAGACCTTCATAGGTAGAGGGGAGCTGTGAAAGCTCTAGGCACTTAGTCAAGTATCCCTTCAAACGAGATGAAAACTGCTGGAAAGTTTCAGAGCTCTCCTTCCTGCTGTTGCGAAACAGTTGCAAAAATTTGCGAGCATTCATTTCGAAGCGCCCCAGTAACGCTTTCTTCAACACATCATAGTTGTCTTGTTGGCTGGTCTCCAGTTTGGCGTAAACATCATACACAGAACCTTTGAGGGCCTGGGAAAGTTTCATACACCAACGCGACCTCTCTAAACCGTACAGAGTTGCAATTTTCTCAAATTTTTCTAGATACGTGTCAATCTTCTCATTAGGACATGGGAAAGATTCTAGCGCAAAAGACATAGCAGTGAGGTGAGTGAAAAGGTTCGTATATATTCGGGGTCGTCGTGTACTGGTCATCAGTGAAGAAGGTCTTCTTTGGGTTACCACTGCATAAGTGAATCAACCGGTCATGTTGACACAGAGTGGGAGTGTCAGGTAACGCGAATGGTGGAATGGTTCTGTGTAGTTGACCACTTGATAATATTACACTCACACATTCTTATGCAAGTCAATGATGACTGGAACTACAGCTGACATTTCACAGTTTAATAAGGACGCACACATCTGGACAGCACGGAACATAGTCATAGGAACATGTTGACATATACATCATTAGGCATTTGAATAGATCATATTTCATGCAGCATTCAAATATGATGGGCGATATAAGGTAATCATTCAATGTTCTGGCAGACTATTGCCATATCCCCTAACTGACTGAACGCATCAGTGGGTGTGGGTGTGTAAACATATAAAGAGTTCACTGGACGAACCTTTTCCTTGGCTAAGTTCTCCAGCGGCATATATCAAATGTTTATGTAACAAAGTTAAACCACGATAGGGGTTTTCATATTAATAAGATCTCCATATCACTGTCCGATAATAAGCTTGATATACTGTTCTCTTGACAGTGATCCATAACGATGACAAGAATACAAGATGGCTACCTTCCTGAGTTTTGCTCACTCACCCAGAAGAAGGATAATGATAAGCCAAAGTTAATTCACAATTTGAATATCAATAATTTCATAGAGTTTCCCTACAGTTCCACATTAATAAGGTTGCTTCATGTAGACATAAGCTCTGTTGGGAAACCTGTCATCTTCAACTGTATATATAAACGACCAACGATGCTCGAAACACGATGTCCATCTAGGTCTAACCAAATAGAGATCATCAAAAAGAAGGGTCTGGTATTACCTGGAGTCCGAATTAATAATAAAGTGCATGAGGAGAATCTCTGACAATAGAATCTCGCAGAGACACTATCTCCTTCTGAAAAAACATTCACAAATCACTTTTCAACCTTTAAAAGGACCAGCCCAAAAAATACACACGGCCATTCTCAGCCGGCTTTGTCGAGACTCAGTACGCCTCCGTAGGACAACGAATACCTGCCCCAGAGTTCGGCATAAAGAATATAAAAAAAAGGTAAAGGAACCCGTTACACGCCCATTTAGGCATATTGGGAATATGGTGTTAGGCCCATATTATCTTGACCGTCGGCACACTAGGGGTGATGTGGTCGGCATCACGCCGGCCGCCTTAACCTTCCCAGAGTAGCTCTGGTACCCATTTGGGGCTGGGTCGACCCAGGAGCCGTTTGTGGCCTAAAAATTTTTCCGCCTCATCTGGGGATTGAACCATAGACCACTGCGCTAGGAAGCCAGTGCACTAACCACTAAGCTACCGCGGCTCCATCATAAAGAATATAGTCCGACCTAAACATACGAAGATATACAATATAAGACTGAATCTTCTTGCACTAGACAAGTAATACATATGAATTCAGGCCATAAACATTCTAAGCAAAATCAATCTATTTTCTGGCCCTAACAAATGAGAAATGACATAAATTCGGTATTCATACGCTAAATCAATATTCAAGGGAGATCATCCACATAATCAAAAGTATAAACCAATCATGGATTATCTAGCTTTACAAAGGAAAGCATTTTCGTACACTCAATAAATACATATATATATTTTTCCATATTAAATAGACATACAGGATGAATTGTATGCCTCACTGAAGTAATCCGTGCGTCACACAATTCCATACAAAAGAATATGTGCGCAACAGATTACCACACCCCCTGGAAAAAAAATGGTACATTTTTTTTTAAATACATCTAGGAGCAACATACATTAGGCTCACAACGCACGAATGATAATGCGCAGATGATAAGCATTCCAAACAAATGTAACGCCTAATGTAAGGCTAAGTCGTCCTATGGTACGACAAATTAGAATATATCTTAGAATCCAGAGAAAGTCTTTCTCTGAGTATAAATATTTCCAGAGAGGTGTCACCCACGCATACTACAATATTGGCTCTGCCACAATTTCTACAACAGATTATCCAAAATATTTCATCTTAGGTATCTTAAAATCATGATTACCAAAGAAGAAGAACATCAAAAGACCAGCGGTGAATATGCATCAATGAACCGCTAAGTAGTGATACAATCAATATATGCTATATTACATATGTGTACCCATTTTAACATAGGGAAAAAAAAACTGTAGTAAAGTTAGACATGTTAGAAATCTCAGGATCTAACAGTTAGGTGGAATCATGTGGGCATCTAGACAAGATGTCTGCCATCACATTTTCTGACCCACGGATAGCTCACACCGAAAAATGAAAAGGCTGAAGAGCAATCGCGTATCGCGTTGATCTCGCGCTCTTCAGATTTTTATCTGAATAGCTGTAAGAGCTTTCTGGTCAGTTTCCACAATGAAATGCGCGCCAAGAAGAAATCTTTGAAGTTTAAGGATTGACCAAACCATAGCCAATAATTCACGGTCTAGGACCGAGTAATTCTTCTCTGCGGCATTTAGTTTTCGAGAAATATACATCACAGGGTGCAGAGTTCCAGAGTACTCTTGCATTAGTGCTGCTCCAATCCCTGTGGATGAAGTGTCACTACAAAGAATAAATGTCTTATCTTTAGTAGGTAACACTAAAATAGGTGAAGTAGAAAACATAGTTTTAATTTTATCCAAAGAGGATTGACATTCTTGAGTCCAATGGACTATATTAGGAGACCCTTTCTTTAGCAATGAAGAAAGAGGTGACATGATCGAGGACAGATTCGGGATGAATCGTCCATAAAATTGTATTAGACCCAAGAGACTTCGCACTTGCTTTTTAGTCTTAGGCATAGAAATGTTAAGTATCTTACTTGTATTATGGTCCTCTGTTTTTAGGAAACCATGACCAACACGGTGACCTAAGAAAGATATTTCGCTAAAACCAATACAGGCTTTAGATGGTTTCGCTGTCAGGTTATGCTCGCGTAAGATAGACAATAGTTCATTTAACCCATTATAGTGATCTTCCCAAGTATCACTGAAAAGACAGATGTCATCAAGATATGCAATGACATCTGAGCGATGAGATAGGATTCGACGCATCATGCGTACGAATGTTGCAGGGGCGTTCATAAGGCCGAAAGGCATGAAATTCCATTGGAATAGACCCCTAGGTGTCGAAAAAGCAGTAAACGGTTTGGCGTGTTCGGATAGTGGAACTTGCCAATATCCCTTAGACAAATCAAGTTTAGTGAAGAAATGAGATTTCGATAGTCTAGTAAGTAGCTCTTCTAGTAAAGGCATAGGTTCAGCATCAAATTTCGTCACTTGGTTCAATTTGCGATAATCAACGCAAAGACGTATGTTATTGTCTTTTTTCCGTACAATAACCATCGGCGAAGAATATGCTGATGTGGATGGTTCAATTATTTTCAAATCTATCATCTCATCCAACTCTTTCTCAACCTGTGCTTGAAAATGTATCGGGATAGGATACGGTCTGACTCTTATAGGATTATGGTCAGTGAGTATAATGTCATGTTCAATGACATCAGTTTGACCAGGAATGTCAGTAAGGACATCCTGAAATTGTTGTAACATAGTAGAAACTTGTTTCTGTTCTCCTAGAGATAACTCGGGAGAGACCGTAACATCTTTCCATGATTCATTAGAATGAAGTGGAATCATCGGAAAAGGGAGATTCACATCCGAGAAACTCGTTTCCTCATCCTGTATTACTGACAGTGATGAGTAATGTCCATGTGGGACTGGAGAATCGTCCGTTGCCTGGAAAACAGGTTGTAAATAATCCGGACGTTCATGGAATTCCGTAAGCATGTTGATGTGGAAGGTTTTATGCTTCCCGTCAATATCGACGATATAGTCAACATCGGAAACTTTTGATATTACATCGCACGGACCTTTCCAAGAAATAAGAAGTCTGTTTTCCCTACAAGGTAGCAAGACAAACGCTTTGTCACTCGGACAAAGTTGTCGCAAGCATCTCTTCTTATTGGCAAATTGCCTTGCCTTCTGTTTCGCAAATTCAGAAGAAGCAGTTGCCAATTTGCATGCTTCAATAATCTTGTGTCTAAGCGCAATGACATTCGTAAGAGGATTTTGTGTCATCGACAATATTATCAGCAGTTATAAGGTCATGAAGTAAGGACATAGGACCTCGCGGTTTCGCACCAAAGACAAGTTCAAAGGGAGAAAATCCTGTATGTTCGTTGGCGACCTCTCTGTATGCAAAGAGAGCCGCGGGTAAAACCCTGTCCCATTCTTGAGGATGATCTTCAGTTATTTTTCCTAATAGGTTTTTGAGAGTCCTATTCAGACGTTCTACCATCCCATTAGACATAGGCCGATAAATACTACTCAGAGATCTCTCTATCTGTAGAGTCGCCATTACTTGAGACATGGTATCCGATATGAGTTGGGTACCATGGTCTGATAATATTTCTGCTGGAAATCCCAGACGAGAAAATATTAGCCAAAGAGCATCTGCAATATCAGCAGTAGTTATGCTCTTTAGAGGAACAGCCTCTGGCCAACGTGTGCACATATCAACACACGTCAAGATAAATTGGTGTCATCTAGCAGACTTTATCTTAAATGGACCAATGATGTCTATCGCCATTTTTTGAAATGGTCGAATTGGAATATCTGCAGCCTGAATAGGTGCAGCATGGCGTGGACCTTTGGATTTAACTTCTTGACATACATTACAAGATCGACAATAGATTCGTATGTCCCTGTTCACAAAAGGCCAAAAGAAAGACGCAAGAACTCTAGATTTAGTACGGGAAAAACCCATATGCCCAGCACACTGAGAATCATGAGTGTGCTGTAAGATTTTAACTCTCATATTTTTGGGCACAAGAATTTGAGAATGAATGGACCTAGCGGAGTCTTGTACCATACGTACAAGTATGCCATTCTTCATCGTAATCCAAGATTTAC
The DNA here is from genome assembly GCA_024509875.1 of Oreohelix idahoensis. Lineage (NCBI taxonomy): Eukaryota > Metazoa > Mollusca > Gastropoda > Stylommatophora > Oreohelicidae > Oreohelix > Oreohelix idahoensis. The sequence goes on along the minus strand of JAMPIV010005605.1, from coordinate 110,720 downwards.
GATTTGTATCTTTATTCGGATCACCTTTTGTTGCTAGCTTCAGCAGCAGCTTTTTTCTCCTCAGCAGCAGCTTTTTTCTCCTCAGCAGCAGCTTTTTTCTCCTCAGCTTGCATCTGCAATCTGAAATTCTCAGCATCTATCTTCTTTTGTTCAATTTCTGCTTTCCAGTTATTCTCATCTTTTTGTTTTTTCTCTTCTGATTTTAATGCAATGGCAAATTGAGCAGATGAATATTCTTCCAATTCTTTACCAGACTTACCAAGGGTTAACCCTTGCTGGATAAAGTAATCTAAATTAGCCATCCTGTCTTATGAACTCAGAAACCTGAAAAAGTAAATAAATTTCCTTATCCCACTTTAATGGGAGACAAGTCTGTACTATAGACTATATACTCACTTCATTTTATTTCACTCTCTTAGTCTTAGTCAAAGACCTTATATGGTTATCTTGTTTGTAATGAAACAAATGATCACTTGAGTACCTGTGGAAAATAATATCTTTCTATCCCAATCACTGAGGGAGACAAGCCTTATACAGGTCTTGTATACTTCCTTGTACAGTAATAATAATAATAAAGTACTGGCCTGTACTATCATATAAGTGTATTCAAATATACCTCATATTATCTGTCAACCAAAGAGATTAACAAGGACAAACAAGAAAAGACAATATGAGAACACTTGCAGAAATCAAATTAAATTAAATATAAGGAACTGAAGTAAGTAAATAATCACAGAATCTGTGATGATAACTGCAATGGACTAAGCAAAACAACTGACGTTACAGTGTATAAACATAAGGGTGTAGAGAACTGAATGAAAAGAAAGATAAGACCAACAAATTCAAACAAATCAAAACAAAACTAAAAAACAGGAAAAATATTACAAAAACAACAATAGGGACAGTTTCGTTACAGCTAACAGATATTGCAACAGATGTCGCATGCAAATTTCACTTAAGAAATTTGCCCCTACAGAACACTAGTACAAGACCAATGTTACTCGGTATTTCTTGTCCTAGTCACCTCACCAACCGCCCACGGACATATAAACAACTATACATATAAACAAATAACATGTAACATAAATACATATAAAACATAAATGCATACATTAAATAATGAGATGTGTTGCGGTTGAAATGTGTTGTAAAGTATGCTCAGCTTTGACATTAATGGTACAGCTTTTTAATTACAATAACTGCCACTTTTAATCAATCTTAAATCTTTGATTTATCTTATTACACTGTTCAAATTTTTGAGCATATTAGAAGATCCAGCGATGAAATCTATGTACTTTTATGTTCAACAACACTGCAACAAGAAAACAGTTTATGGCCTTCAAAGTATTCAGCTCTGTATGTCTGCTTGACATAAACAATGCCTGTACTACAAAATGTCACCAAGCGATGACCCGATTACTGCCTTCGCTCGATAGGACAGGTCATGCTGACCTCGACTGTATAATTGTACTTTCAACTTGAACATCAATGTTTACGTGTCGTATATGGCGTCAGGAATGGTCTGGTTACAATAACCCCAGGAATCTGGCCTACCACTGAAAAAGTCGCTGAAAAGCGATTTAACACTTTAAACACTTCACAAAATACTAGAATATAATATATATAATATTTACCTCAACACAGAACTACTAAGAACTTAAACCACTACGATCATACTAAATGACATCTCTATTAACAGAGATTCTAGAAATCGAACGAAGGCTTGTTCTAGTCTTGACTGCGAAGTTACTGAGTGAAAATGAAATCTAACTCCCTCCAGTATATATGAAATACCAGACAAAGAGGTACGCTATTTCCATAAACTACGCAATAGCCTCCCCTTTCCGTCTTTAACGCTTACGTTTAACACCTAAACGCATGCCGTAACTGCCACCTACTGACCGAGAGGGCGCGTGTCAGTTGCCAATCTCAGACAACCCGTCTCCAGTGCAGAAGCAGTTTTTCACACCTCCCCGAGAAACTCATCCTGAGAACCATAACTGATACTTTGCTTTCTCGCACCTTACGCCATCTCTGGCCGTGGAGCATGAGTGTCATATCACCTGACACTGAGATTCTACCTGGGAAACTACATGTCAGATGCAAACTACCAGACAAATGTCTCCTCATCATGTCTGACGGAGTGAATTCTTACACTTCAGGCCCAGAAACTTAGCCGAAGAAACACTGTCCCAGGGGAAACTGTAGACAGCTGTCTGCTCCCCTGTCTGACGGAATGCATTCTAACACTCTGCGTCTCGTGTAGGGGCTGACACGTTACGTCATAACTGCGTTCTCAGTTTAATCAGCAATGAAATGCGTTTCTAAATGAGAAACGAAACTGGCGAAAGTGAGAATGGGAAAAAAATTATTTCTCGCAAACGAATGGATGCGAAAAATACAGGAAAAAGGTAAAGAGTGATAATAAAAATAGAGGATACGGGTGAAAGAAAAAGAAGAGGATATAGGCAATTCAATGATCATAAAACCTCTGTGACAAACACTCACAAAACTATCAACAGTCACATACAAAACTATCAACAGTCACATACAAAACTATCAAGTCACATACAAAACTATCAACAGTCACATACAAAACTATCAACACTCACATACAAAACTATCAACACTCACATACAAAACTATCAACAGTCACATACAAAACTATCAACACTCACATACAAAACTATCAACACTCACATACTATTACGGTATTTTAATTGGCGTTGTCTGCTAGAGGTTAGCAGCATGCGATTTAGGGGTTACAACGTTTAATGTAATGTAATATATTATTAGACTATTGAACGCTATGACGTTCTCAGCGTTGGTAGGTCACGCACCGTCGCCAAGAGACTGGACCCTTTTCTTGTATGACCGTCGAACGGAGAAGACGTGTCTTTATATTCTTATAGTGTCGGGCATGGAATGCCGCACCGTTCTATTGTATTTTATTATGGACATGGGTCAGTCCACTCTGATGATAAGAGATGAATGTTTTTCCAGGTTAGTAAAGTGACTAAGCCTAGGTCGAGATGAATTAACAGTCCGTATCAATTATATTATTACCAGACGCATAATCTCACTGTCGGTCGTGGGACTACCCACCACGCGTACATATAGTTATGTCGTTCTGACTATTATGTTTTCAAGTTACGAGACAAGGACTGATTTGTAAAGGAATCATATATGAAGTATGAACTGAAATTGTTATGTATAATTCTTCATGATGACCATGTGTGAACTGTTCGTGTATGGAATTGATATATTAAATTTGTGTGGACTCAAGGAATGACTTATCAAGTCTCTGAACGTTGGAAGTTGAATATATTATGATGTTGACAAATATTCTATCCCACCTTCGCGTAATTTACCATCAATAGCACGACACCATAACCGACTAAGAAAGACAAGGGATAAATGGAAGTAAATGTAAATAGAAGAGCCAGTATACACAGTCTGCAACAACAATCATTAAGGACCCCCTCGCAGCAACTGGTGGTCGGCTACAGCAATTGACGGCCGCAACACTACTAAACCCCTTGTAATCACTGAAGAACCCCTTGGTAACACATACAAAACTATCAACACTCACATACAAAACTATCAACACTCACATTCCTCTTTTATAACATATGAGGAAGGGAAACCCGAGGCCTGTAAACGGTAAATTAATATGAAACAAACATAAAAGTATGTTTTCAGGTGCCTGAAAACATACCTTTATGTTTGTTTCATATTAATTTCACATTCCTCTTATCTTGGAAAGATTCTTCCTGACCAGCTAAACCCAAATAAACGTTCTTCGGGTTTTGTCCCTCTTGTCAGGCCTTCCAATCCTTCTATACTCAAATTCTCTAAAATGAAGAAGTTTTAACATCTATGCTCCTGTTCTCTGGAACAAACAACCTTAGTATATTAACTCTCTAGGAACCGACATCACAATTTTTGTGATTTAATAATTAGATTTTTAAATTTCAAGTGTAGGTAGACGGTTAAAAATTTAAGCTTGTGTGTTAAATCAAGACCATGTTGGGTGGACGTCCATGACTCGCTTGCATAGCTAGGCGCGGTTGTCGCACGGAAGGTCCTAGTGTCGAGTCCAGGGTAAGCCACTCATGTCTGTTGTTTTTCTGTTGCCTAGTGTTCTGCTTCTTTATTTCTTACGAGTGCCTGAAAACATACCTTTATGTTTGTCTAATATTTATTTACAATCAAAAGTGGACATGGGGGAGGGGAGGGTAAAAAAATACAAGAATTTTGTGGAAGTCTTTTATGGATGGCCCCTTGAGCGCGAGTATTTCATGCCCAGGATAAACGACACTTTTCTTTGTGCATGGACCAACCATCAGATGTGGCACTGTCTCCATAAAGTTTTGTCGCTGTCGGAGCAGTAGAGTGGGCTAGTAGGCCACCGATGTTAGTCTTCTTCTATGATTCTTAGCCGCAGATCGTCAAATCAGTTAGTGGCCATCACGCCTGGTGGCGTCTTGTAGGGCAGCAACAAACTGCTTCCACTTTGTTCGGTCTGCGGCCATCCTTCGAACAGTGCCCCAGCTCTGGTTCATTCTTTGCATCTCGGCCTCCACAGTTCTCTGCCAAGTTTTCGGTCTCTGCCAAGTTGTTTTCGGTCGGCCTCTCTTTCGGTTTCCTTTCAAGGCGATGTTAGTCTTCTGACATCTTATTTCTGTGTCAGTTATACCATTCTATGAAGACATGCTTCCTGAGTACTGTATTTGGACTTAGGGGCGGCCTGAAAGTGCTTGCAGTCCCTGGACAAAACAAAATGGTCATTGGCCCACAAATTATTGGTTTTACATTAATATACCATACACTGTAAAATAGCTCCCGCTGTGGGTCCTCTGGAAGCACCTGAAATGCCCAACGGTAAGTCCGCCACTATTTGTACTACTTCAGTTGTTTGATAAATGCATGATATGAGAAGGCCGTTGAGTGGGTTTGGATTTCTGCTGACTTAATTACTTCTGTCTTAGACGTGGAGGTCTTCATAGTGTTTTCCCTCGCATCTTGTATTTAGTGTCCAAGCGTAGTTCCAGGGTTATCTCCCAGGAGACAATTAAACAAGGGCTACTACTTCTTCACGGTGACAGTTTTAGGCAGGGCCGGATTATCCGTTAGGCTAAGTAGGCTGAAGCCTAGGGGCCTCTTGGGGACACGCGCATAAATTTTTTTTTAAATTTAAAATGCAAAGGTTTATGTCATCAATACCCTTTAGCTCCCCGAGGAGCATAGGCCTTCAACAAACACATGCCAAGTCTTCCTGTCCTGTGCCATCCGCTCAAGTTCTTTCTATGTTTTCCTTATTTTCACCTCTGTATCCAGTTCTCTTCTCCATGTGTTTTTTTTGGTCTACCTCTCCTCTCTTTCCCAGTGGATTCCAGAACAAGGACTGCCTTGTAATGCTATCAACAGATCTACCCAGTGTGTGTCAAATCCATCGCCAGCGTCTTCTTCTCAACTCTTGTTCCACTGGCACTTGTCTGGTTCTTGTCATCAATTCCACATTTGTGACTTTGTCATACCATTTCAGACCTTCTATTCTACGCAAGCACCCGTTTATAAAAGTCTGTAGCTTTTTGATTGTTGTTTTTGTTGCTCTCCGTGTCTCAGAGCCATACAATAGGACTGACTTAACATTTGAGTTGAAGATTCTTATTGTCGTGTTGGACTTGATTGTTGAAGTTTTTTTGGTAATTACGGAATGGGGTAACCAGCCCCATGCTCAACCCTCCTCAGTAGCTTTTTACGACACGTCTGGTAGGGTACAGTGTTACTATTCTTTGCTCCCATTTCGGGCCCTAGTAACACACGGGTGATAGTGTGGCCGTGATAGTGTGGGTTAAGGTTTGCATTTCTTTATAGTGTTCATATATTGTTGATGTTAGAGGTTCAGATCACTGCCCTAACCAGTGGTCAGCATGTGTGAGCAGACAATGTAAACACTCTGCTGTAAACAAGTGATGAAATGCACTGTTAGACAAGACAGTACAGATGGTTGATGGTTTTTAACTCTGTTGACACACTGTACTCCAACAGCAGTAAAACGAACTTCAAAGTTTTATTTACATAAAATAGAATCCGCTTCTCTCTTCTGCGAATTTATCTCATAGATTTATACATTCAATTTGATATAATTCCCATTCGTACATTTTCTCAAATTCAGCGAACATCCGAAAATCATATTCTTGTACATATCTGTCACTGATCTGCTCTCGTCTAATTTCTCCACTGCTATGTCACCTGGGTGATCTTCTAAGAAAGTTAGTTTATCTTTATAACTTTTCACTTAGTGACCTTCTGGTGTATCTTGCTAGAAGACTGGCCTACAACTGCCAGGGATGTTGATTTTCTACCAGTTTACCTGATCACTACGTCTGTCTCTGTTTTATCTAACAAAGCAAAATCTATCTTCAATATAAACTGCAATCATACCTGTTGTCTTGAAAAACACAAAACCTTGACAACTTGATGAAATAACTCTTGTTATGGCGTGTCTGTAACCACAGTAACCAACCACATCAAAATGGCTTGTTTTCCAGAAACATGAATATCAAGAACCTCGCTCATTAATGAACTTCCAAACTACCATCTCTCTAGCACACACTTGCTAACTTACGCTCAGCGCGTTCTATATCAGACTCTAATTCCCGATCTAACATTTTCCGTTCACTCCTAAAATGTCTTCATCCTACCACAACTTTCTCGTGCGTATTTTTTTCTTGCTCACCCATCAAAACTTACAAGGGACGTAATTCCAAGTTATCTCCCTTTGATGATTAGACTCAAAACCATACACTTCTCTTCAATTCTTATTACAAAAACTTTACATGCAAATTTGTCCCACCACAATTTTGGACTCACTTAATATGCTTAACTCTAAACATAGCTACTACATCTTCCAAGTGGAAACCACAGAGTTTCCTCCCTTTGCCCAAAGCACTCCTCCACACTTATCACTTCCCTTCAACAAAGACGAACAGCCTTTTAACAACTCCATTCACTCTTTCCAAACCATCCATCTACACTCACTTACCCTTCCAAAACCAAACCACCGTTCACAAAAAGAAAATATATTGAAGAAATTGTTGAAAGAACAACAAGAACATTTTTTCAATAAATAATAATAAAATGTGTTTACCTTAATAACAATGAAAATAATACTAATAAACATTAATAAAAAAAAAAGTATTACTAATAAAGCAATGCTAACAAACTAACATAGCAGTCTGTGACGTGTACTGGAAAAGAGCCTACAGTTATCTGACAGCTTATTGTGACGTGTACTGGAAAAGAGCCTATTGTAACCTTATAGCTGGCTCTCTGATTTGCTAGATAAACATGCATTATAATAATAATAATAAATTCTTTAAGCGCCAAACACGGCGCATAAGGCAGAAACCAGTGCTCTCCAGGTTGTTCGTTGTGACGCCACTCCTCTTAGCTCTTGCACATTATTTAGGCCCAACGTTCTTCCTTCTCTTATTATTGTTCTTCTGAGTGTTTCTTTTGGTCTTCCTTTTTTCCGCTTACCCTCAGGAACCCAAGTGAGCGCCTGTAGTGGTATTCTGTTGTTTTGCATTCGTAGGACATGACCGATATATGACCATCGTCTTTTCCTTATATAGTCGGAGACATAATTCTGCCTAGAGTCTTCTCTTATTTGTCGATTAGTCTTGAATTCTTTCCAACTGATGTTCATGAGTTTTCTAAGACATTTGTTCTCGAATGTATTCAGCTTGTTCTCCAATGATTTTGTTATTTTCCAATTCTCACAGCCGTATGTTAACACTGAGATAACATTTGAATTAAACAGACGAAGCTTGGTATGTATATTCATTGATCGTAATTTCCAAATGTTAGATAATCTATTGAAGGCGCTAGCTGCCAAAGCAATTCTAGTATGGATTTCTCTTGTTGTGTCACCATCCTGAGTCATTTTACTGCCTAAATAATTGAAACTTTCAACTTTCTGTAGTTTTTCCCCGTTCAAGATGATATCAAAGGTCTCATTAGAAAAGTTCATAGCTTTAGTTTTAGAGGCATTTATTTGGAGACCAATTTTAACCGAGAGATGACACAAATTATTTATTGCTTCTTGGGATTGTCTTGGTGTTGAACTTAAGAATGCTACATCATCTGCGAAATCCAGGTCCCCCAGGAATTTTCCATTTGTCCATTTTATACCCAATTGTTCATTGTGGGTATAGTTTCTCATAACCCAATCAATAGCTATTCCAAAAAGTAGTGGTGACATAATACAGCCTTGTTTCACCCCTGTTTCTACTGTAAACCATTCTGTATTCCCTTTATTTGTTCTAACACAACATCTTGCATTGTCATATAGCGCTTTGATTATATTCACATATTTTGTTGGAAAACCATAGATTGTAAGTATCTTCCACAATGATGGGCGGTGTAGACTATCAAAGGCTTTTTGAAAATCGACGAAGGTGATAATAAGTGGCGATTGCCTTTCCACTGATTCTTCTATAATTGTTCTTAGTGTGAATATTTGATCAATACATGATCGTTTCGGCCTGAAACCCGCTTGTTCTTCTCTGATCTTTTCGTCAGCATGCAATTTAAGTCTTTCTAACATCATGCAACATAATAATTTTCCAGGTACTGATAATAGAGATATACCACGCCAGTTATTACAGTCTGATAGATCACCTTTCTTCGGTAACTTTACAATAATACTGTCTTTCCATTGTTGTGGTGGTTGTTCTTCTCTCCATACTTCATTTATAATATCTAAAATTCCCAAGAGGTTGTTGTCATTAACTGCTTTAATCATTTCCCCTGAAATTTCGTCAACTCCAGCAGCTTTAAAATTTTTAAATCTTTTAACGGCTTGTTTGATCTCGTCCAGCGTGAATTCATCGCAAGTTATTGGCAAGGTGGTTGTGGATGTTTCATTATTAAAATCAGGTGTTACTGTTGGTGGTGGTCTGTTTAGCACCTCCATGAAGTGCTCAGCCCATCTCTTCATTTGTTCTTTTTCTGTTGGTATTGAATTCCCTAATTTACCTTTAACAGGTGTTTCCATAGCAGTAGGCTGGTGACATAGTTGTTTTGTAATTTGATAAAGGCACCTACTATTACCAGTTCTTGCAGCATTTTCAGCTTCTACGGCCAGTTCATTGATGAAATGTCTTTTATCTCTTCGAGTTTTTGTCTTCACTTCTTTATTTAACAAGTTATAAGTTAGTTTGCAAGATTCAACTGCATTATGTGTACTTGCCGCTAGTAGTTTAAGTTTTGCTGTTTTCCTTTCTTGTATTTTATCCCAAGTATCTTCTCTCATCCATTTTTTTCTTTTTATGTACTAGGTATCCGGTGGTCGCTACAGCTGCTTCTGTCATTGCTGTTCTCAGTTGTTCCCATTTAGTATCGATTGTCTTGGTGGTGATATCGTTGTCAATTTTGCCTAAAGCATCGAAATAGTTGTTCATTTTGACATTATATTCCTTCTTTATATCATTTGATTGCAGTCTGTGTACATCTATTCTTCTATTTTTATTCGGTTGGTATAACTTCTTCAGTTTAATTCTCATTTTAGCTATGCAGAGGTTATGATCGCTTCCGATCTCTGCACCTCTGTATGCTCTGACGTCTTGAACTGATGAGCGAAATTTAGCGCTTATGCAGAAGTGATCTATCTGGTTCTTAGTTCTGCCATCAGGTGAATTCCATGTTATCTTGTGGATATTCTTATGTGGAAAGATGGTGTCTGCCACAACGAGGTTTGATATTTCACAAAGTTCTAGAAGTCTTTCGCCATTTTGATTCATACAGCCTATGCCATGAGTACCGAGATATCTTTGTACTCCATCGTTGTTGTCACCTACTTTGGCGTTAAAATCACCCATGACTGCTATTATGTCATGCTTGGGTATTGTGTTGATGGTACTTAGAAGTGCTTCATAGAAGTCATCTTTTGTGGTATCAAGAGCGTCGTTAGTTGGTGCATAACATTGTACAATTGAGAGCTTGAAAAATCGTTTCTGAAATCTAGCTAATATTAGCCTCTCATTGATAGGTACCCAGCTGATAAGCGATGCTGCTGCTTTCTGTGTCATTAGGATGGCTACTCCCTCTGTGTGACGATTATCATTACTACCAGAGTATATAATTTGCTTTTTTTCTTCTGAAATATATTTTATGCCCTTCCCCGTCCATCTACACTCGCTGACACCCAATAAGTCCAACTTATAATTATCCATTTCTTTAATTACTTCTTCCAATTTTCCGTCTTGATACATAGTTCTTACATTCCAGTATCCAATTTTAGAAATCTCCTTAGCCCCCAAGATATTAGAGTGAGTCATGTTTACTGTCGAGCCTGGTTCTGTTTCGGTAACAATAGCTTGTTTTACGATAGTGAATTGTTAACTCACTGATCAACCCTCCGATCCAACCGACCGATTCGAGGGTTTCGAGGTCAGTTATAGGGAAATATCTACACCACTAGATACTCTGGTGTATCTCTTATTCTATAATTTAACATAACATGGTGATATCCATCGAAATATACACATTCCTGATGTTTTTCTTTCGGCGTCTAAGGTGAGAAACGAATTTCACCTCCATCTTGGAAGGGTAGATGCATTATACCAACTGTCTATTTCTGCAAGGTCCATTTTGTCCCCGCCTTCTTTTCTGTAAACACGAGCTAACGCAATGTTTACCATCGTCGTTGACCTGTCAGTCATAACAGGAAATAAATCACGCTTTGTTTTACCGCGTTCCACTCACGCGAGCTTATCTGTCAATCATATAATACTTGACAGACAGCACGCGAGAGAGAGATAACAGACTTCTTTGAAGTTTTGCTCAGGGGAAATCTAAAAAATCCCCAATATCCTTTGATCTGGGAACACGGGCATCCTACAAGGAAACCCGCTAGTAGAACAGAAAGTCTTTTGATGTCGGTCAAAGCTCCAGACGAGAAACTCTGGAAGACCGAAAAGTAAAGCCTTTCATCTTGATACCCCTAGCTTCTGAATTTTTGTCTCACACAGGAGCGCGAAATAACGCATTAGAGATCAAGAGGAATTTAATTATATACATACTACTGTTCTATAACCCAACTATCAGTCGTCACTCAGAATTTGAGAATAATCTAGCGCGCAGCCTTAAACCATTTCTTTTGGATTGTTATAATTGATTCGTGGAGATTTAATTCTGTATTTCGGGTAAGAGGAAAATAGTTCCAAGTGTTAGAAGTATTTCACGATGATAGCATTTATAGTTAAACACTTATACTTCAATTAGATTTTTTCTCGCTAGTAAGGCGTATTAAATAAAATAACGCGTAGCGATTTTCATAACCAGCTATTCAATTAAAATGTCAAACCACACCACCGACGCTACATAGCTGAGACGAGGCGGTAATTTGTGTTCACAGTGTAGACGGTTAACCAGACCGGGCTTAGAAGCTAAACGACTGATAGTGGGAGGGAAATAAATACTGTTTATATTTCATTTTTTTTTATTATTGTTATTATAGCGTCTATTATTTTTTTTTAAATGCCATACGACAAATTAACAGACCGCGACAATTTACTAGATACTAAGTGTATCTACAATACAGGATATATACCACACGACATGAAGACATTAGTTTTTATAACATTGCCCAAAAAACCAAATGCAACAGAATGTTCAGACTTCAGAACAATCCGCCTGATGAGTCATGCAATTAAGATACTTCTCAAAATCATACAGGAAAGAATAAAAAGTAAAGTAGACAGCGAAATCCAAGAAGAACAGTTTGGTTTTAGACGGAACAGTGGAACAAGAGAGGCAATATTTTGCCTAAGAATATTAGCAGAAAAATATACAGAGGTCCAAAAAAGTATGTACATGTGCTTCATTGACTATAAGAAGGCTTTTGACAGAGTCCATCATGAGAAAATAATTGAATGCCTCAAAGACATAGGTATTGATGGAAAAGATATAAGAATACTCAGTAACCTTTATTGGGAGCAAAATGCCACAGTAAGATCTGGAAGGATTATTCACCATACATAGACATAAAAAGAGGTGTCAGACAAGGTTGTGTGCTGTCCCCTTGCCTATTTAATTTATACACCGAAAAATTTTCCAACAGATACAGGAAATACCAGGACTGAACATCAGTGGAAGGTCAATAAATAACCTTAGATATGCAGATGATTCCGTGTTGTTAGCTGAAAGTGAACAGGAGTTACAAGAACTAGTGAAGCAAGTGAACAGCATAAGTCATGAATATGGACTCGACATTAATATTGAGAAAACAAAAACTATGATAATTAGCAAAACACGATAAACCCACATTAAAGATAAGCGTAAATGGGAAAATCCTGGAACAAGTCAAGAGCTACGTATATCTTGGTCATATAATAACAGAAGATGGCAGATGTGAAACAGAAATCAAGAAGAGAATAGGAATGGCCAAAGCCACATTCAACAACATGAAACATATACTGACATCCAAACAGTTATCTCACAAATTAAAACTGAGAATCATAAAGTGTTATATATATTCTGCATTTCTGTATGGTACGGAAACATGGACGATGAATAAGAATTTGGAAGAAAGAATTGAGGCTTTTGAAATGTGGATATATAGAAGAATGGGGCGTATCTCATGGAAAGAGATGAAAACAAATAAGGAGGTCCTAGAAAATCTAGGTATGAAAAGAGAACTAATGAGGGAGGTCAAAGTTCGGCAGCTAAAATATTTTGGCCACATAAAAAGGCATAACACCTTGCAGAAGACCATAACAGAAGGGAGAGCTGAAGGCAAACGTGCAAGGGGAAGACAGCGCTATAAGTGGGAAGATAACATCAAGAGATGGACAGGAAAGAGTCTATCAGAGTGCACCACCAAGACAAGAGACAGAAGACGTTGGAGATCCATTACAGCCAACCTTCGTTGTGGAGATGGCAACTGATGATGATGATGAAGTGATAGGTGATAATTTGTACGTGGCGCATTGTGAGAAGAAAATAATAAATAACACTGTGCGTGTGACTGCCAGCTGTGAGAAGGGGCGGGAGAGTCTTCATTGACTCAGTCCGACCCACCTCCGTGGCCAGCGGTGTCTGTGTTTAAGGCGTAGGGAAAAAACACCGTGTATCTTTTAAATTAATATATGTATATATATATATATATATATATATATATATATATATATATATATATATATATATATATATATATATATATATATATATATATATATATATATATATATATATATATATATATATATATATATATATATATATATATATATATATATATATATATATATATATATATATATATATTTCCATAGAGTGGTAGCATTTTCCCATAAAATGTTTCTTGTAGTTTTAGCAGACCTGATCCCAAGTGGACGGACCAGCGGTCTTTTCTTTTCCATTTCCATGGTTAAGCGTTTACAAGCCGAAGATACTGTATGACTATAAATTATGCTACTGACTTACAAAATCCAGGATACTATTTTATCAGCCAACAGTGGCGTATACCTGACACATTATTATTATTTTCCCCAACACCTGACAGTTGTAATCCCAGTGGAGTACCAATCTATATACTGTGCAGGAGTGGCCCTCTGGCAAAGAGTCGGCCGATAGAAAATCCACCATCATCATTTGTAGCACCGGTTTATTCCAGAACTCTAGAAGTGTTCCCCTCTATTAAATGGTAAACCATCAAGGACCCTCACATATTCAATATGTGTAGTAAACCCTATATCCAAATAGACGTTCTAGCCGAGGGGGAAACCAGACTGTTTTCCCTCCCTCCCTCAACACTGCAAGAGTTGTCGCAACGAAATTATTCAGTTATAGTTCCTGTATCTAGAATCACATTCCCCTGTGCACACATCGGAGGAGCAGTGCTATTTTTTTTAGAATAGTGAAGACAACCCTTTATGATTTATACTATTTCCAGGATTCATCGTGGACCTTAACTTATTCGGCGTTCACCACATTATTTTTTTTTTTTTTTTAGATGAACTGTGGCCAATTTGTGTTCTCGACAGCTGGGGGTGATACACTAATCAACAGTAAAATAGGGATTATGTTCATGGAATAAATGTACCAAGGGATACTACAGACCCAAGGGAAGAAATACAAAATAGGTAAGAGTGTGAGAGGTTGCCACATGAATGAGAGAGCGTGTGTTGATTTTTTGTTGCTGGAAATTATCTATTAATCTTTGGTGGTTTGATTTGATTCTGTTTACTTTACTTGGTCTTGTGTTGTACCAATATTGTTATTCTGTAAACCTAGTGGGTAAATATTTTCTTTGGGTTATTTTCCTTTATACGGTGAAGGCGCACCATTCTTCTTTATTTCCTCTATATGTAAATGCTTTTTCTTGATATCTTTGGATAACTTGATGTTGTAAAACAGTTTAGTGATAATAAACAACAAGAAAACTTAACGTTGTGTGTTGGTCAGACCCATACCCATTTATCCTTAGTTTTTTTCACGTTTGTGTGCCATTGTTGTCACATATTGTTGTGTGTGTAGAGTAACTTGTTCTTTCATTAGATAGGGAGGCAAAGACTGTCTTATAATAAAGCATAGTTGTACGGATAGGCTGGATGAGAGAAACCTACTCACTCCAGATACATATCTTTCCCTCAACCTACCACCTGTGAAATCTATTTCTATACATTCTCGTGTATCAGTCAATCTTTACTTTTTATCTAGACTGGGCCCAATAAACCAATTAACCTACCGTACGACACAGTCTATTAATAATAGTAGTATATATTGGTATAGTATAAAACCATCATCATACTAAGGAGTTTGAAAAATAGAAAAATAATATATTTAAATTATTGCCTATTTGGTGAAAAGGGGGGGGGGGGCACTAAAAAGCCTAGCGGCCCTTTTTGGCTTAATCTGGCCCTAGGTTTAGGTTCTTCGAGGCCCAAGGCAAGCGTGAACGTGTTAGGCCTCTTAAATAAGTTAATATATTTGTGCACGAAGCCCTAGACAAAAGCCTAGGTTGCCTTTATCTAAAACTGTCAGGTATGTCGTACGGGGGGGCGGGCTGAGAACTTCATTACGTAAAACACCGTGCTACAGACACCACTGATGTAGAAGTTGATGAGTGGACTGAGTTTGTCCATACCAAAGGTCTTTATTTTACGTGACTAGTGTCAAAGCCCGTCATAAGAAAGGAATTAAATTCAAAAGCATCAATACCTAACTGCAATTTTAATTATTCCGACACTTTTGGAAAAACAATGTTAGTTGTGAACATTCGATTTTCCATTAAAAGAGCACCTTGATTTTCTGTTGTTTTAATTTGTACTTTTACATTGTTGGGATTTGTCGATCGAGACAGTGCGACGTACAGCTGTCCGTGAGAGAAGACTGGCTCGTTCAAAAAGATTCCAACATGTTCAAATGTTTGCCCCTGATATTTGTTGATGGTTATCGCAAATGATGGAATGACTGGAAATTGGCGACGTTTGCGCCATCTTTGCTGATGTTTACGATTCAAGCGCATACGACGCTCATGGGGTTTGTTGTCTATTTTCTTTACTTACACTCAACTTGTTGTAGGAAACACATGTGGACATTTTACAAAGATATTTGTTTTAAATCCGGTGTTAAAGTCTGAACATGCACGCCTTTCACAGTTAGATTTTATTGACGCATGCACACCAACACTTGCGCACTTTTCTTTGTTACTATTTTCGGGAGAGTACATATAAGGGAAACAATACAATTAATGTCTAACTTTCAACCAAAGTTGCATCCCTTAGCGTTACGCACTGACAGAAAAAGGTGAGATTTTATATACAGGATAATTTGACTGTGAAGGGGCGATAAGCCGACATTGAATATAAAAATAAATGGGAAAATCCTTGAATAAGTCAACTCGTATCTTGGTAATATAGTAACAGAAGATGGCAGATGTGAAACAGAAATCAAGAAGAGAATAGGAATGGCCAAAGCTACATTCAATAGCATGAGACACATACTAACATCTAAACAGTTAACTCACAAATTCAAACTGAAAATCATTACATGTTATATATATTCTTCATTATAGTCCGGTATAGAAACATGGACGATGAACAAGCAATTGCAAGAAATAATTGAGGCCCTTGAGATGTGGATATGTAGAAGAATGGGGCACGTCTCATGGAAAGAAAATAAAAAAAAAATAAAGAGATCATAGGAATGAAAAGATAATTAATGAAGGAGATCAAAATTAGGCAGTTCAAACATTCTGGTCATGTGAAAAGACATAACACCTTACGGAAGACCATAATAGAAGGTCAGAGTTGAAGATCAACGTGCAAGAGGAAGACAGCGTTATAAGTGGGAATATAACATAAGACATGGACAGGAAAAAGTATTATCAGTGCACCATCAAGACAAGAGACAGGACAGAGTCTATCAGAGTGCACCATCAAGACAAGAGACAGGACAGAGTCTATCAGAGTGCACAATCAAGACAAGAGACAGGACAGAGTCTATCAGAGTGCACAATCAAGACAAGAGACAGGACAGAGTCTATCAGAGTGCACCATCAAGACAAGAGACAGGAAAGAGTCTATCATAGTGCACCATCAAGACAAGAGACAGGACAGAGTCTATCAGAGTGCACCATCAAGACAAGAGACAGGGAAAAGTCTTATCAGAGTGCACCATCAAGACAACAGACAGAAGACGTTGGAGATCCGCTGCAGCCGACCTTCGATGTAAAGATGGCACCTGATGATGATGATAATTGGGAAGGGAAAGAAAGAATAATCCAACTGGTTGAATCCAGTTTAATGTGTTTTGACATCTGTTGACATCTATTCAACAGGATTATTCAAATCAGTACGACCACGCACTCTCAATAACCTTGACATCTCACTATAATTGTGTCGTCTTGTGACATTTAATAACTGTGGAAGGAAATAAAGAATAGGTAAGTCATATTTTAAACTGGAGATTTTACTAGTACCAGGTTATACCTCTCCCGCACCACTAGGAGCTAATACCGCGTTAAGCACAGCTATTCAAAAGTTGACTTTGAAGTTAAATGGGCTCTAAGTGTTTGGGTCAAATATGATTCTAATGTCAAAATGTGCGTCATATACCGACGACAGGAAACAAATGTATATGCTTCTAAGAAAGTGAGGGGAAACAAACTTCCGAATTATTTCAGCATAATTCTAAGTGGTAAATAAGAAATAAACAAATATATATAGACAGAGAGAGATGTTTTCCTACGGGCTATACACTGGATTACAAGAGGCAAATAAGAAATGAACAAGTAGATATAGACAGAAAGAGA
The DNA here is from genome assembly GCA_024509875.1 of Oreohelix idahoensis. Taxonomy (NCBI): domain Eukaryota; kingdom Metazoa; phylum Mollusca; class Gastropoda; order Stylommatophora; family Oreohelicidae; genus Oreohelix; species Oreohelix idahoensis. Next base: position 93,391 of record JAMPIV010005605.1, on the reverse strand, counting down.
TGTTTTCCTACTGGCTATACACTGGATTACAAGAGGTAAATAAGAAATGAACAAGTAGATATAGACAGAAAGAGATGTTTTCCTACTGGCTATACACTGGATTACAAGAGGTAAATAAGAAATGAACAAGTAGATATAGCAAAAAGCGGTTCTGTGTAGCTAAGCCCACGTAATTTAGATCATTAGAAGATAGTCCTTTAATCTTCAGGTCGGTCATGACAGGGCCTTGTGTAAACTGTTTTGTTGTGGAATTCTTTGTAGAATAAAAGACAACAAAAAGATAACTAATTAAACAAGAAAAAAATACAACAAACAAGCATAATACATGAAGTTATGGCGAGACGTGATCACCAGTTACACTCGCAATGGCACTTGAAGAAAATAAATACGTTTTACATGTTATTTCCTAGAAAACAAAAACAATGAAATAAATAGAGGAATTAATCATTCCTTGTAACTGACATTTGCGTTACAGTTTATTTCATGCAAGACTAGTGTGAGGCTGGCAAGCGCATCGTGTCTAAATTACCACAGAAACCAGTACTACTAGAGAAAGTGAAGGCTTCATGCAACAGGACCAGCTACAGTTGATGCTCCATGCTCTGTTGGAAGCACAAAGAAAAATTATGACGATGTATGTGTAGGTTCGCTAGGTAAAAGACAAATTGTCAGGAAAAGCTGGTGGCGGAGTCAAAAAATGTCAGGTCGACTTAATACAGGCATACCTCGGAGATATTGCGGGTTCGGTTCCAGACCACCGCAATAAAGCTGGTCACACCCATTTTTTTGGGCTTCCCAGTGCATATAAAAGTCTAAAATCATGTTTACATCATGTCTATTAAGTGCGCAATAGCGTTAGGTCTAAAAAGAACAATGTACTGTATAAATACTTTATCGTTTAAAAAAAAAAAATGTTAATCTTCATCATCTGGGCCTTCAGCGAATTGTAATCTTTTTGCTGGTGGAGAGCCAAAATCTGCCGGAAGAAGAAAGCATGTTCTAATAAATAAACATGAATAATTTGAAAAAAGCGCAATATCTGCGAAGCGCAATAAAGCGAGGTATGCCTGACGTGTTTAATTGTTCCGTCAATTTAATTAACTTGTTGGTCTTGCTACCAGCAGATCCTGGTAAGTTCAGTCACGTGGTCTGTGTAGAAATGAGCTGTTAAGTACGAGTCTGATGTCTATCGTCTGCGTTTTTAAAAGCTTTTTTTTTTAAATTCTATCAATCTTTTTTTTTCTCTATGTCTTTTTCCTTGTGTTGTAACAAAAAGATAAATGGTGGTCACATAGCATATACTATCGTAGGGGATGTAAGCGTTAGATACTTCACAATACTAGATCTCGCTTCGAGAAGTGGGGTAACCAGTTCCTTTCCTCCCTGCCTTCCTTCAATCAAGAGCAGAGCCAGGAACCCATTTACAGCTGGGTAGACTGGAACGTGTCGCCATCATGTTTCGAAACCGGTACTTTCGCCGCGACAGGCCAGCGCTCTAACCACTCTGCCAATTGGACGCGTCTTCTGTTGTAGCTAACAATAAAACAGTTTTTGCAGACATTTTCTTTAGAATATGTTTCCAGTGTTTTCAACGTTAAAATAATTATTTCTGGCTCTTAATTAAAAAACAAATACAAAAAAAAAGATTATTACCAGCTAGCTTTGCCACCTCTCCCGTCAAAAATATCATTATTATTATCATCATAACCTCTACACCTCACGGTAGAAGAGGAACGACTAAGTAAGTAAATTATCATCATCAAAGAAGACACGGAGAGAAAAGGGTTATAATTCCGTTAGGCGTGTCATAAGATTCGGTTAATATGAAGCTGGCAATCTCAACAAATAGCTGCAGGAAACAACTAGTGCAAGACCGCATGAATAGTTTGATGCAGGCTTCCTGTGGACCAGATGCGTGGTGGCTCCATGAGTACTAATCATACTAAGGCCCCCGTATAGTTTCAGGGGTATATGAAGATAAACATACTAAGGCCCCCGTGTTGTTTCAGGGGTCTATGAAGATAATCATACTAAGGCCCCCGTGTAGTTTCAGGGGTATATGAAGATAATCATACTAAGGCCCCCGTCTAGTTTCAGGGGTTTATGAAGATAATCATACTAAGGACCCCGTGTAGTTTCAGGGGATTATGAAGATAATCATACTAAGGCCCCCGTGTAGTTTCAGGGGTATATGAAGATAATCATACTAAGGCCCCCGTGTAGTTTCAGGGGTGTATGAAGATAATCATACTAAGGCCCCCGTGTAGTTTCAGGGGTATATGAAGATAATCACACTAAGGCCTCCGTCTAGTTTCAGGGGTTTATGAAGATAATCATACTAAGGACCCCGTGTAGTTTCATGGGTTTATGAAGATAATCATACTAAGGCCCCCGTGTAGTTTCAGGGGTATATGAAGATAATCATACTAAGGCCCCCGTGTAGTTTCAGGGTTTTTTTTAAGATAATCATACTAAGGACCCCGTGTAGTGTCAGGGGTATAGGAAGATAATCATACTAAAGCCCCCGTGTAGTTTCAGGGGTTTATGAAGATAATCATACTAAGGCCCCCGTATAGTTTCAGGTGTTTATGAAGATAATCATACTAAGGCCTCCGTGTAGTTTCAGGGGTCAATAAAGATAATCATACTAAGGCCCCCGTGTAGTTTCAGGGGTCACTGTTGGGCATATCAAAGGATCACGTGACACGCCTATTGAGGCATATTGGGAATACGGTGTTAGGCCCGTATTTTCTTGACCATCGGCATACTAGGGGTGATGTGGTCAGCATCACGCCGGCCGCCTTAACCTTCACAGAAGTTGCTGTGGTACCCAATTCATGAGGCTAGGTCGACCCCGGAGCCGTTTGCGGTCTACAAAAATCCCACCTCAACTGGGGATCGAACCATGGACCACCGAGCCAGGAAGCCAGTGCACTAACCACTAGGCTATCGCGGCTCCTGGGCATATCAAAGAAGACAACTAATATGAGATTGTGCACGGCGTTGGCAACCCCGTCAGATAAAATACATTGTTACAGAAACTGCTAATGTAGGAGGAGCATGATACTGGCTTCATGCACGTGGACCAGCTGTAGTGTTGACCTCGTGCTCGATAAGAGACATAAAGGACAAGAAGGACTATATAATCATATTAAGTATTCACATTAAAATATGTTAATGGCAGGGAGGATCGTGTGATTCGCGTGCATAGCTAGGCGGGGTTGTCGCACGGAAGGTCCTGGGTTCGAGTCCTGGGTAAGCCACTCACGTCTGTTGTTTTTCTGTTGTCAAGTGTTCTACTTCTTTATTTCTTACGAGTGCCTGAAAACATACCTTTATGTTTGTCTAATATTTATTTACTGTTTACAGGCCTCGGGTTTCCCTTCCTTATGTGTTATAAACGTATACACGGGCAAGTTTCACTACTGGCTTTGCTTCTTCTTCGTTCACTTTCAGACGACAACTTGAATACGTTCACAGAAAGCAGTGATCAGATCGAAGTAGGTGGTATCTCCGTCGAGTTTTTCCAGGAATGGACTGTGTTAATTAATTAATATTTTTCTTTTGTCCCTTACATTTTAATTCCATTCATTCGTCTCATCTGTTGCTCCTCGTGAAACATGCAGTCACCACTGTAGCTAGCCTCTTTACTGCAAGAAGCATGCATAAAAGTATTTGCTTCTGCAGCAGTAGTTTATGTAGAAATCTATTTTACATGATGAACTTGCCAACCCTAAAACAACATCAAATTAATTGCCTTGTACCACAGTATTCCTACTCCTCCCCGGGAACGACACAAGCCATTTTTAAGTTGCTCTTGCACTTTTAGTGTCAACCGTATGTTGTCAGCAGCACTTTTAGTGTCAACCGTATGTTGTCAGCAACAAAAGATGTCATTATAAAAAAGCACATCTAACTGCGAACCCGGACATATAAACATGTGATATCAATAACGAAATAGTAAAAAATGTGGTTTGTTTGTTTATGTACTTTAAACTACAAAATTCTGGTCTGCTTGTACTTTCTGTGCACGGAATAGTGTGCGTGTACTTTTAACTACAGTGAGTCTCAAAATGTTATTTTCAGGGAAAGTGACTCCACGAATTAAAGTGTTTAAAAAAAAAAAAAAGCAGTCTGACACTATGATGCGTCGAAACATACCGTGACTCTTTCTCTATGTGACTCTTTCTCTATGTGACTCTTTGTTTTTGTTGTCTCTCTTTGTCACACGTCAATTCTTGTTGTCTTTTGGAACATGTTTATACGTAACAAGTAAAGGTAATCGAAAAGCAGATACTGCCGGTGTGGTGAAGTGTTTGAGACTTCACTATACTAGGTCTAGCTTCGAGAGGTGGGAGGACGAGTTCCCTTCCTCGCTGCCTTTCTCGTCCTTAACTCAAGAACAGAGTCCGGTACCAATTTACAACTGGGTAGACTGAAGAGTGACGATGTCATGAATCGATTCTGATTGTTGTTGTTGTTGTTTTTTTTTTTTAAACTAGGGCTGCTGAGCTTTTCGCTCTTTAGCAGCCAATACCAAGTTGATGACTCCTTGGTATTATCTACACTGTAGATCTAGGCTTTTTTCTGTGGTTTTTCTGCCATTCTGAAACGTGTTGAGTTGAAGTCATGAGCTCCGGTTTCTCCAGCTTGGCTTGCATTTAAAGGATCGTCACATCTGGTCTCAAGCTTGGAGTGTATGGCACACTGTGCATTTCCCGCCATCCAAGGTGGTTCTCCAACTATGCAGCTAAAATACTGTACTCTGGTTCTGGGCTCTCCCAAGGAATTGTCACGTCCTACAAAGAGCCACTTCTCAGCTCACCCTGCCTGTCACTGGATCCATAGTGAGATCCTTCTGCATGTAGTCAACCAAGTCAATTTACGCCTGGGGCTCAAGTGACTTCTCCAAGCTTAGTGTGCAATGCTGGGTTCTCAACAAGTTTCACCATAAGGAAAATCCCTGGAAGTGTGTGGATGATTTCAAGAGTCAATGACGATGTAATTAGCCTCACAGACATAGGTTCACTTCCACGTACATATATTGTAGCATTGTGCATAGCTGGTGGTCAAATAAGGATGACTCCAGATATGTCTCCATGCATATCGAACCCGGTATGTTTGCAGCGAGAGACCAGCGCTCTAACGCATCTGTTGATCGGATGATCGCCTGAAGTATAGTGTTGATAATTAGTAAGCCCTGCTAGCTACGCTAACGCTGTCCAGACCTCCTTCATATGCGAATAAAATGTTAGTTTCGCAGACTTTTTTGTTTTTGTTTTGAGGGGTTTCCCTTCTTGTGACGAGACACGTTCCTTTCAGCTTAGACAAGTCCGTTGATTATATCTGAGAGCAATTTAACATTCAAAAATAAGTGTTAACTGAAGCGCTGAGTTGATAACATTTTAAGCCATGAAAAAGACTACTAGCATCTATCAGCTACAATGAACTAGCCCTGAAAAGGATTAGTCCTGAAAAGGACTGCTAGCCCGACCAGCGTTGATAGCAGGGCCGGATTAAGCCAAGAAGGGCCTCTAGGCTTTTTGATGTTTGGGGCCCCCTTCATCTAATAGGCAATAATGTTAATATATTTTTGTTTTCAAACCCCTTAGCATGGTGATGGTATATATTACTAATTAGTATTATTAATAGAATAGCAACTAGTTCATGCAACGTTACGATTTTTCCCGGGGTGCATTATGTTTTTTAAGCTATTTTTGTTTCTACGGTCTTTTTAGAACGTTATGAATGTGATTGCAAAGTGCAAACATTTTCTTTATGTACATAAATCTATGCATTCTGTTTTACCTTATACGCGGTCTTCCAAGAGCTCCGGACCCCTAGGCTTCAGCTTACTTAGCCTAATGGATAATCCGGCCCTGGTTGATAGATACTAAGTCCTGACAAAGACTAACATTATCTATCTGCTAGCATGATGACGGCCTAAGTACATGCCCTGAAAAGTACAACCAGCAAAGCCAACCCTGCCCGTACTTCTTCAGTGTTCAGCGAACACCTGTTAAATACTGCTATTAGGTGGAAGACTAAATCTACAAGAAGATTCATGTTTTTATTTAGCAGATGTACACGCTTGCGAGTCTGGTTGCGAATTTTCAGTTATCTTTCGTGGCGGTGTAAATATCTTTACAAGCTAGGGGATCATCGCCTATCCCACGGTCCCACCGAAACATCCAGGCCCACCCACGACGGTGGACTTACATTTATAAAGCGAAACAAATACACCAAAACCTATCACGCAGTTTGTAAGTACTCACATATCGACGCAATTTCTACCCCATATTTCTGTACTTGTCAAAAAATGTATCTTATGCGCATGCCATCACATTGATGCAACAAATCAATAGGAACAGCGTGGTTCTTCAGAAACTTCGCCTCTAGAATGATCAAGCTGAGCCATATAAACACAATATTTCTCTTTTTTTTTTCTTTGTAGTTTAGACTTGAAGGCAAACTTTTTTTCCCCATACATCGTACTTTCACTCATCATCATCATCATCATCATCATCATCATCATCATCATCATCATCATCATCATCATCATCATCATCATCATCATCATCATCATCATCATCATCATTATCCTTCTTCAGTTCCCTAAGGAGTTAAAAAGCCTTCATTAAATTAATGCCAAACCTTTCTGACCCGTGCCATCCGTTTAAGGCCTTTTAATGTCGTATTTATCCCGTGCAGATTCGTCTTCCAGATCCCTGTTACGCGTGTTTTTCAGTCACCTTTTACGTCTCTTACGTTGGGTATTCCACAACAAGGACTGCCCTGAAGTATCAACGGGTTTTCCCAATCAGATGCCCTATGCATAGCTAGCATCTTCTGCTGATCTCGTGTTCTACTGGCGCCTGTGTAGTTCTTGTCACTAGTTTCCCATTGGAGATCTTGCATCAACGTTTGCTGCTAGGGCAGGTGCCCAGGGAAGGCGCAGAGGAAATACAAGCGAAGTGTTAAGTGTCTACCAAAAAAATTATCTCCGATGTTTTCTCACTGGATACAATTCTAAATGTTAAATTCTAACGGTGTTGGCGAAGATACCTCTTTTAGTATTAATCCCATTTGCTACAATTGATCTCTGCGATAACAAATACTTGAAATTCGGTGGATGTCAGGCATGACATGCGCCTACCACTGTTCTGTACCTCGAATGTATGCCCATATTGACATAAAACCGCAATAGCCATCTCATTAAGGTCATTTATTTATTTTGTGTGTTTGTGTTCGCCAATCTGAGGGGTTTTGAGTTTTTATGTTTTCTTCTTCTGTCTATTTGGAGCAGTGCTCCTACGGTTTTCTTGCAAACTCAGAGGGTTGCACCAACGCAGCAGGCCCCGAAGCCAGGCACGTGTAAATAGCGAGGTGTGCAATGCCACGAGCTGGATGTTCCTCCACACTGTAGTGATTTTCGTGTATGAGAAAGTCACCGTTTCGCCACACAATCTGGGAGGGTCCGTTGCTGTGGTCACAACACGCAGCCTTTGGAGGACAAAAATTAACAAAATTAAATGGTATGGAATCAGTGTTACAAACTGATGTATACAGGAAACACGGATTCACCCTTCTTCAGCAACAGTTACAAACAGGCGAGAAAGAAAAATATAGACAGGTCAACAGACAACGGCAAAGGACACTGCAAGCACGTAGCCCCCTTATTCATTCACTTTCGAGACAGTGTTCGGCGGGCTAGTTTCTTTTTTTTTTCTTTTTAGGTGAAGAATTGGCTAGAAATGAAATCGACATCTTTAATATGTCTTGAATGGTTCATTGATTAATTTGGGGAAGGATGTAAACATTAAGCTTACTCTCGGAGAAGGCGTGACGGCAACACGTTTGAGAAACCCTGTGCTAGAACAACGCGCTCCGAGAATCTGTCTTTGTTCTTTACTAAGAATTGTTTGTTCACACTTTTCCAACCAGGATATAAAATCAGATGAAATATCGTCTCCGCATAAAATTCTGGCTACAGTAAATTGTCAACACATTTTTTTTTCTGTCCCTTCCATTGACTGTGTACTCTAGCTGACTATTTCCATATCGACATTTCGCTTCTGTCACTGATCTCTGCTCGTTTAATTGCTGCTGGGTTTTTCTCCGACTCTTTTTTCGTGATGGTTGTTGATAAATTGTTATGTTTATCTACTCGTGTTTGTTCTTTATACACTTATTTCTCATGTCATTATATTACAATTTGTGAATAATAATATCTTCTTTTGATCGATGGTAGGGTCAGCGGTTTAACCATTAGATGAACATGGCCGTCGTTTAGGGCGACTAAAATATATATAAAACAACCTGTGTTACCATATGAGCAGTTTGCTTATGACACCACATGCCCTATCTGCCTATGGCCCAAATGCCTGGTCTGCTTATGACACCAAATACCCTGTCTGCCTATGGCACCAAATACCCTGTCTGTCTATGACACCAAATACCCTGTCTGCCTCTGGCACCAAATACCTTATTTGCCTCTGGCACCAAATACCTTATTCGCCTCTGGCACCAAATACCTTATTCGCCTCTGGCACCAAATACCTTATTCGCCTCTGGCACCAAATACCTTATTTGCCTCTGGCACCAAATACCTTATTTGCCTCTGGCACCAAATACCTTATTTGCCTCTGGCACCAAATACCTTATTTGCCTCTGGCACCAAATACCTTATTTGCCTCTGGCACCAAATACCTTATTCGCCTCTGGCACCAAATATCTTATTCGCCTCTGGCACCAAATACCTTATATCCCTCTGGCACCAAATACCTTATTCGCCTCTGGCACCAAATACCTTATTTGCCTCTGGCACCAAATACCCTATTTGCCTCTAGCACCAAATACCCTTTTTGCCTCTGGCACCAAATACCTTATTTGCCTCTGGCACCAAATACCTTATTTGCCTCTGGCACCAAATACCTTATTTGCCGCTGGCACCAAATACCGTATTTGCCTCTGCACCAAATACCTTATTTGCCTCTGGCACCAAATACCTTATTTGTCTAGGGCTCCAGATTATAGCAGGCAGACGCTGGAACTGAGATGGCCACATCCTCAGAAGTGACCTTGACACCATCACCAGAGCTGCCATGTTATTGACTCAAAAGGAAAGCGAAAGCGGGGTGGGTCAAAAGCTGGGGCCCCTCACAAAGGATGGCTGCCGACCAAGCAAAGTGGAGATAGTTTGTCGCTGCCCTACAAGGCGCCACCTGGCGTGATGGTCACTGTTTGCTTTGTCAGTCAGCGTCCAAGGACCAAAGAAAAAAATACCAAATACCCTGTTTGTCTAATGCACCTAATACCCTGTTTGTCTAATGCACTTAATACCCTGTTTGTCTAATGCACCTAATACCCTGTTTGTCTAATGCACTTAATACCCTGTTTGTCTAATGTACCTAATACCCTGTTTGTCTAATGCACCTAATACCCTGTTTGTCTAATGCACCTAATACCCTGTTTGTCCAATGCACCTAATACCCTGTTTGTCTAATGCACCTAATACCCTGTTTGTCTAATGCACCTAATACCCTGTTTGTCTAATGCACCTAATACCCTGTTTGTCTAATGCACCTAATACCCTGTTTGTCTAATGCACCTAATACCCTGTTTGTCTAATGCACATAATACCCTGTTTGTCTAATGCACCTAATACCCTGTTTGTCTAATGCACCTAATACCCCGTTTGTCTAGTGCACCAAATACCCTGTTTGTCTGGAGCACCAAATACCCTGTTTGTCTGGAGCACCAAATACCCTGTTTGTCTAGTGCACCAAATACTCTGTTTGTCCGGAGCACCAAATACCCTGTTTGTCTAGTGCACCAAATACTCTGTTTGTCTGGAGCACCAAATACCCTGTTTGTTTAGTGCACCAAATACTCTGTTTGTCTAGTGCACCCAATACCTTGTTTGTCTAGTGCACCAAATACCTTGTTTGTCTAGTGCACCAAATACCCTGTTTGTCTGGAGCACCAAATACCTTGTTTGTTTAGTGCACCAAATACTCTGTTTGCTACAGCACCAAATACCCTGTTTGTCTGGAGCACCAAATACCTTGTTTGTTTAGTGCACCAAATACTCTGTTTGCTACAGCACCAAATACCCTGTGTATCTAGTGTACCAAATACCCGGTTTATCTAGTGCACCAAATACTCAGCTTGAATAAGGCTGTTAGGCAGTCATTGTATTGTTCAGGAGACTTCCATCCAGAATGTACGCTTCTCTGGTATCCCATCACAGTTTACATCTACACTTTGCCCGGGATAAACATTTCAACTTAGCTCGTTACATCTCGGCTGTGTCATCAATATTATTATGACCCTATAACTTCGAATTCACACCAAGCCGTTCTATCCTGTACCATCAATTCAGTGCCCTTTTCATCAATCAATCAATCAGTCAGTCAATCAATACCCTTTAGCTCCCCAAGGTTCATAGGCCTGTACCAAACACATGCCAAGTCTTCCTGTCACGTGCCATCAGCTGACGTTCTTTCCACGCCTTCCTCATCATTTTCACTTCCGTCTCCAGTTCTCTTCTCCGTGTGTTTTTCAATCTACCTCTGATTCTCTTTCTCTGGGGATTTCAGAGCAAGGACTGCCTTGTAATGCTATCAACAGGCTTCCTCCACGTGTGACCTATCCATCGCCATCGTCTTCTTCTCATTTCTTGTTCCACTGGCGCTTGTCTGGTTTTTGCCAGTTCCACATTGATGGCCGAGTCATACCATTTCAATCCTTATTTCCGCGTCTTCTTGATATCTTCTATGTCTATCTCCAATTTCCTTCTCCCTGTGTTTTTCTGACTGCTACAACATTCTTCCACTGTAGATTCCAGACCAAGGATCGACTTGTAATGTCATTAATAAATTAGAAAGCTGTATAATTAAACTATGTAATTAAATTTAAATATTGCATAGGAAATAAGGATTTCATAATAGGAAAGCTTATGAGAACCTACCGTCAAGTATTCTTTTTAGAATAAAGCAAAAATAAATATGAATTACAAATTGGTATATGGTCAAGTTTACAAGTGAACAATACACGATAAACACAGAACGTTTCGTGTAGTACCCTTCGTCAGCTACATTCACAAAATGGGGACAAAGATAAGTAATATAGAGAGGTCAAGAGAAAATCACACAATGAAGAAGTGGGGAAAAAAAATAAATGAACGTGTGAAGGTGAGCGACAAGGTAGGGTATACAATTGGTGAGAAGGAACACAACAAGCGCGAGGGAAAAGTAACACTAAAAAAGAAATACACAGAACTGAAAAAATCTACGCGAAGAGAATGTAACAAAGAAAATCAAATAACAAAATAATAGAATAGAATACCTGATGCCAATTAAAAAATACAACGCAGGAAGCCAAGTGATAATGGCTCGAAAACCCATTGTTTTAAGAAGGCTTAAGATAAAAACCGTTAAGTTTTAAATATATATAAAACAGAACCAGATCGCAAGGTCTTTTATGTTTGGACTTGAGCCCTAATATAACCGACGGACCTTGTGTCTAGGTTGAACGAAGCGCGCCTCACCAAAACGAGACAAAGCTACTATTTTTAAAAAACAAGTTCTGTATGACGGCTCACATCAAGATTCTGAAATGTAGGATTAACGCACAACCCAACACTGTCTTATCTCAGATGTTTTTTCATGGTGGTGGAGAAAGGTGGTCTTTGAGACAGAGAATGAATGGGGCCACTGTTTTCCACTGTGTGTATAATAAAGGGTGACTAAGTAAGGTTATGCGCGGAGTTAGAGCTAACTCAGCTTATAAAACTAGTTGCTATAGAAACCATAGCCGCAAAGAGCACAAGTCGTTCGGCGCGGCCTCTGTCAAACTGCAGTAGTGGTCTTGTGCTCTTAACAAAGGGCATTCGTCCATTCGTCCATTCGTCCATTCGACTAGTAGGATGTGTATGGAGATGGCAAACTCACTATGTAAAACACTGTGATCAAAAAGGGATATGATGGTACATGCAGCTTTGAAAATGATGTAACTTGGTCTTATATATTTCCAAATGTCTACTTTCTGAACCTTGAAGTTATTGTGGTTTTTTTCTCTCTATTCTCTCTCTCTCTCTCTCTCTCTCTCTCTCTCTCTCTCTCTCTCACACACACACACACACATACACACAACACAGTTTCATGGTAACTCTGACCCGGAAACGGGCGTCAGGACTGACTGACACTGAAGCACTGAACTCTGGAGATCTAGCTTACACGGAAGATCGCTCTAAGTACACATCTTAATTAAATCTAGTATAATGACTGTGTCAGTGAGTGCGCCTGTCTGTATGTGTGTATGTATGTCAGAGTCTAGCGTACTCTCTTGCACGTCACGAACATGTAAACGTATCAATCGTCCAGCAAATAAAACATTCGTCATAACGTATCTTGACCTTTGTCCCCAAACCCTTAGCTTTCTTTAATAAATCACCTGTTTAAAAGTAGAAATGCATGTACTGGCACAGTTAAGAGAGAAATGTGAGAAATGGACTCTTTTGATCTGAACCAAGACAACAGGTTTTGGAATTCGTCACTGTCGGGCCAATGACGTCATTAAATGACCTCATGAGGTATCGGGTTCGCTGTCCGTTATTTTAATGTTTTTGTTTTGTGTTTTTAAGCGTCCTCTTTTTTAAAGGGTAAAAGGTGGATCGGTTGAATTAGTTTACTTTGCGCTGGGACATCTAGTCGGAATCTCGTCGCAAATAGGATTAGGGTAATGTTAGCGGTGTTGTGGTAAGTTAAAAGTGCTTGTAAGTGATTTATTTAAGGAGAATGCGGTTGGGAGGTTTAGCGTTATGATGTAGGGTTAGGGTTAAACAGGAAGATAGCCGCCAACGCAAGCCTTAACTCTAGCCCTGTTTGCGATAAGATGGCCGGCTGCACAGTAAACTGTGATTCAACTGGTAGCTCTACTCTAGAGCACAGGTCCCCAACCTTTATCTTCCCTGAATCCCCTTGGCGTTTAGCAAACCTCCCCGTAAAACTTTCATTCAATACAGGTACCGTCCATTTGTAAAATTGACTCCATACTATTTCATTTTTTTAACTTATATATTACCTACTTCACCGGTTTTACAGTAGACCCCTTATTTATTGACCTACATTGTACTACGTCTATAGCTGCTGCCCTGTTTTCGTTTTGTCGTAATGGTTTTTTATGCATTTATTTTTTCCTGTGTTTTGATAATTTTTACCTTATCAGATATTTTTTTTCACGTGTTTGCAGTACAGGTATACCTCGGAGATATTGCAGGTTCGGTTCCAGACCACCACAATAAAGCGAAAATCGCAATAAAGGGGGTCATACCCATTTTTTTAGGCTTTCCAGTGCATATAAAAGCCTAAAATCATGTTTACACTATGTCTATTAAGGGCGCAATAGCGCTAGCTCTAAAAAAAAAATGTACTGTAAAATTAAAAATACTTTATTGCTTAAAAAAAAAAATGCAAATCTTCATTATCTGAGCAAAAATCTATCGGAAGAAGAAGGCACAGTCTAATAAATAATCATAAATAATTTGAAAAAAGCGCAATATCTGCAAAGCGCAATAAAGCGAAGCGCAATAAAGCAAGGTATACATGTATTCATGGTCTTTTTTTTTCTTTTGACGTGTCTATATTTCTTGTCTTTATCGCCAGTTTGTAATCTGTGGCCGACGAAGGGTGAACCCCGATACGTCACGTGTTTCTAGTGTACCGTCCGTTTGTAAAACTGATTCAATATCATTTTCTCTTTTTTTTTTAGCTTACATATGACTTACCTTACCAGCTTTTCAAAAGTCCCCTTATTTGTTTACTTAATTCAATACGAGAGGACATACATTCCAGAGTTTACCACGCATACGAAAATAAATAAAGAAATTAATTAGTTTTTCATAAAGAAAACTTTTTTAGGTGCATAACAATGTATTTTTTTAATATTATAAAGTTGTGAAATGTTTAAAAGAAAACAGTCAAATAAATCAGTAAGACCCTTGGTTCTATTTCTCGTCACACAACAGTTTTATTGTTTGGACAGTTTTTGAAACAGGTACCCACGTACACATTCAGCGTCCAGTTTGCTTCTTACTTTCGATTTGATTGAGGAATGTATTCACAGTTCTCTCTCCCGTTCGCAACTTTTTTTTTTCTTTCCCTAACACTGCTACTTGTAGAATATTTCAGTACAATATTATAGGTATTTACTTAATATTCCACGGGCAAGTTTCTTGCGCAAAGTGGAATCAATTTGTTGTTGCCCTACAAGACGCCACTAGGCGTGATGGCCACTGACTGCTGTGACGGTCGGCGGCTAAGGATCAAAGAAGAAGTTTCTTGCACTCATTGAGGGTACATGTATACCAGTTTGTGAATCCCCTTGTAATAGAGCTAAGTGCGTCAACAGCCAGTTCAGGGCAAGTGAATGATTATTTATATGTATGTGTGTGTGTGTGGATTATGTGAGTATGTGTGTGGTTAACGCCTTCGCACACATGTTTAATAGCCCCCTGTCTATACATAATTTTACATACACTCGTTTGATCTATTGAAAAGTTATCAGGTGTTATGGATAGCCATGAATCTTTGTGTCATCTCAGGCGTGATGGGTTTAGCACGAAAATGAGTGAAGTATCATTTAGTACAGAGGGCGGAGTGAACAACGCCCGTTCCAGAACGTCTTAAGAGTTAATATTCTTCTTTGCTTAAGAAAATCACGAAAGTAAGTACGTGACATTACAGCTTTCATTGTTGTGCCGCGGTATACCACTTAATTAAAAATACAGTATAGAATATAAATCGACAGCGTCGCCTCAGTAGTACAGCTTTAACCCATCTCCATTTTTTTGTCGTCAGAATTGACCCGAGGTCATAAATCGACATCATATAGTTTAAACTATCATCCTACACAATATCTTACAGTTAACATGTTAGATGGTTATGAAAAAGATCATTTTAATGTGATACACCCATTTTTCAACTAGCAACTCAAAAACTTTGATCTCGTTTTTCTCAAAACAAACTGAAGTGGAATAAGGCAGCACTAAGCCGACTCTATATTAATGTGTATATGAGAAATCGAATCCTTACTGGCAATGTCGGCATTAGTGTACCCCAGGGATCAGCGTAAGGTAACGCCCGATTTACCGGTAGATCACCGATGATGACTTGGTAGATCTCTAGGTGACGGAGGAGCAAAAGAGAAAGAATTTTTAAGCTAGAGGAATTTCAGACTAGCCCTTTCAAGCTGGCATTTAAAAGTGCGTTTCCCCAGGAAACAGGTACTTTCCATATTCCCATATAAAACTTATGAGCTAGCGTACACAAGTTTATTTTAATCACGAACTGCATAAGGAAGAAACGACATTTTTTCTTTGAAGGAAAGTTAACATTCGGAAAAATATAATTTAGTTTGAATTTTACACCACTCTGTTAATGGAATAGCAGGAAGCAGATCGCCCGACAAAGATAACATATCCTTACTTATATACTGCACTTATTCAACATTCTGAATACTGTGAAAACTGGCATGATTTTATCTAGTTAGCTCTTACAGAACTCAGCGAAAAATTGGAGATGTCAGGAACCTTCAGTAGACTACTGCCTTTATTAGTCATTAATGTGGAAGTCTGAAGGCGAATGAGATGTCAGGAACCTTGAGTTGACTACTGCCTTTATTAGAGTCATTAATGTGGAAGTCTGAAGACGAATGAGATGTCAGGAACCTTGAGTTGACTACTGCCTTTATCTCATCTCATCTCATAATCGAAACCTCTTCTACCCCGTGAAACGAGGTGTAGAGGGTACCCAAGTGCACAAGGCCCATGGGCGGGACATGTAATTGGAGTGACTTGGCAAACAGGTGATTAGCCCATTGTGCCCGGACTTGCCCTCATGTGTACTCATATTCGCTATAAAACCTCCGAACTATCGAGACGTCATTCCAGCCAAAATGGACAGAGCCTCATATACCCGAAGGTTTCGAGGGATGTCCTTCCTCATCTGCACAAAGGCATTTATAGAGGAACTCTCAGGACCCGTAGGTCTGAGGAAAGGAGCAAATCTGAAGATAGGCATAGCAGTCTTTGGTACTAGGAGGTCTCCACTCAGAGTGGTGTACCACACACAGTCAGTAAAGACAAAGGTCGCCTGCGGCTACTACTGCCTTTATTAGAGTCATTAATGTGGAAGTCTGAAGGCGAATGAGGTGTCAGGAACCTTGAGTTGACTACTGCCTTTATTAGAGTCATTAATGTGGAAGTCTGAAGGCGAATGAGGAAGAAGAAAGACTTCATTTGATCAAGATAGCTCTTAGAGAACTCAGCGCTTTTCTAGCGTGTAACCCTACAGCGCCTGGATAGTCTACCACAGGTGTGCGGGAGATAGCATTCTAGCTAAGCATTGCTTAAAATACTGAGCCCCATGACTGCCGAACATCTGCTGCAGTTGTGCCCAACATACAGCAATGAACGCAGTAGTATTTGGCAACAATCTATTTGTCTCCACGAAAAACTTTGTAGATGTCAGGAGCCTTGAGTTGACTACTGCATTTATTAGAGTCATTAATGGGGAAGGCGAACACGGAAGAAGAAAATACTGATTAAATCTTACTTACTTAGTCGTTCCCCTTCTACCGAGAGGTGTAGAGATTTGGAAGAGAGAGCGCCAGACTATCCTATCGGCTGTCTTCCTCCTTGCCTGGTTTCATTCTAGTCCTCGGTCCTTCAAAGATTGTCTAATGTTGTCCTCCCAACGGACTCTGGATCGTCCTGGGGGTCTGGATCCCTGGCTCTTTGTTTCCCATGCTTGTCATGGTAGCCGATCTTCTCCCATTCTGCAGACATGGCCAAACCATCTTAGTTGGGACTGTTCTACTTGGGTCTGCTGGGGATGGGATTTTAGGCCTTGACGTATCGTCTGGTTGCGGACCATTTCTCTTCTTGTTACTTCAACCACCTTCCTCAGATACCTCATTTCTGAGGTTTGGATCTGGCTTTTGTGGGTTATAGTCATTGCCCATGACTCGCATCCATTTGTCAAGACTGGGACATAGGTTGAGCGGTATACAGTCATCTTCGTTTTCTTACCAACTTATCTCTTGCTGAGGAATCCTCGATTTATGGCCTGAAAAAGTCTCCCAGCTGCTGCTTCTCGAGTGGCCAACTCTTCTTTGATGCCTCCCTTTCGGTCTATAATACTTCCGATGTATTTAAAGTGGTCGACCTGCTCCGGGACCTTTTCTCCCAGCTTAATCTGATGTCTTCTTTCTTCTCGTGATATCACCATGAATTTTGTTTTAGAGCTGCTTATGACCATCCCTCTCTTCTCCAGCTCTTCCTTCCAGACTTGCAGGTTGGATTGGAGATGTGCCTCTGATTTAGCAATCAGGGCAACATCATCAGCAAATGCCAGCTCTGAAATACAGACCTGTCTCATCTTCCAGTACCCCACTGAATACTTTCTTGTTCTCTCCTTACATGCCTTGATGACATCATCCATAAGGAGTATGAAAAGACAAGGTGACAGGATATCACCTTGTCTTACACCAGTGGTGGTCCTGAACTCTTCTGACTTATGGTTCGCTGTCCCCACATAAGTTCCTGCAAGACTTGTAGAAGCTCTGTATAGCATGAATCAGAGGTGCTGGAATGTTCTTCCTTGCCAAACAGTCCCAAAGTTTGCTCCAGGGGACCCTGTCAAACGCCTTTTCCAGATTTATGAAACAAAGATGGATCTCACTCTTATAACTCAAGGGCCTTTTCACTCAGCTGTCTGAGTGTGAAGATTAGGTCTTGAGTACTTTGCTCGGAATCCGCACTGGACCTCATTCAATTGTGGCTCAGCTAGGCGTCGGAGTCTCTGCTCTAGGATTCTAGAGTAGATTTTACCAGGGACACTGAGAAGGGATATGCCTCTGTCACAGATGGAAATAGTGCAGCAGTGATCATCCACCTTTGCCTCTCCCCATCTAGTTTATTTTTTGCTACAGGAACGCCGGATTCACAAGTGCAGTTAACACGTGAGCCGTTTGGCAATTAAGCACGGTGGAACAGAGAGAGCGTGGAGCATGGCGTAATAGATTCTTTGATCAGGGGCGATGTTAAGTCTGAGACAGACCTTGGATTGTAAAACTTTCAGGGGAGTTAATTGCGTAGATGATATTCGGCAAGGCGGAGATGATGAAAGTCAAGCCAGAGAGGTTGTCGGCGGCAGAGGTGTTAAAATTACCTTTGATTCAAGAATCGAACGGCAAATGGGCTCGGGTCTGGCAGTAGGTGTGACTTTCGCATTAAAGAGCGATAGAACGGAATTTACGGATATATACCATGTCTCTCCGATAGCCATGATCTCTTCTTCTTCTTTGATCCTTAGCCGCCGACCGTCAAAGCAGTCAGTGGCCATCACGCCTAGTGGCGTCGTGTATGGCAACAACAAATTGATTCCACTTTGCTCGGTCGGCGGCCAACCTTCGTACAGTGCCCCAACTCTGGTTCATTCTTTGCATCTCAGCCTCCACAGTCCTCCGCCAGGTTGTTTTTGATCGGCCTCTCTTTCGTTTTCCTTCAGGGGTCCAAAGTATAGCTGTTCTTGTGATGGCATCGGGGTCTCTTCTGAGGACATGGCCAACTGATACCGGCGCTAAGTCTCCATGTTAAATAATCTGATACCGGTGCTATTTCTAAATGTTATATAATCTGTTTACATCCACTGTTGCGAGTGTAGTGGTTTGGTCTATATCATCGCCACACAGGCTAATTCAATATATGTGTGCTGCTGTCCTGTCACTGTGTATGGAATGTTGACCTGGGTGTGTGTTGATATGTTCGCACACCACAGTACGTACATAAGAGTACATGCAGGAGTCAAAAAGGGTTGCAAACGTCTAGAACAGTTCGATACTGTTTATTCCGTACAACACAGACACGATGACATAAATGACACACATTCGACAGCAAAACACGAATCATATAATATAATACTGCATTGAATATATATAATACGGCCTGTCCACATCCTGGCCTATAATAATCTTCATATGGCCTAAACAGTCTTCATTACTCCATAAAGCCTGCAACACACGGCAGCTATAATAATCTTCATATGGCCTAAACAGTCTTCATTACTCCATAAAGCCTGCAACACACGGCAGCTATAATAATCTTCATATGGCCTAAACAGTCTTCATTACTCCATAAAGCCTGCAACACACGGCAGCTATAATAATCTTCATATGGCCTAAACAGTCTTCATTACTCCATAAAGCCTGCAACACACGGCAGCTATAATAATCTTCATATGGCCTAAACAGTCTTCATTGCAGTGTATCACATAGGCTGTACACACAGCGAAATATATAAGTCGACATTTTCTCAAATCCTACGTAGGCATACATTATCCAAAAACA
This sequence comes from Oreohelix idahoensis, assembly GCA_024509875.1. Lineage (NCBI taxonomy): Eukaryota > Metazoa > Mollusca > Gastropoda > Stylommatophora > Oreohelicidae > Oreohelix > Oreohelix idahoensis. The sequence continues at coordinate 73,981 of JAMPIV010005605.1, read as the reverse complement.
CTGGGACTCGACCTATACGGTCCACGCCCAAAACACAACTCCCAAATCACACACTAGTCCCGCCAAAAAACCCGTCACGAGATTCGGTTGTCTTGAACACCGCTCTCGATAACACATGCAGACTAGCTGCGGGCTATTCACATGACTCAAAACAGTACAGAATAAATACATTAAAAAGCGTTCACACGCTTATCTGTACTCTGTCACCCGAAAAATAGGAAAAGATAATTCTATCCTAAAGTCAGACAAGTATCCGCTTAATCAAGCGTTGCAACTCGAAATTTAATTTGTTCAAAACATTCTAAAGATTACTTCCCCTTCCATAAGTTCCACTTGCAACAGTTACCACCCGCTCCGGGAAAAAAATGATTCTATCATTTTTTTTGAAAAAATTAACTCCCAAAAACGAAAAATTTAGAAGACAAATAAGCTCTAACGTATGCCTACAAAAATATCTTATTTTAAATCAAATTATATCTAAAACAAATATCAGCATTAAAGTGTAAAGTAGCAATTAAAGCATACAGCATAATCAGCTAAGTATAAAAAGAAATTAGCTAAATATACAAATATGATCAGTTCCAAAATTAAGTTACGTATATTTAGTACAAATCAAACCGAAAACAACCGATCGAAAGAGAAAACACAAGATCAATCAAAAGAAGAATGATCTGTAAAAAAGGAAAGTAAGAACTCAACAATACCATTTACTCATAATTAAGTTGGACAATTACATGTAAAATAAATACAACTATCATAAGTAGATATGTTATATCAAGTCATATAACCACTCCAACAATACAAAGAATAGAGGTATAAGTGTTGAAAGGACAAAGTATACAAATAGAATCAAGTAAAACGAAGATGAGGTACGAAAGTATAAACAAGATATGAAATCCATACCAAAAAGACAACAGAAAAGAAGGAATGAAATGAAGAATAGTTACCAAAGACAGATAGAAAGCAAAGGCACGAACACAGAGAAAGTCAATAACAGTACATACTAATAACTGTTTTGATCAGATAACCTATTCAAAAATAAATATATAAACATGATCGAAAGGCACAACACAAAATATCAAAGTATATCTATACTAACACCACCAAAAAATAATTTACAACTAAACAAAACCTAATAAGTAATTTAACCAAGTTACAAGAGTTATACAAAACGAAAATAAATAAATTATAGGCATCGAACAAACAAGTAATAGCATTACTATAACTAATACGACCAACGCACAATCAAGCGCTAAAAATAAAAAATACATCATAATAAAAAACAACTTTTTACAAGAACTAATCAAACTACATATCAATGATATCACGAAGTCAAATGCTGGGCACACCCAACAAAAAATTACAATGCCAAAAAAAAAAAAATCATTTTTTTCAACAGTACCGTACAAACATATTTTTTTTCTCGATAAGTTACATAAAAACAGTATTTAATTTTTAAGTAATTCAGTAATACTTTAAGTAAAGCCTAATAATGAAATCAATATTTTAACAAAATGAGTGAAATATAAAACAAAAATCCTATCTCGAAGAAACCTTTAAATCAACACATGTAAATTTAATTTATTCTTTAAGTTCTTTCTGCTGACAATTACGTTCAGCTCAGTAAAATGCTATTTAGCTATAACTTTATCTCTTACTCAAATCGATAAGATATACATTATAAATAAATCTACCCTTTGATGCTAATATGAAATATAAAAAAGGTTCTATAAAAATATCTACAAAAAATAAGTTTTTTTTTTTTTAAAAATAATCTGCTAGGAAAATAATCTGCATACCTGACTGGCAAGAAATCAAGTTTTGGAAAAATCGAAGTTTCACAAAAAGTTAACAAATCCAAATACAAGATCATGTATGATACATGCAAGCTATTTTCAAAATTACATTTCACAACATACCAGATAATACACATCTTCTCTGTATGTTCTATATATTAATTAATCATGACATCAAAACATGAGAAAAATATAAATTAAGTGAATAACGAACACTCAGGACTATCTAAAAGTAACCACTACATCAACACAATAAATGAGTTTGTGCAATCTCATCATTTACAAAACTATCCTAAACAACACAGTTGCAAAAATTCTAAGTTGAACAGAGTAGTATAAAGGATAATAATTACATACTACACATTATCAACACAATAATATATAAATAGCATAAAAATGTATTAATACATCATCAAAATACAGACATATAAATAACAATAAAAAATTATGGCAATCAAATGATGCATAGAAATAATCATTACAACAAAATTATATGTTATTTCAAAACAACAACGTCATGTACTAATATAGAATACAAAAAATTATCATCTTCACATTAAAAAAAATAAATCAGACGCGAAGTCTCCCACTCTCTTGTAAACATGCTTGACCTTCAGAAAGCAACCCCTCAGATTTAGTTTGACGCTGACAGGTTTCGGTTGACTACTCGAGCGGAAAGTTGACTCACATTTCTGACCGTCAATATGTCACAGAAGCCTTGACTCTTATCGTAACGTAGCTTCTGTCAACAAATACAAATGAAAATTTCCATTTTACTCAATAGTGAAATTTAATGAGAAAAACGTAGAAATCACATTTACAATTACCCAGTACCGGCTTGTGTAAAAACCCGGTCTCTTCACGATGTCACTAGCTCTCTCTATCACATGTAGATATCATAGAATTCTTGGGGACAACATGACCGACCTTGAATGTCGCCGCTGCCTTACGCTGAAACAAAGTCTCACATTCACAACAACAAGTAGAGCAAGCAATAGTATTCAAGCATCCACTGTTATTTTTACTCTGTTTACTTTGATTATAAATGACTCTGGGCTCATGTTGAACAAAATTAGCACAATTGCGCTTATTATTTGATCTATGATCAAAATACCTATTATTACCGTTGCCTTGTTTACAAATAATCACTTTAGTCTTTTGTTTAGGAACATTACTCTGGTGATGTAAAGCAACATTTGAAAAGCTATTATCTCTATCATACTTTCCAACATTCTTACAATCACTTTGAGATTTGTTAAATTGTCTACAGTATCTACGAAAGGGAAAATTATTATTTACTGATCTCCCTTGGTACTGTTTTAATCTTGGGGTTATCTCTCTTACTAGAACTGTTTTTCTTTTCCCCTATGGGAATATCTTTACCAATAGTTTCAAAATGACTATGCTGAGTTTGACAACTGCCAGAAACAATAGTATCTCTATTGTTCCGCATATGGGTTTCATCTTTGGAACAAGTAGTAATAGCCTCAACACCCGCTATTAATTTCTGAGTATTTCCAGTAGTAGAGAAATATTTGCTCTTATGAGTCTTGACCTGAAATATATCACCTTTCTTTTCCTGACCAACAGAACTGGTTGTTACACAAGAATCTTTGTTGTTCTGACGCCAAGAATTATTACTGGAACTATCAGTAATATTAGAACTAGGAAAGTTGTATTTCCCACGATAAGATCTATATTTACTATGTATGACATCTCTCTGAGCAAAAAGTATATGGTGCTGACTTTTCGCAACTTTCTGTCTATCATTGTCAACATTGACAGAAGACTTCGTATTGTTTTTCAAAACCATATCTAGTAAGCCAAATATTCTTTCCCTTGCTTCCGCAATTTCATTATCTTTAAGTGAAATCGTTTCACTTAACCTTTTATTTAACTCCTTAACAGCCAAAACTTTGTCGCTTTCTTCTGCTAGCAAATTTTCAATTTTAGCGACCTTCTCTTTCTCAGCCGTCAACTCCACTAAAGTCTCTGTTTCGTACTGTTCTTTATTTGCCCTCAACTGAGTCAACTCTATCTGAAGTGTTTCAGTCTGGACATCATCATTGTTTTTCATAATCTCATTACTCTTCTTGGGGGGTACAATATTCATCTCCCCAATTTGATCACTGAGCATCGCATTATCATTCATCACCTCATGAAGCATTTCTATGTAAGTCTTCTCACAGACATTTCTCTCAACCTTCAATTTCTCATACATCTCTTTCTGTTCTTGAAGTTCCCGCGTGAGATTACCTATCTGAGTTTCCAAGTCTTGGACTTTGCTTAAAGCTGAATTTAATGTAGCTTGTGCACTAGAAAGTTCTGAGTTTGATTCAAGTATCTCACTTTTAAGCCTATACACAGTTGCCTGTAGTTCGTTCTCTTTAGCAACACCTTCTAGGAAATTCTCTCTTTGCTGTAGAGCACTTTGTTTGTTTACTTTTGCTTGTTTCTCAATTCTGAATTCCCTTTCCTGCTCATCAGATGTATGGTTGTGGATTATTTTGAACATGCTTTGCATTATATGTCCGTGTTCACGTTCAATATACTGTTGCAAAAACACACGAAGGTGCCGTAGCAAATTCACCAAATCCTTGGCCATTACCAAATTGCAAACAAACTTAAAGTTGTGTTCAGCAAATAACTCCAGGGATGTTGACACATTAATCAAAAAATCATCCATTATCCATTCTCCAAGTCGTGCACCTCTCAATCCCTTACCATCTCTACCTACCACCAATGCAGACTCCAACATAGGCCTTATATCTGTAGGGTACATATCACGATCCATGGTGATTCAATTACTTAATCAACTATATATAGCAATCACTTATAGTTATGACAAATTACTGTCGCAAAAGGTTTGACAATTACCCTTCCAGCTCACAAAGTTAACTATTTGTCAAGAAATGAGCTTATTCCTCAATTCTGTATCACCAATCCTTTTTATAGCACCTTTATCAAGTCACATCATTATCAGGAAAATCGACATATGTCAACAGCCATTAACACCTATGCATCAAATCTTAATCATATGTCAAATTAGACATAAACAACAATAATAACATAATGAGCAATTAGGGAGGCCTAGCGACATATATGAAGTGACACAATTTACACAAGACACAATCACTTATCTGTCAATGATCCCGCTTCTTTTCCGCCACGACACTGGATATCACATAGACTGCTAAAACCTCCACTGCGGGAAAGCACTGCAACTTGATTCGTTTCTCTTCAGGTAATTTCGTCAATATGATATGTGCTTAACAATGCACAAGTTGACAGGAACCATAATACAGCACACACTGCAACTCTTGACTCTTCTGTAGTCTGAAATGTACACGGCAACTCCGTGTATCATAACATCTTGAGCTTGTGATGGAGATAACTGGCACAGGTAACTCCAATATTGCAGGAATCCGTCACAACCCGTACAAATGCTGGTACAAATACTGTCCAAGTCCAATTGAACTTCCTTGACCACTGCAGACGTTGTTGTCGTCTATAGGCATGAAATAGGACGTCAATTGCTACTGGTGTAAAGTTGCCTTCTACCACAAATAAAGCGTGCGTTGTTTCTCAAATGCGCCACCCAGGCAGATAATATTTAGGTCACAGTTCTGAAGTACACCAGATTCAAGCCACGCCCACACCGGGCTAATTATAACAAAGTCAAGTGTTCTACACTCTTGTCACGTGAAAGTCATATGTATTATTTTCAACTTGTAGTGACTGATCCTCTAGATATGTTATGGTCTGGTGGACAAAATTTGATTCATTTTATCCTCTTGCTTCAAGTACATATCACTGTAGAGGTAACAATTTCTTAATCGTATACGCCACACAGGCACATCTTAAATGATATCCAACGATACGAAAACTACGCCACTTAGGCTATCGACGCGAATAGTCGCAGATGTCAGATCCTGTTAACTGAAAACCACCATAAATGTAACAAAAGTGGTTTCAGTCTGAATGTTATTACTGGCCATAAATGTACTCGCATTCGCTAGCAAAACACTAGTCAATATAATATAATACTGCATTGAATATATATAATACGGCCTGTCCACATCCTGGCCTATAATAATCTTCATATGGCCTAAACAGTCTTCATTACTCCATAAAGCCTGCAACACACGGCAGCTATAATAATCTTCATATGGCCTAAACAGTCTTCATTACTCCATAAAGCCTGCAACACACGGCAGCTATAATAATCTTCATATGGCCTAAACAGTCTTCATTACTCCATAAAGCCTGCAACACACGGCAGCTATAATAATCTTCATATGGCCTAAACAGTCTTCATTACTCCATAAAGCCTGCAACACACGGCAGCTATAATAATCTTCATATGGCCTAAACAGTCTTCATTGCAGTGTATCACATAGGCTGTACACACAGCGAAATATATAAGTCGACATTTTCTCAAATCCTACGTAGGCATACATTATCCAAAAACACTGGGACTCGACCTATACGGTCCACGCCCAAAACACAACTCCCAAATCACACACTAGTCCCGCCAAAAAACCTGTCACGAGATTCGGTTGTCTTGAACACCGCTCTCGATAACACATGCAGACTAGCTGCGGGCTATTCACATGACTCAAAACAGTACAGAATAAATACATTAAAAAGCGTTCACACGCTTATCTGTACTCTGTCACCCGAAAAATAGGAAAAGATAATTCTATCCTAAAGTCAGACAAGTATCCGCTTAATCAAGCGTTGCAACTCGAAATTTAATTTGTTCAAAACATTCTAAAGATTACTTCCCCTTCCATAAGTTCCACTTGCAACACCAACCCAGCTCCAGCGTCTGCCAGCTATGATGGTGTGCATGTCCTCTTGCTTGCTCCGAGTAAGCAGATCTTGGTTGGTGATGGTATTCGGCCAAAAGATTCGGTGAATTTTTCTTAGGCATGTTGTGTGAAAAGAGGACAATTTCGACATTTACTTCTCTGAAACTCTCCAGCATTCCGCACCATAGAGAAGCACAGAAAGCACACATCTCTGATATAATCTTAATTTTGTGCTTGTGCTGTATTGAGAGGACTTCCAGATGTTGTTTAGGCTAAAAAAGGCTGTTCTTGCCTTATTCATTCTGATGTTGATGTCTTTGCCTGCCCCGCCGTCTGGTGTTACTATGCATCCTAGGTATGTGAAGGTGTCTGTCTGTACCAGTTGCTGATTCCTTACTGATATGGGCTCAGGGTTGCTCACATTGAGCGTCACGACCTCTGACTTCTTTAAATTGATGTTCAAGCCCACCTGCTGGCTAAATTTATTAAGTCTATCCGGTCTTTCCTGGATGTGTTGATGTGAATGTGCTAGTAGTGCAATGTCATCTGCATATTCCAGATCTTCCAATGTAGAAAATGTAGTCCATCTTATTCCTCTTGGACTGCCCTCTGTTGTTTGGCGCATCACCCAATCTATGACTGTTAAAAATAGAGTGGTTGATAAGGGGCATCCCTGTCGTACTCCTGTCTTCACCTCAAAGGTTAGGTTGCTCTGCCCAACACTACACGTAAAGTTGGCATAGAGGCTTTTTATGATTGACACTATGCAGCTTGGAATTCCATAAGCCCTCAGTATTTTCCATAAACTGTCCCTATGTATACTGTCAAAAGCCTTTTCAAAATCAACGAAATTAATGTACAGCTGTCTTTGCCATTCTGAGCACTGCTCTATAATATTCTTGAGGGTAAATATATGATCTACACATCTTCTGTTCGTTCTAAATCCTGCTTGTTCTTTCCTCAGTTTGTGGTCTACTGCTTTTGAAATTCTCTGTATAATTATCCTACCTAGTATTTTGCTGGGAACTGAGAGAAGAGTGATTCCTCTCCAATTATTGCAGTCTGCAAGATCTCCCTTCTTGGGCAATTTGACAATTATTCCTGTGTTCCACTCTGATGGTGTTGTCCCCGTTTTCCAGACTTGTGCAAATAGTGGTTCTAATAGTTCTGCTGCTAGCTCAGGGTCTGTCTTAAATAGCTCTGCATTTAAGTTATCATGGCCAGGAGCTTTTCCGTTCTTTAACCCTTTGATTGCTGTGATGATTTCTTCTTTTCGTGGAATGTCTGTATTTACATCTAGATCGTTTTCAGCCTCAGGAACATTCAATTGTGTCTCTGGTGGTTCCTTGTTCAGAGTTTCTCTGAAGTGCTCTGCCCATCTTGTTTCATGTCCCTCCGCTGTCGTGATGAGATTTCCTTGCTTATCTCTTACTAATGTAATACTGTTTGCACCTCGTTTTCCGCTGATGAAGTTAGTTATTTTGTATACTGTGCTTTGTTCATTTCTCAGTGCTGCCTCTTCTGCCTGTCTTGCAAGATCGTCTAGGAAATTCCTTTTGTTGGCTCGGGTTTGGCGTTTAACTTCCTTGTCCAGCTGACTGTACTGTTCGCTATATAGTTGCTTTAACCTGGGGGACTTCGCTTCTGTTTTCTTTCTTTTCATTTCCTTTCTCAGTGTTATGGTGTTTAATGTTTCTGGTGTTATCCAGTCTTGCTTCTTCCTTTCCTGGAATCCCAGTCATGATTTGCTGCTTTCCTTATATATTGTTGAAATGGTGTTGAATTTCTGGTCTATATCATCAATGTCTTTTCATGACTTTTGGCAAATTGATATCGTTTCTTTATGTCAGCCGCAAAAGCTTTTCTGGTAAGGGGGTTCTTCAATTTGCTGATGTCAAACCTTTTCTGTGTAGTTACAGTTGGTCCAGCCCTTCTTAGTTTCACTCTCAGTTTTGCTACTACTAAATGGTGATCACTTCCCACATCTGCACCTCTTCTTACCTTCACATCTTGTAATGCATGTCTCCATCTACCGTTAATCATGATGTGGTCTATCTGGTTTCTGTCCCGACCATTTGGTGATTCCCATGTTAATTTGTGAATTTCTTTATGTGGGAAAAGTGTTCCTCCAATGACCAAGCTGTTAATACTTACTTACTTACTTAGTCGTTCCCCTTCTACCGTGAGGTGTAGAGGTTTGGAAGAGAGAGCGCCAGACTATCCTATCGGCTGTCTTCCTCCTGGCCTGGTTCCATTCTAGCCCACGATCCTTCAAAGATTGTCTAATGTTGTCCTCCCAGCGGACTCTGGGTCGTCCTCGGGGTCTGGATCCTTGGCTCTTTGTTTCCCATGCTTGTCATGGTATCCGATCTTCTCCCCATTCTGCAGACATGGCCAAACCATCTTAATTGGGACTGTTCTACTTGGGTCTGCAGGGGGTAGGATTTAAGGCCTTGACGTATCGTCTGGTTGCGTACCATGTCTCTTCTTGTTACTTCAACCACCTTCCTCAGATATCTCATTTCTGAGGTTTGGATCTGGCTTTTATGGGTTGTAGTCATTGCCCATGACTCGCATCCATATGTTAAGACTGGGACATAGGTGGAGCGGTATACAGCCATCTTCGTTTTCTTACCAACCTCTCTCTTGCTGAGGAATCCTCGATTTATGGTAATACTACAGAAACTTATTAATTTATCCCCATTTTAGTTTGCTGTTCCGCTGCCGCATTTCCCCATTACTCTTTCATTATATGTATTGTGTGTACCAGCTTTCGCATTGAGGTGTCCCATTACTATAATAAGATCATATCTAGGTGTGTCTTCCATTTCTTTCTGCAGTTGTTGATAGAATTCATCCTTGACCTCTTCATCGCTGTCATTCGTTGGTGCGTAGCATTGTATTATTGTAGTATTGGTGAATCTACCTCTCAATCTTAATCTTATCAGTCTGTTGTTGATGGGTTTCCATTCCAGTAATGTCCTTTCTATTCTTTTCTGTAGAATAATGGCTAACCTTCATTGTGCTGTCCATCCTCTCTTCCAGAGTAAAGTACTTTTTTCCTGTTGCTGTTTTAACTTTTCCTGCCCCTGTCCATCTGCTCTCGCTTATCCCTAGAATGTGTAACCTATAGTTTCTCATTTCTGCCGTGACCTGTTTTAGTTTACCCGTCTCATTCATTGTCCTGACATTCCAAAATCTTATTCTTGTATCATGTTTTGCGGTCAGGACGTCCACTCTCATGTCAGTGGCTTCCTTTCGGCTTTCACCACTGTCAGTCTTACGAGCCTCAGACTCCGGATGTCCGTCCCGCAGCAAAGTTTGTTTATTCGTTGTTGTTTCCGTAACTTCAATTTTTTTTTTTACATAGACAGGGGTGTCAGCCCTATGCTAAAACCCCCAACCTGGAGGAGCAGGGCATCTGCTTTAGTCTGACCCCTGCCCGCGCAAACCTGTCCAGCTTGGTAGAACCTTCCAGGAGTAAAACTCCAGCTGGCATAGCTCTGGGGGTAATCAGGGTACGCAAGCCGCCATACCTCGACAAGGTATTGACACCGGTGATGGCAGATAGCCATGATCAGTTTTACAGAAATCTATCTGAAATTCACTAGCTCGATATCTTAGATTTCTCGTACAGAGTGAAAATTATTAGATTTTCGTGGAGTGTTTCATTTTTCTGATTGCGGTAATTTATAGACTAACCTTTAAGTGATTTAGTGTGTTTAAAGTTTTCATTATATTTCACTGAGATTTTCTGAGCTAATTAAATAACTTATAGCTAAATCTTTTTCAGCCGTAAAGTGAATTTAATTACTCGCTATTTCCCAGTAAGAGATGTTTTAAATTGACTAGTACATACATTAAATAACTGTCTACTGACGGTATATATTATTTACTTCTAACCATTTTATGTAATTTTTTAAATGACTAGTGTTCATATCACGCGTTAAAAACGATAGCATAAGCTAGACACGTGTGTTTTAAATCTAATTTATAACGGAGTGGTGAAGAGGTCCTATTTTAACACGTGTTAGATATGATATTGATAATTTGGTTAAATGTTTATATTTTCTTTCCTAAAATCTAGGCTGATCAACCTGAGTATTAGCGGTTTTTTAATGGCCATATGAACTTATGATCATACGAACTTATAATATTATAAGCATCCAGGGATATTTAATATAGATGAGCTTCTTGCTGTGACCTGTGTGGTCCAATTTTCCTCATTTTCATGAGAGAAACCAGAATAGAACCATTAAATTATAATATTAACGGGACCAGAACTATTACCAGATTTACTTATATCAATCTCATCAGCCAGCTGTGGCGAAATATATTGTCAGCAACATTTGTGTAACTTAACCTAGCGTCTCAGCCACCTGAGGCTAAACAACATAGGAACTATATATATATGTTTTATTCATCCTACGTCGGCGATCACCACTCATGAACCTTACTCCAACCAACTGAAGGCGTATATAACATATTGTATCCAGGACAAATTAAATCACCGACTCTAGCGACTCCCGTGAAATTTGCAGTCAGCAACTACGGCGAGTCTGGGGCTGGATTTGTCAAAACTTAAATTTGACACTAAATAGTCTTATTATTTATTAGTGTATTTCCTTGGAATGCCTGCGACAACTACTGGGGTAAGCAAAAGTCTGAAAGTGGCCACTGAATGGGTGTGAATTGAATGAACGGAGAAAGAAACTTATGTCTTTTGTTAACATCATATACTTATGTGGTTTCTTCTTTCTTTTTATCTCACTAATCTATGTAGTCACGGGATAGATTACTTTAGGAACCTATTCTTTTTCCATACTGACTATTTCATAGCCTATTTTTAACTTTTGATCTTTGGGTTAATTAACCTCTGTTGGGATCGTCTTTTCTTTTCCTTTACCAGAGGGGGAGAACCTATTTGATTAATTTCTTCTTTTGCAATTTTGTCTGTAAACCATGATCTAGTGATGTATATGCTTATTGTTGTGATCTTCTATTGATAATAAACTTTATTAAACCTTTAGTTATCGTGTCGGTCAATCCCCTATCCATTATATGTTATTCATAGTTTGTTTTCACGTTCGTGCGTATTTGTCACAGAATGGTGTGCATTTGAGTGTAGTGTAACTTGTATTTCGTACAAGGAGAGAAAGTGCGTCTGGTTTAAATATCGTCGTCCAGATAGGCTGGATTAGATAAATTACTCTATCCAGAGACTGTCCTTTCTCTTACACGATCATCTCGTGAAAAAAACTATTTCTTACCCCTTACTTTCACATTGTCAATACTATCACCTCTGCTCAGTCAGGACCATAAACATCTATTACCTATCTGATAAAATCTACGGCAGCCTCTATGGTTTCCACATTGTCGATTGTAACCCTTTTTGAAAATTGGTGTTATGATGGCAATCTCCCAGTCCTTTGGTATGGTCTTGTTGCACCATGCTGCCTGTAGGACCCTTAAGAGTAATAGGTCGCCTGATGCTCCCATGTACTTAACCATTTCTGGTGTTATACCATCATGCCCTGCTGCTTTGCCCATCTTGATTTTCTCTAGTGCTGCCTTCAGTTCTTCCATCTTTATGTCATCTTCATCACCATTTGTTTCCTCTTCTGTGCTAGTGGTTATCATTTCTGATGCTTCACCATGCTCACCATCCAGGAGTTCTGAGAAATATTCTTTCCATCTTTCCATTACTTCCTTCGGGGCAGTAAGCAATTTGCATTGCTTGTCCTTTATTAATTTGAGAGGGCATTGTTTTTCCTTCTTTATGTTCTTTAGGGTATTATAGAACAATTTCTGGTTTTCTTGCGCATCTTTTTTCTAGCTTTTCTCCAAATTCTTCCCAGGACTTCTGTTTTGCTGCTAGCACTTTGTTCTTTGCTTTTGTTCTGAGTATCACATATTCTCTATATTTCTCCATTTGTCCTGCTGTGTTTTTAGCTCCTAAATATTGTTTCCATGCCATTTTCTTCTCTCTTATTTTCTCTTTGACTTCCTCTGTCCACCAAGGTGTCCTCTTTCTCTTGTTCCCAAGTCAGACTTCACCACATGCTTCTGCAGCAGCTGTCTTTATGATGTCCTTGAATTTAATCCAGAGGGTTTCCAAGTCATCAGGTTGTTCTTCTGTGTTTCTCACCGCTGTAGCAATAAGCCCCTGATATCTGGTCTTAATTTCTGGCTCTCTCAGCTTGTAGGTCTTAATGCTCATTTCTCCCGTTCGTTTACTTAGTTTCTTGCGTGATGTTGGGCAGTTCCTAGGCTGAGCAACTCTTTCAGTTGTTCTTTTGATTGTAAGCAGGTAGTGATCATTTCCAATCTCTGGCCCCCTCCAGACTCTAGCATCCCGGACATATTTGAATGAGCTCCTCTTAACAATGGCATAGTCGATCACTGACTTCTCATTCTTTGTCGGTTCACATCTAGTGTATGCGTGTATGCGCTTATGGGGGAACATTGTGTTTGTAATGATCAGATTCTGCTCACTGCAGAATCTAAGGAGTCGCTTTCCATTGTCATTGAGAGTATCTTCTCCATATCTTCCGATAACTCCACCCCATCTAGCATGGTCATTTCCAACTCTGGCATTGAAATCTCCGAGCATGATAATTTCATCTAGGCAGTTGTTAAAGTAATAATATTGGCCACCAAAAATGTAGACAGATAATATTTTGTAGTCACCAAAGTGTAGTGGTAATATTACTGCTGTAGACACCAGGGGATGTTGAAGGCTGTATGGAAGGGTGTCTCGTGTCTGGTAGGTTGTCTGATGTGTTGATAGAATATGAAGGTCCACACAGGACTACAGTACACAGGTCACAAGGACGTCACTTTGACTCACAACGAGGAAGTCAAGTAATGGTAACAGCTGGTGACGTTTTATCATGGATTTATTCACGATACAGGACAGTAGACGTTCATCATCGTATAAATAGTCAGTACGATACATGACGACATACAGCATAGCAATGGTGAATAATATAATTGTCTTCAATGCATCATAAACGACTGTAGATATATTCAGGTGCTGAAACCATCATCCTTTTCTAGCTACAGCCAAGATATATAGATGTAGGAGATTAAATCAACTCTCCCTTTCTGACCCCCAGCAAGACAGACATATCTTCTGGAGTACATCAGGCAATGTCCTCTAAGTTCCTTTAATAGCAAAGGTGTCAAACCTTGACCGACGTGATACCGCCGGAGCAACAGAGTTCAACCAACAGATAGCCCTTGGGGCATGCACCAACCCGATGCATAAAAGACATGGTGGTTTGTGAGCTGAAACTTCTCATGACAGTAGACTCTTTCCCGCCCAGTGGGAAAGTTAGCAAGCAGACTACAAAATGTCATTCATAAAAGCTGGCGACAAATAATAATCATATGAAGAGCAATTACCTTTCTTCAGAAATAAACACCACAACTCACACGCCTCCAGCCGCTTAGAATCACAAGGGGAAAATCATCTGTAGATAACTAACAACACAAGAGGACTTCCTTTTCCCCCCGTCAAAAATGATCACGGACGCTGAAACGCGTCTCGCTCTGATCAAAACCACTGTTAGACTCCTGGAACGGAAGTCTTTCTCAAACCCCCTTAAATTCGACACATGCGCAGTAGCGCTTGACCCCTGAGTTAAACTCAAACGGGATGATGTTGGACACATACCAAGCAAAGATACTGACCAAATCGAGCCTTAAATGGTCAGGGAATAAACATCAACTCAGGTTGCAAACATTCCAAGAAAAGCTGACCTATTCGAGCCATATAAGGATAACAACCAGACATAGATCTAATAATAGACTGCCAGGTTAAGACACAAGAGAAGGTAACAACCATTGTAAAAATGTAACCTCAGCTAACCAAGAGTTATGCACCTTAGATTACAAAAAATTAAAGTGTACAATCAAGACAGGTAAATATATATATTGACTCAGAAAAATCTGTGCGTAACAGCAGTCATCCACTATCCTTTGAAGATTAAATCAAAGAAATCAACTCTACCTGAAGGCGTGGTTCAGCACGGCCATTTATATTCTGAAAAAAAAAAAAAGTGTTAGCTGCAATCAAACCAGGCTGGACACGTTCATAAGAATTTCACTGAATTAGATTTCGTGTCTTATGGACAGGGACGGCTCTTATCTATTACGGTACCTCTTTATTTGTTATCTTCTCTTTCAATGAGACGTGCCTCCATTCTCTATACATCCGCATCTCAAAGGCCTCAATTCTTTGTTCATTAAGTGATTGTTCATTGTCCATGTTTCTACACCATACAGTAATGAAGAGAGATACTGAGGTCAATTAATGATCGCATATTAGAGAATGACACTGTAGTCCATGAATCATCAAGGCTAAAATTAGTACTCATGCCCTTCGACATTTGCTGACGGAGATTATTGAGCAACTATGGTTTGCCCGGAATGCAATAATGTCGATTCTGATGAACAATAACATTTATGAAGAATATATAGAGCATTTGATTATTATCAGTTCGAATTTGTGTGTTACTTATTTCGATGTTAGTATTGTCTCATGTTGCTGAATGTAACTTTTGCCATTTCTCTTCTCTTCTTGACTTCTGTTTCGCATCTGCAATCTTATCAGTACAAATTGTTTAAATGCCAGGTCACCGTATTTCGTCAGAAAAACCTGAAATGTAAACCGACCTTCTATATTTAGCCCCGAACTTGCATGACTCGCATCGGATTTCGTCATATGCTATATTTATAAACTTTAAAAAAATAGGACCCGGTAAAATAACCGACAAGGACATCACAGAGAGTCTGAACTTGTCTTTGGTTGATGCAGGTCGATTTGCCCAGTATCGTGATGCGTTCAGAGCAGCTGTAATGGAGACAACGTTCTGGAGAGAATACGTCACATGATCGATGAAAATAACCGACACGACGTGGGATTTGTTTTACCAGAGCCAGAAATAGAAAACAGGAGTGAACTTTCAGAACTAGGACTTTCATTTTTAATAGATCAGTAAGCACATTAACATTCTTTCCGCTCTGTGAGTAAATGACATTTCGTTATGGCTAATGAAACGTCACTAAAAGCACCTTCAAAATCTACGCGTGTGTTTAATTCACTAGTGTTTAAGATGCCCCGTGTAGTCTCAAAAGAGGCAAAGCAAGAATAGGAACAAGCATGTCGTAAAAGATGACTAATATAAGGTTGTGTTTAGGGGCAGACAACCTCATTATGTACAACTAATCGTCACATAAACGACTACAGTATTGCAAGAGCGTGTAAATACTAGGCGCAGGCTTCCTGTGTGTGTGGAAAGGGGGGGCAGTTGTTGTGGTGGCTCCATGCTCCGTAGGGAGAAGAACAGAAAATGATGCTGTTGATGGTGATTAGAATAGTAGTGAAGGTTAACATTTTAGCAGCGGTTAATGTGCAGTCTTGGGGGGGCCGCCCCTGCTTTGTTTACCGAACTATATCGAGAGACCGAAGACGCAGCAAAAGAGATGAAGTCAGCGACCCATAGCTAGACTGCTTGAGTCAGGGTCAGCGAACCAGAGCGGACCTAGACCCTACTCCACCTCCAAGTGGTGGTCCTGGAAACAGGCTGCATCACTGCAGTCTGGCTGAGAGAGTAGGGATCGAAGAGGGAAGGCAAACCCGGTCCCAAAAAATGCCGTGCGGAAGTCGGATGTGTCGGGCCCGAAAGGCGCAAATATCGCAGCTTCACTGTAAACTGCGAGACAACGCAACCAACGTCCTTCTCAGGACGAACGAGGAAGAAGAAGAAGAACTATATCTGAGGCCCCACCCCACAATGGTATATAAATAATACAACACATAACGACAACACATAACGACAACACATAACGACAACACATAACGACAACACATAACGACAACACATAACGGTATGTTTCAAGCACTGGTGAGAAATAAAGAAGTAGAAACTAGACAACAGAAAAAGAACAGAAGTTATAGGATTACCGGAGACTCGAACCCAGGACCATACGAACGACAAAACCGCCTCACTACAGGCGTGAATTTTTACTATAATGATTTGCAGGACCATCTCTTGCGCGGTGTGACCGTACCGGGCTTCGACTTCGGGAGGGAAGGGAGAGGAGGCGCCAACATTTATATAAATAAATAAATAAAACTTGAAAAGAACGAGAAAAATTAAAACAAAAAATTTGAGAGTAAGAATAATTATTTGCTTGCATGAAAATAATATTTTTCCTTTATGTCTATATTATTCTTTAAAAAAAAAAAACCAAGTTAAAAATAAGAACTACCTACGAGTGTAACTGTGGCACTGATAAAATGACTGCTCAACATCTACTTCAAAGACGCCCAACATATGAGGAACATAAACAGGCGCATATGGCCGTCACCAGTACCATACGTTCGAGCCAAATGGAGATGCAAGTAGCCGCAAGCTTTCTTTGAAAATATTCAAGTAGGCATCTGAGAGTGTACGAAGAAGAAGAAGAAACAAACAAACACAACAGTGCATTGAGCACTCATATAAATTCTAAATGAACAAAGAAAAACTGCGTTCAAGAAGATTTTATAAAGATAAAACACAGTTTTGTTTTTTGTTGCTAACAAGCTGTAGTGAACATGACAAATGGAAGTTACAGTCTTTTCCAACTCAACAGAGTGAAACTGCGTTTCGTAAAAGTACATACAAATACAAAACTCTTTGGAACAAGAGACGAACACTCTGGCGATGGATAGGAATTACATTGAGGAAACCTGTTGATAGAATTACACGGTAGTCCTTTCCTGGAATCTCCAGGGACAGAGAGGTAGAGGCAGACCAAAACACATGGAGAAGAGAACTGGAGACAGAGGTAGACCAAGAAACACAAGGAGAAGACAACTGGAGACAGAAGTGAAAATGATGAGGAAGACGTCGAAAGCACGTGAGCTGATGGCACGTGACAGGAAGACTTGGTATGTGTTTGTTTGACGTCAATGCTGCTTGGGGAGCTAAAGGGTATTGATTGAAGAGTACATACAGTACTGCACGACGGAAGGAGGTAGGGAGGGGGGGGGGGGGAGACCTCGCACCACGTTAAAAAATCCCTATGGCTGGCTATGACCCCCTTACTCCCCACCCCCCACCCCCCTTTTTTTTTAAATGTCGTCTACATTGCCCAGACGCGAAGTCCTATGAAAACGCATACACTGAACTCATAAATCCGCTCCTGAATATTGCCTCAGAGGAAATATGTTGATAGTATTTACAAGGCAGTCCTTGCTCTTTTGGCAATCCATCTTCCCCCATTTTGGATTAACACCCCCACCTCCCGATGTCCAGTATTATATTTCTAGAATGTCCCTTATTAAGCGTTATTATTATAGTTTGCATACTGCCTTTAGTTTTTTTTTCCTTCGCCAATATGCGCTACGCTACTGACGCTTTTCTCGCAAAACAGATACGCGCCTCCATTGTGTTCTGTTGCAACGGTTCTCGAGTTAGCGGGTGCAGAAGGAGACTTAGGATAGATGAAAACACAAATAAAGAGCATGGCTGTCTTTGTGGTTACCGGTTCGATGATGAGGATTTTTTCAACCGCACATATGGAGGAGGGGAAAGGTCAAATTATAATTGTAAAAAAGGAGGTAAATGTAGTCCCTTAGCCGATGCCGCCGTAGAGCTTGATCATACTAGGTACAGCTTCAAGAAGTGGGGTGACCAGGTCCCTTCCTGGCTGCCTTTTCCGTCCCTAACTCACGAACAGTCATGCACCCATTTACAGCTGGGTGTACTGGAGCGAGATGCCACCGTGTACCTTCGCCGTGAGAGACCAGCGCTCTGACCACTTTGTCAATCGGACGTTCATAGAATGAGTTCTTGAAGAAATATTTGAAAATATACACTCTGATAAGTAATATATAAATTTGTCATGTCATTGTCAGGGTATAAGGGGTAAATATGTGTTTCTTTTGGAACAGAAACAAGTACATGTACATGATATAATGGCGCTGTGAAAGAACGTAGCAAATCAATAAGAAATGTCCAAAGGAACAATAAATCTTCCAGCTGTTGGAACACTTGATATGTGTTAGATATTGTAGCTGTAAATGTGTTTCTTGATTTCTTAGATATCCCACATTAAACTGTTGTCTGTGCACTGTTGTGTATCTATTGAGTTTCATCTTTGTTTGGGCTAATAGAAAATGGTTATCTGATGCCAAATCTGCTGATTTGCATTCCTTTAAGTCACGTAATGATGATCTAAACTTCTTGTTTATACATATATAATTAATCTGATTTTCTATTCTGTGGTCTATTCATGACTCGTTTTGTAATCTTATATGTGGCAACATGCTTCCTCCTATAACCAGATATTAGAAGCACAGACGTTTGTGAATATTCCCCATTTTCGTTCATTGTTCTTAGCCCGTGTTCTCCCATTATTTCTTCCAAGCCACTATTGTCTGTATCTATTTGTGCAATGTCACCTATCAAAATTGTGACATAATTTCTTCTCATTTCATCCATGGTAATTTGTAGTCTGGTGTAAAATTATTCTTTCACAAATTCTTCTGTCTTTTGTTTCATGCATGACATTGGATGATGTTTATCTTTATCTTCGTTTTTGCGGCTTCAATGTTGGTGTTATTATTCTGGGTCCCATTGCTTCCCATTCTATGAGTGCTTCCTGAGCTTCCTTAGATAGAATTAGAGCCACTCATTCCCTTTAGTCGGCACTTTCTGCCTCATGACTTGAGGACAGCATCATTTCTCATGTGGTCGGTTTGTTTCTGTCCACGACTTTCCACCTTGTGTCACCGAGTCTCATGATATCAGTCTTATTGTTCGTTTAAGGTACGAACTTTCCAGATGCCAAATCTGGAGATTTTCCTAGAAGAAAAACAGGCAAGTCGGCAACCTATACTCCTTAGGATTCCTCTGGATTGCATCATCGTCTCCTTTTTAGAGAACCATTTTCTGTCTTGGATGGCTGAATTTGAATTATTTTCTTTAGTAGACTTGTCCATATTGTTTTGTTGAATTTTTTTTTTTTGCGGCTTAAAATTTCTACAGCATGGATTATCCGGTCACCCTATGCCCAACTATCCTTCGCTACGTCGCGTCTTACATGGTAGGACAGAGTGTTCATATTTTTTGCTTCCCTTTCGGGCCCCGGTAACACACGGGTGGACCAGGGAATAGCCATTAGGAAAGCTAGATTAATCTTTTTGTTTCGGTAATAATAACCGAATACGTATTTAATGGAAAAATTGTACTGCTTCCTTCACCATCTATTTTAACAATAATTAATAGTCAGTGGAGACTCATTCGGGAAACACGCGTTGACGTCAGCTATGACCTATTAGGTCGCTTTAATGAGGGTAACAACACGAATGACGTATGGAAGGGTGGTATCACATGATCTGATTATTTCAAATTGGGTGTTTAATCACTGCTGGTTACATATATGGCAGCCAGAGTCATTGGCTGATCCAAGGGGGTGGCGATGGGGCGGTCGTCCCTCCCTTGGGACTTTAAAAACCTTTATTTCATATCAACCGTTCCAGTATTTTTCCCCTCTTGGGACTTAAATGTACGTAATCGTTAGGTCGGACGACGGACGAATTAAAACATGCCTGGTACTGGACAATGGTAAGTACCTTAAAGGTTACGAACGTAGTTTGCAGGTAATTCTACGTGGCGGGACAATGAAAGACAATAAAGGAAACCACGTACGACAAGGAGAAAAAAGACGGCGCCAGACATGTGACACAATAAGACTTCACTCGAGCCGCAAAACAGAGGACTTTGTGACAAGAGGCGAATAATTTCTATATCGAGCGGCCAATCACAAATAAAAAATTGTTATGCTGTAATATAAATTATGTATGAATTTTTAGCAAATTTTCACTCTTTGTAGTTGTACCTTAATTTTGTAATTACGTTATAAATAGTCATATAATATAATTATGATATATAGTGTCGTTAATTCCAGGGAATAAATTTGATCGCCGATACCTGATCATGCTATCATTTCACCTTTCCTGTTAGTGTAAATAAATTAAATTGAAAGTGTCAAACTGTGTGGATTTGCGTGTATGTGTTTTCCCTTGTCCTAAAATGGTAGTCGTTCATACCTGTCATGTTCTAAATTAGGAGTAAAAGAGTGGGAAAGTTTGGGATGACACCCGATTAATTGTTCATCTGTTATCAATATGCATTACGAGAACCTCACCAGAGCTTCATTTTCCCGCCCCACCTTCGGCAATCCTAATATGTTAATTGTTGTTCTTGTTATACTCTGTTTTGCTATACTGTGTGGTTCTCTACGTCTGTCTATACTCAACATCTGTTCTACATTTATGAATGAATTGCTTGTCAAGTGGAAACAGTTTGTTGCTGTCGTACAAGACGCTAGTAGTTCTGATGGTCACTGATTGCATTTTCAGTCGGTGGTTAAGGATCCAAAAAAGATGTTGGGAGTTAATACGAATATCCTCATTTACATACAAGTAAGTGACTATTTTATTTTGTATCTCGTCGTCTAGATCTTCTTCATTCGAATCCATCATCATCATTATCATCTTGATCAATCCTTTTTAAGTGCCCGTGGAACAATACGGCTGCAGGCACAAGATTAGTCATAAAAGTAACTTTTTTTTCAATTTTAGTAAGCTGGCTGACATTAACTGGTATCCAATACCATAATTCCCGCCGTAAGTACGTCGGTCGGTCAGTCACATTATGCACACCGTCATTTGCGCACTTTTCTATTTTCGAGAGAGTACAGGCATACCTCGACTTTCGTCGCTTCGAGTTTCGTCGCTTCGCTTTTTCGTCGCATTTCGTCACAACCGCGTGTCATCTTGTTTCTTTCGTCGGTGCGCACTGTTTTTTGAAGTTGCCGCATTGAATCTCTTATAATTGTGATTAAACATATTAATACTACTTATTTTTGTGATTAAAATAACCAAATTATTCATACTATATTATTTTTGTGTTTATACTGTAAACAGTTCAAAGTCATATTTGTGATAACAGTATAATGACAGTGTTCATATCGTGACTATAAGACACGTGTACAGCATTCATACTGTACTTTTTTGTGTGATTAGGCCCTATAACTACTTATTTATGTGCTTTAATATACTCATAATGGGTCCTAAGTGTAGTGACAAAGTTAAAAGAACCCATAAGGTTC
The DNA here is from genome assembly GCA_024509875.1 of Oreohelix idahoensis. NCBI lineage: Eukaryota > Metazoa > Mollusca > Gastropoda > Stylommatophora > Oreohelicidae > Oreohelix > Oreohelix idahoensis. Next base: position 52,200 of record JAMPIV010005605.1, on the reverse strand, counting down.
TCAATTTGCAAGAAAAGCTTGAGATTGAACAAGGCATCTCAAACGCTGAAATAGGCCGCAAGCTATTTGTACCTCGCACTACAGTTAGCACACTTGTAAAGAACAAAGCTAAAGTGTTTGAGGAAATTAAAAACGCTACGCCAAATAGCCTGTTACAGAGAACTTCTTATGGAAAGGAAGAAGACATTAATGAGGCAAACGTCCTTGCTCTCCTTTTTCAAGACGCAACTGTGATAGTGATAACCCAAGTTCTATGCTTGTGAAGTTGTTCGTTATGTCATGACCCTTGAGTACAACTGTTCTTAATTAAACCAATGATGAAAGTAACCTATCTTTGTTCTTGTGTACGCTTGTCTGCTACTTTACTATTGGGCCTGACTTCCTAATGTGACTGTTGAGTGATACTTAATGACCAGACAACTATGATGACTGCAGAGACTGATCGACTCGTAGCTGACAACAAAATTTCTTTATTGTTGTCACTAACATATTTACAGTTAGCCATCTCCGTGCCTGATTATAAAGGTAATAAGAATATATATGACTTCTACGTTGACACTTCCATACAGCATGTAATTCCATGGTCAGGAACTAGTTCATTAACGCTTGACCTCTGCTGACTACTGTAATACTGTCTACTATTCTATACTTGTTAATGGGCTGTTCTCAATATATTCAATTTGTCTTCGAAATATTAGCTGGGTCACCACCATTGCTGAAAACTTATTCTTAGCCACTAGACTTCTTCTTCTTCTTCTTCCTTGTTCGCCTTCAGACTTCCACATTTATGACTAATAAAGGCAGTAGTCAACCCAAGGCTCCCAACATCTCCAAACAGTTTTTAGCCACTAGAACTGATCTTTATAAAGTCTGCCTGTGCGTCCGACACTGGAGCACTGCTTCTAAACACTTGTTCTTGACTATCTACACTTGATTAACTATTCGAGAGTTTACCTACCAAGGTTTTCTTGGATGAACTGCTGGCGACATACTTGGACACAGCTCGTCATGAAGACTATTTGACGTGAAAACATCTTTTGTCTGTCCTCCTTTCTGCAAACTGCAGCGGCACCGTAAATACAATGGTACCTGAGCTGGCCATTACTTTATAGATGGTCGTTATGGTTAGTCTACCCCAACCTGCTCTCAGCTGACCGCCTGAGCGAAACGACGAGTCAAGAGTGCTCAAACTCTTCTGTCAGCGCACGGACTTCCCGCGTCGCTGATGACGCATGAACTAAGTCCCGCTACTCAATAATTATCCGTTCTTATTGTAATCCCAGTTATCTTCCTTTTCCTATCACACAACCAACTTCAATCACCCCTCCCTCTAATCTTTCAGATTCCGATCCATCAACATCAGCCCCAGCCTCTGTTAGATCTCCTTCAAAGTCTTCTTCTCCTAATGGAATTAGATAGAGTTCCTCCAGTTCTGAAGATGAGCCTCCTACATTTTCTCCATCTGATTTTCTAAATCTAGAAATCCCACTAAATCACCAACATTCAAAACTATACATTCTATATATATTCATCGTCTACTTGCTCAAAAATTATTTTAAGGTAAGATGTTATTTACGTATTTTGTATTTATTCTTATGTTTATTTCTGTTTATTTAGGTGTTGCACACGTTCGCAAGCGTTATATAGTTAGTTATTTACGTCTTTTGGCGGCCCTAATGCATTTGCAAACTAAATAAAGGCTGTCGATTTTCGACTTTCGTCGGTGCTCTGGTCCCTAACCTGTCGAAAGTGTGAGGTATGCCTGTACATTAACTTTCAACCACAGCTAAGGGATGCATCTGTGGTTGAAAGTTAGACAATAATTGTATTGTTTCCCTTATATGTACTCTCCAAAAAATAGAAAGTGCGCAAATGACGGTGTTCATGAACAGTTTGATTATGGAAAGTCAAGATTTCAAAGATGCACGAACAGTTACAAGACATGTTGTCATAAAAGAAATGTTAGTTATTTAGTCAATTTACGGTTCAGTAGATCATTATCACTGCTCCACATGTCATTTATGAAGGTTACTCCATGTCTTCATATTTAATACATCCATATAATTTTCACTACAAATATCAAATGACGGTCGCCTGCAATAAAATGACCACAGCAGTAATAGTACCGTCTGTAATGCACGTAACAGAAACAACACACTATAATTAAAAAACCTGTCAATTTTGACGGGCTATTTTAAAATTTAAAAAAGCTACCGTGTTCAGCATTCAATTAAAAAGTCGTACCTACATCGCTTGCTAGGCCCACAAAAACCTCGTAGGTAGGAGTCACAAGTGACAAGCAGTCAAGATTAAGCACAGCTGCTGTGTTCAGAAAATTTAGAAGAATGTGTATACAACAAGCACGTATACCCGTCAAAATAATGAAAGGCGAAGAATTAAAGCCAACACTTTAAACTTTCAGCCTCTGTAGCACATTTAGAAGACTGAGAAGTCACAATAGTTAAATACAGGGCAGGATTAAGAACTCCGGAGCCATAGGCTATTAAGATATTTTGAGGCCCCTCTCCATTCTTCTTAAAAATAAAACTGAAAACAAAAAACGAAAGGATCTCAGATAAATGGTTTTATTCATTTATAATAATATGTTAAAAATACAAAAGAAAGTGTTCGTTACAACCCCTAGATTTTATTAAAGGTAGTGGGGCCCCTACAAAGAAGATATAATTAAAAGAACAGATTACACAAGACAAAGGCCTTAATACTGTGTCTAGTAAATGATAGAAGAATTAAAATAAGTAAAGGACAGAATGTAGGTTTCTGGTATTTTTATAAACGTATAAACATATAAGGAGGGGAAACCCGAGGCCTGTAAACATTAAATAAATAATCTGGCCTATACTGTTTAATATTAGAACTGCAGCAGTGATTGCGACTATAATTAGTCTGGGTCGTCCTATGGTACATATCCGGGTCGCGTGGGAGTTCGTGCTAGACCTCTGTGGGTAAAGCATTATTTTTGTAATGCTTAGCTGGCAGAGTGGATAGTGACGATTCGCTCCCGTGGCTAGGCGGTGGGTGCCGTTCGGAAGGTCCTGGTTCGATCCCGGTAAGCCTATCACTTCTGTTGTTTTTCTGTTGTCTGGTCTTCTACTTCTTTATTTACCCACTGAGTGCCTGATCATACCTTTGTGTGTTGTTTGTTTATTTATATAATTAAAAGAAGGAAAAGAAGCAGGGGTCGAAGTAACTAATAAACTAACTGTTGTACAGATACTATTACCCTCCAAGTAACTAATAAACTAACTGTTGTACAGATAATATTACCCTGCACGCACGAGCACAGGACAAAAAGTAGACAATAATGTACATTTCTTGACCTTGATGAGATAAAGATATTGTTCATTACCGACTCAGGATGGCAGAGTGAGTCAAACTTGGAGTGAACAGCTAGTTCAGGAATTGCAAACAAAGTGAAGCGTGTTCAATGCCCAGTGGGTTCAATGTTTACTTTAAAAAAAAAAAAAACACACACATGAGAATGACACTTAAAGAGTCATGATCCACTCTCAAAGCGTTAACAATATATATATATATACACATACGGTACACCAGAACGCTCCTCTGAAATGGGGACTATACATGACGATCACCACTTGTAATAGTGACTATAGAGGGTCCTGTTATTGTTATTAAAAGTTTTTTGTCCCCATCCCCCTTAAATAAAAATGAATCACATTCTCGTTTAAGGAAATATAACAAGTGAGATTTTTTCCCTTTTCAACTCGACCTATTTTCTCCATTACAAAAAACGTGAAGACAAAGGTCAGTGAACGAAAGTGGCGTCGGTTGGGTTGAGTGGGTTGTTCATTATCATCACCCTTCAGTTCCCCAAGGAGCATAGGCCTTCAATAAACTTGTTTTAAAGTCTTCCTGTCCTGTGCCATCCGCTCAAGGTCTGTCATTGTCTTCTGTATGTATGTCCCCAGTTCTCTTCTCTTTGTTCTCCCTCTGCCTCTCTTACCCCGAGGGATTCCAGAACAAGGACTACCTTGTGATGCTATCAACTGGTCTCCTCAATGTGTGTCTTCTTCTCATCTCTTGTTCCACTGGCGCATGTCTGGTTCTTGTCATCAGTTCCACATCAGTGATGAGGTCATACCACTTCAATCCTTCTAAATCCACGCAAGCACCCAATTATGAAAGCTTGTAATTGTTCTATTTGTTCTGTATATTTCAGGAGGCATACAACAGGACTGACTTGACATCTGAGTTGAAAACTCTGATTTCTGTCTTGATTACATTCTCGTTTAACGGAAAATACAAAGTGATATTTCCTTTTCATTCAACTCGAACTTTTCTCTGGAACAAAAAACAAATAAATAATAAATAAATAAACCAAAAAACAAAACAAAACAAACAAACGAATAAACAAAGGTTAACGAAAGAAAATGACGTCAGTGGGGACGGTGGTGGTGGTTGTTACTTTGCATTAATTAATTAATCACTGACCGAGGTCAAGAGGAAAATGTAGCAGAAGTAGAAAAGCAGCGCAAGGACAACAACACAAAAATGGAAGCGCTTCAACAAGTTCGCTATCAATTAGCCTCAGGTGCTCTTCAAGGGCTGTCTTTTTCAACTGTGCCCAAGTCACTCCAATTTCCTTAGCCTCCTCTTCCACAGTTCTTCTCCAAGTTCTCCTTGGCCTCCCCACTCTTCTTTTCCCCTGTGGGTTCCAGTCAAGAGCAACTCTGGCTATGCTTGATTGTTCTCTTCTGAGTGTATGTCCTATCCATCCCCACCTTCTTACCATTTCTATTGGCTGTTGCCCGCATCTTTTCCTTAGCTCTATATTTGTTATTACATCTGGCCATCTTATACGGAGGATCCGTCGGAGACATCTATTTACAAATGTCTGTAGCTTGGAGGTGATACTCTATGAGACATGCCATGTCTCTGAGCCATACAGCAAGACTGACTTTACATTTGAGTTAAAGTTTCTGATTTTATACATTTTTGGATATAACATTTTTTTTCAGTAAAAAGTTTTACACTTATTTGTGATCTCTACAGTTTTAATTATAGTGGATGGAACCCCCAACCCACAATTATCATGTACATGTGAATATATCGTTACGAAATCATCAAAACTTAGAACCTGAGTCAAACCAGTTTTGGTTGCATACAAAAGTGGACCTCAACTGTTTTAACTATCACGGACCCCTTTAAGAAATAACACCCCACAAAAATTGTCATATAAAATAAACTAAAATAAGAGATATGGAGAAATAAACCACAGAACCGTCACATTTTCCAGCTGCGCTTCTTACGGAGCATGCCACGGCAGCTGATCTATTTGGTATTTCCATGTATTCCTTCCATATTCTGGTATTTGTTTATATATTTTCCATCCATTTTCTGACAATCATGTGTCTTCTTTCTATCCATATCTTGATATTCATTCTCCTACTTTCCATCCATTTCTTATATTCATTTCCACACTTTCCTTTACTCCATAGGTTTTCATTTCCACACATTCCATCCATTTTCAGTTATTTATTTTCATACTTCCCACTCACTTTCAGGTATTCATTTTCATACTTTCCACTCATTTTCAGGTATTCATTTTCATACATTCCATTCATTATCTGATATTCACTTTCATACTTTCCATCCATTTTCCTCATAAACATTCTTTTTCTTGTGTCTTTAATTGTCTCATTTATGTTGGAATGCTGAATATTGGTGGGACTTGCAAAGTTCATTCGTGAAATTATAAATAATTATGTTGCAATTTGTTGTTTGCTGTTATCAATATCAGTGTACAACCAACAGTAACCAGCCTTAATTATTTTGTTTTTTAAAATTATACAAAGGTTGTTTTTTAGTTCAGATTTCCTTGAGAGCGCACTAAAAAGTAAAAAATATTTTATATCAATCAGTCAATCAATCAATACCCTTTAGCTCCCCGAGGAGCACAAGCCTTCAACAAACACATGCCAAGTCTTCCTGTCCTGTGCCATCCACTCAAGTTCTTTCCATGTTTTCCTCATCATTTTCACCTCTGTTTCCAGTTCTCTTCTCCATGTGTTTTTTGGTCTACCTCTGCCTCAATATAAAATATTTTATATTTCAAAAAGCAAATCTGTCCAGCAACTTCATACAACAACAACAGCAGCATTAACAGCTACATCAGCAGCAGTAACAGCTACAACAGCAGCATCATTATTTTTCTTGTCACTCTTTATGGAGCATGGAGTCAACACTGCAGCTGGTCCCCTGCACCAAACATTGACATTCTCTAGCAGCAGTTTCTGTAGCATTCTGCTTTACATGGTGAGGATGCCAGACACCCACACAAATTTTGTGCATCAGATGTAACAATCTGTGCAGGTTCTATCAAGAAACAATGTGTTAAGCAACGCGTACGTATAATCTGTTTTCTGGCACATTAATAATTTATACACTATGAATACACAAGCACTTATTGGCTTGTAATTCCCAAATCCAAAGGATAATCTTCATTTTTTTTAAAAATGGGGGTTAGTTTGTATTAAATGAAAAAAAGGCTGCTTACTCATACCAACCTTTCTTTTCCAGATCTGAACTCAATAGACTAATACCAATAATACTTTTACATATCAACCAAGAACTGGACTCTCCAACTAAAATGTCAAGTCAGTCCTATTGTATGGCTCTTTGACATAAGACGCGTCAACAGTGAGAAATGCAGTCAGCGACCCATAGCTAGACTGCCTGCGTCAGGGTCAGCGAACCAGAGCTGACCAAGACCCTACTCCACCTCCAAGTGGTGGTCCTGGAAACAGGCTGCATCACTGCAGTCTGGCTGAGTGAGTAGGGATCGAAGAGGGAAGGCTAACCCGGTCCCAAAAATGCTGTGCTGAAGTCGGATGTGTCGGCCGAAAAGCGCAAATATCGCAGCTTCGCTGTAAACGGACACAACGCAACCAACGTCCTTTTCAGAACTAACGAAGAAGAAGTATGGCTCTGAAACACCTTCTTCTTTGATCCTTAGCCGCCGACCGTCAAAGCAGTCAGTGGCCATCACACCTAGTGGCGTCTTGTAGGGCAACAACAAATTGATTCCACTTTGCTCGGTCGGCGGCCATCCTTCGTACAGTGCCCCAACTCTGGTTCATTCTTTGCATCTCAGCCTCCACAGTCCTCCGCCAGGTTGTTTTTGGTCGGCCTCTCTTTCGTTTTCCTTCAGGGGTCCAAAGCATAGCTGTTCTTGTGATGGCATCGGGGTCTCTTCTGAGGACATGGTCAACCCAGGGGAAATGCGTCTGAAACATGGAGACAAACAAAAACAACCAAAAAGCTACAGACATTCATAAATGGGTGCTTGCATAGAAAAGAAGGATTGAAGTGGTTTGACAAGGTCACAAATGTGGAACTGATGACAAGAACCAGACAAGTGCCAGACAAGAACCAGACAAGTGCCAGACAAGAACCAGACAAGTGTAAGTTGATAAAGAGATGAGAAGAAGACGCTGCAGATGGATGAGACACACAATGAAGAAACCTGTTGATAACATAACAAGGCAGTTCTGGAATTCCCAAGATAAGACAGGCAGATGGAGACCAAAGAACACATAGAGAAGAGCACTGGAGACAGACATGGCAAGACCTTGAGCTGATGGCACGGGACAGGAAGACGTAGCATACGTTTGTTGAAGGCCTGTGCTCCTTGGGGAGCAGAAGGGTGGTGATGATGGTGATATCAACTTACACAGCAACAGTTACAATCTCACAAATAGAACTCTGTAAAAGCCATCACAATAATACCATTTGACTTTAAGATTTTATAAGGGAATTAATGAGGCTTATATGCAATTCTGAAATGCATATGCAAATAACTTGTATTATATATCTTTGTATGAATAATACAAGTTAAACCTTTAAGTAAGATTTTGAAATGAATACGCAAATAAGGGTATAACTTGTATTATTCATATATATATATATATACACATACTGTATTTATCATGACTCAACTCCCAATACATAGCACACGTCTTAACGTGTTATACATAACACGTCTTAACGTGTTATACATAAGAGAAACTTCAATATAATTTTTACAAGTGTCCTTGTATTTCGGTGATCAGTGAGGACTTACAGGCAGCGTTGACCTTATGGTCAACAGCCCTTGTTAGGACTGGCAGTTCTTTTCAGGGCTTCATCATGCTAGCAGATCAACACTATTAGTCCTTTTCAGGACTGAGTATCAATTAATTCTGTACTTCAGTTACCATTTTTTGAATGGTAAACTGCATTCTGATGTAACCAGAAGACTAAAGTCTAGGTTTAAAGGAACATACTTTGCCACAAGAAGACAAAACCAGAAAAGGAAAAAGAAAAATTATTTTACATAGTGCAACCCTAAACAAGTCATTAAAGATAGCTTAAGCTTTAATGTGCTGTACAAACTTTCACATATTACATATAGCATAGCTTCAACACGTTATGCATAGCAGAAGTTCAACATGCTGTACAACATAATACTATTTTCAATATGTTATATGTTATATTGCCATAATAACACCGATTTTTAAATACAAAAAAAAAAGGAAAAAAAAAAGGGTGACAACCGACAATGTGGAAACCATAGAGGCATATCCCTTCTCAGTGTCCCTGGTAAAATCTACTCTAGAATCCTGGAGAGACTCAGACGCCTAGCTGAGCCACACATGGATGAGGTCCAGTGTGGCTTCCGAGCAAATCGAAGTACTCAAGACCTAATCTTCACACTCAGACAGTTGAGTGAAAAGGCTCTTGAGTATAAGAGTGAGATCCATCTTTGCTTCTTAGATCTGGAAAAGGCATTTAACAAGGTCCCCTGGAACAAATTCTGGGACTGTTTGGCAAGGAAGAACATTCCACCACCTCTGATTCATGCTATACAGAGCTTCTACAAGTCTTGCAGAAATTATGTGAGGATGGCAAACCATAAGTCAGAAGAATTCATGACCACCACTGGTGTAAGACAAGGTGATATTGTTGCGTGATAAATTCTCGCAACATCGTTTTATTTCAATATCTGTTTTATAACGCAAGGGCAACAACTGCTTGTAATTTATAGTCACTTTTCTCGGTAAGCATTTGTCTTCTCGCGTTGGTATCGAATGCAGTTAACTTTTGAGCTGTGGTCATTTTTGCGCTGGACTGCGCATGACTTGTCTTGTTGTTTGGTCGATCGGTTTCCGCCCACCACTAGTGGAAGTGAGCGATTTGGAATGGCGAAAGAGATGCCTCGTTGAAGAGGGGATCTCCGCTATTTTTGTTCTGTCAGGGATGTGTAGTCCTCTTATGGATATTTCGTTTAGTCGAGATAATACCTCTAGTGTTTTCCCACATGTCGGGAGGCGTGATATTTCTGTGTATTTCATGAAAGCAAGGTAAATTGACTTTTTTTATTAACTATCGATTTTGGGTCGTGAGCGATTTCGATTCATAGCCTGTCTCCGAAAGTCGTCGTCACGAGATGTTCTTTTCCAGCTCACATGTCGCTGCATTGTACTGCATCGGTTGATGCATGTACCAAGGACCATTACTTGCTACTTTGTTAAATGAACTAGGTTTAGAAAACCTTTATTATCTAGAGGATATTTTTGAGGACATTATCTATACTTCGGCAGACGTGTCTGTCTTGCTGAAGTCAAACTAAGGAGAGTGAACTGATCTCATACATCTGGTTATCTTCTGGCTGTTATAGAAAAGGATGGAGTTTTCCACCTGACTACATTTACAGCACTATGAAATATAACATGCATCTGACTCATCATTGTAATGCTGTCTACCGTTTATTGCTGTATTGAATGTTGCTGTGATAATGACTGTTTGATGTGCCTACGCATTTGCGTAACCATTTTGTCACTGTGGCGTCCACAATAAATAATGAAGAAAAACGTCAACGGCTGTTTCAAGACTCATTGACTTTATACGTCGTGAGTTTACTGACGTCCTATGTGGATTGCCCTGTTATTGTTGCATGAACATTGTTTTGACTGAACACATCTGCACACTACACAAAACCAGACATGCGGATACCATCCATCATCATATGGCATCACGCATCAGATATCCTGTCACCTTATCTTTTGGTCCTCATGGACGATGTCATCAAGGCATGTAAGGAGAGGACAGGAAAGTATTCAGTGGGGTACTGGAAGATGAGACAGGTCTGTATTTCAGAGCTGGCATTTGCTGATGATGTTGCCCTGATTGCTAAATAAGAGGCACATCTTCAATCCAACCTGCAATTCTGGAAGGAAGAGCTGGAGAAGAGAGGGATGATTATAAGCAGCTCGAAAACAAAAACCATATTGATTTCACGAGAGGAAAGAAGACATCAGATTAAGCTGGGAGAACAAGTCCTGGAGCAGGTCGACCACTTTAAATACCTTGGAGCTGTCATAGACTGGAAGGGAGGCATCAAAGAAGAGTTGGCTACCTGAAGAGCAGCAGCTGGGAGACTTTTTCAAGCCATAAATCGAGGATTTCTCAGCAAAAGAGAAGTTGGTAAGAAGACGAAGATGGCTGTATACTGCAAAACCTATGTCCCAGTCTTGACGTATGGATGCGAGTCATGGGCAATGACTACAACCCACAAAAGCCAGATCCAAACCTCAGAAATGAGGTATCTGAGGGTGGGACCCCAAGATGCAGCAATAGTGAATGCAGTCAGCGACTCATAGCTTGACTGCCTGCGTCAGGACCAGCGAACCAGAGCTGGTCAAGACCGTGCTCCACCTCCATGTGGTGGTCCTGGAAACAGTCTGCAGCAGTGCAGGCTGGCTGAGCGAGCATGGATCGAAATTAGAACAGTCCCAACTGAGATGGTTTGGCCATGTCTGCAGAATGGGAGAAGATCGGCTACCACGACAAGAATGGGAAACTAAGAGCCAGGGATCCAGACCTCCAGGATGACCTAAAGTCCGCTGGGAGGACAACATTAGACAGTCTTTGAAGGACCGAGGACTAGAGTGGAACCAGTCCAGGAGGAAGACAGCCGATAGGATAGTATGGCGCTCTCTCTTCCAAACCTCTACACCTCACTGTAGAAGAGGAACGAATAAGTAAGTAAGTAAGTATATGTTAAAGTGTCTTCTACATGCAATACACAGCACGAGCTTAGTATGTTATACTTAATATAAGCTGTAAAATTTCCACATATTATAAATATTTATACATAACATAAGCTTTTAAAACCTTTATATATATGCATATAAAATAGAACTTCTGCTGCATTAGAAATTATATGGAAATCAAGTCTTACACAAAAATCAGAATTTTCAACTCAAATGTCAAGTCAGTCCTATTGTATGGCTCTCAAACAAAAGCAAAAACTAAGAAGTTGTAGACTTTCGTAAATGAGTGCTTGTGTGTAGAAGGATTGAAATATTATGATAACTTCACCAATGTGGAACTGATGACAAGAACCAGACAAGGTCACCAATGTGGAACTGATGAGAAGAACCAGACAAGGTCACCAATGTGGAACTGATGACAAGAACCAGACAAGGTCACCAATGTGGAACTGATGACAAGAACCAGACACATGCTAGTGGAACAAGAGTTGAGAAGGGATGCTGGTGATGGACAGGACCCACATTAAGGAAACTTGCTGATAGCAATACAAGGCACTCCTTGTTCTGGAATCCACAAGATAAGAGTGGTAAAGGGAAACCAAAATCACACATGGAGAAGAGAACTGGAGATAGAAATGAAAGGGGTGAGAAAGAATGGAAAGACCTGGAACTGATACGATTTCAAGAAAATGGTCAAGAAAATAAGGGCCTAACACCATATTCCTAATATGCCTCAATGAGCATAACAGGATCCTTTACCTTTAAATGTGTTCAACAAAACTTTTCAAACTCAAACCACTGTTTATTAAAAGCTGAAAAAGCACTTTAAAAAAAACCTACTGTTTATATAATGTTACATCTTCAAGTGCTTACACAGAATGCAAAGTTGTTACTATTAATAACCAAAATTGTCCTGTCACGAATGTGGCTCTAGTGTCACCAGATTTCCCAGGATGAAGAGCTAACACAAGAGGGTATGTATGAACTTTATGTCAAAAGCCAAAGGAAGTGTGAAAAGACAACAGGAAATCACACTTAAATGGAAGATCACTTTTGGGACTTGAAACACTACAAAACAATTTGTACAAGTGGCTGACGTAACCATTTGTCTAACATATGATAGAAAATCAGTATACTATATTTGAACTCATTTAGATGTTACAGATTATTATTAATTTGTGTGTGTGTTTATGTATAGATGTTACAGATTATTCTTAATTTGTGTGTGTTTATGTATAGATGTTACAGATTATTCTTAATTTGTGTGTGTGTTTATGTATAGATGTTACAGATCATTCTTAATTTGTGTGTGGGGCTGTTGTGTTTTACAGTTTGTACCTGTATTTTCTACATTACATTTTTGTACAGTATTTTGGTAAGCTTTTTAGTGCAATAAAACGCATTGTAATTTAATAAAATCTTTTATTTCAACCCTTTTATTAATTGTACAGTGTATGATTTTAACAAATGATGATATGATGGAATACGGACATGGAAATACGTAATAAGTCAATGATTTTAGGGGTAATTCGACTTATGACAGAATCGTATATATATATATATATATATATATATATATATATATATATATATATATATATATATATCCACCCTGTGTTTGGGTACATCTTCTCAGTGTACTCCATAACTATATATTTCCTCTCTTCATTCATTTGGCAGCCGTTTTTCATCGCTTCTTAAATGTTTTATATCAGCTCTAGGAATCTTGTTCTCCTCCATGATTGGAATGTGTTGCTTATCATTAGTGACTCAGCATTTGTCTGTGCAAGGTCTGGTATTATGAGGCCAAGCTCTTTTGCTAGTTGTACAAAGCAGCTTTCTCTGGAGCCTGTCTCGGATAAATATTCTCAATCTGTCATTCACTGGGTGGTTTGTGAGCCATAAGTTTTTATTTTACCTGTTGCAGCACTCTGTAGTCTCTTGTCGCTCATGGGTTGTAGTAGTTCTTTTATTATCTTGTTAAAATTTGTGGAAACGAGAAGCCAGATAGTCTTGCCAACGAAGGCGGGAAGCAACATTCAAAATGATGACAAGAACTGGTTTGGTTTGGTTTTAAGATCATCTTCATTGCACATGGACCCCAAGATGCAGCAATAGTGAATGCAGTCAGCGACCCGTAGCTGTACTGCTTGCATCAGGACCAGCGAACCAGAGCTGGTAATAAATAAAAGCAGAGACCGCACCCGGTCCACCTCCATGTGGTGGTCAAGGGAATGAATTTGTGGAAGAAACAACAAAAAGCAGTAATGGAGTTTAACTTGTGAAACTCACAATAAAAGCAGTAATGGAGTTAACTTCACCCGTTGTTACCGGGGCCCGAAAGGGAGCCAAAGAAAAAGTGGAAGAAGGCAACTAAGTGGCATGGGCCGGTTATGGAAACAGTCTGCAGCAGTGCAGTCTGGCTGAGCGAGTGCGGATCGCAATGGGAAGGCAAACCCGGTCCCTAAAAAATGCCGTGCTGAAGTCGGATGTGTCGACCGAAAGGTGCATATATCACAGCTTAGGTGTAAACAGACACAACGCAACCACCGTCCTTTTCGGGGCGAACGAAGAAGAAGAAGAAGATTGCACACGGACAACTCCATCAGTGCTCCGATCTCCTCCCTTAGATCACACAAGGAGGATCTCAGCACAGTGCACAAACTCTGTAGCAGTGGTGAGGATCCCATTGTGTATTTACAGGAATCACACATTCTATAATAATTTTTGTGGCGAGTAGGTTTTCCTAATTTTGTAAATTTTGCCAGGAATTAACTTCGTGAAACTAAAAATAAAAACAGGCAATGGAATTAAATTGGTGGATGTAACAATAAATGCAGACAATGGGATTAACTTAGTGGAAAGGTGAAACTCACAATAAAAGCTGGTAATGGAGTTAACTTGGTGAAACTCACAATAAAACAAGTGACAGAATTAACATGGTGAAAATTTAAAAAAAAAACAAATAATGGAATCAACTTGATGAAAATCACAGTAAAAACAAGAACTGAAAATAAACATGGTGAAAATCACAGTTCTTAAATGAAGCAACAGGGTTGCAACTATCCCTTGGTACATATAGTGTAAGTAAATAAATTAAGGGGCTGCTGTAAAACTGGTAAGGAAATATATATATATATATATATATATATATATATATATATATATATATATATATATATATATATATATATATATATATATCTATATATATATATATATATATATATATATAAACAAATAAAACGGTATTGAATCAGTTTTACAAATTATCGGTTCACGGGAAACAAGGAACGTTTCGGGTTTCACCCTTCGTCAGCCAGTTACAAACAGGCAACAACGACAAGAAATATAGATTATAGACTGAAAATACATAATACAAGTAAACACAGATGAAGAGCAATAATAAAGCAAGGAAACTACACAACCAAAAATAATATATCAATACAAGAAATTCAACAATCAATGAAAATCAAAAGCAGAAAATGGAATTAAAAAACAGTGAACTTTAAAAAGTTTTGTTATAAGACTCTCCACTGAAAAAAATCGGGCAATCAATGAACAATGGTCACAATGGCTTCCAATAGCGATGAATAAAAGTGACATCATAAAAATACGGAAATAGAAACACAAAACTGTATAAAAGAAAGATTGTGAAAAAAGCGATGGATGAAATAAAGAAGTCTGAAATACAGGAAAGCCAATGAATAACAGAGTCAAGCAAAATGATGTTGGACATTAAGACCATTAGGTGAAAGACAACCCATTTTAAAAATAAGGCGATTCTCTAGAAAAAATCGACTACGGTCGTCGAGAAAGCAAGAGCGTAAACCAGTTACCTGGATGTAAAATGGACCGGAATGGTCTGGGCTACTGAAATGAAGGGCCACAGGTTTCTGTTCTCTATGATAAATGTCATTTAAGTGCTTGCGGAACCTATCTGCCAAAAGTCTGCCAGTTTCACCAATATAGGTAATGTTACATCTTTTACAGATAACGGCATAAATAAGATTCCTAGATTCACATGTAAATGACTCTCTATTAATAAAATTGCCCTTTGGAAATGAAACAGTCGGAGTCTGGAGCACATATGCACACGTACAACATCTTGGGCAGTGGCATGGCTGTGTACCCGAAACGTCCCTTGTTTCCTGTGAACCGTTAATTTGTAAAACTGTTACAATACCATTTTATTTGTTTTTATATATATATATATTTATTCCCTTGGTACATAGCACTGCAATTATCTCTTGATGCACTAGGCTGCAACTATTTCTTGGTACAAAGGGTTAGAATTATCTCTAGGCACACAGGGTTGCAACTATCTCTCGGTACACAGGGTTGGAATTATCTCTAGGTACACAAGGTTGTAACTACGAGTAGAGTACACAGGGTTGCAACTATCTCTTGGTACACAGGGTTGGAATTATCTCTAGGTACACAGGGTTGGAATTATATCTAGGCACACAGGGTTGCACACGAAATGCTGAGAACTCTAGATAATACTAATTATATTTTGATTCATATCTTATAAGAACTGTAAGAATATTAAATAAAACTATGCAACAAAATTATTACACAAAAAAAACATTGAAAGTCTTTTTCCTTGTTCATTCTTAACTGTTAAAAGGCGTGGTGATTTTTTCCACGTCTGATGCTAGAAATTTTCTGTCGCCTTGAGCGCAAAAGTGTAAAGGTCGATTCTTTTTCATGTTTAGAAGAAGTTACGGTAACGTTATGTACACTTTTAAAGGAAATTAAACGAGAATTAATAAAATATAAAATTAGGACAAAATAAAACAAAAACATCATTCAATACACCTTCCCTGAAAGATTGCCTCTTGTCACCAGCGCCTGAAAGAATCTACTGTGAATACTGGTCTCGCGTCCTTTAAAAGTTAAAGATAACTGGGTGAATGGTTTTTTTTGTTTTCAGTAGTGAGTGCAAGACAAAAAGTATCAGTTGGATAATCTGAAATAAGAGGCAATAGATTTAAGAACAAAAATTATAGAGATGGGAATACGTGAGAGGTTAAAAAGATTGCATAAAACAGCAACAGTTTTTCTTGGAAAAGAAGGTGGATGAACAACTTGGATAACAACTTGTTATATGAAGGAGAAAAGGCTGGGAGGGAAAAACACAAGAATGGCAAAAAGTTACAACTGTTTAACCAATAGGTGCTTGAGCTGAAAAAAAAAAGTCTGAAAGGTTGGTGACTAAATATCTGTAATAAGTGAAGAAAAATTAACGTGACAATTAAATTCATGGCAAAACTGCGAAGACACAGTACAAAATGGGCTGTAAATAGGAAGGTAATCCATCATCACAAATACTCTTCTACCAGATGTTTCTCCCGTTTAGTTCGTGAACAAAGCTAATAGGTAGAGAACGAAGACAGTAGACAAGGTCCACCATGTTGCCAGACTGGTTATCCATATTTTGTTACAGCTAGCCTTAATCTAACCCCAATTCTGGATTGAATTGTGTCTAGCCATCAACCTCAACCCTGGTTTGAGATTATTCAAAATTACTAATGCCTGACAAACAATGAGGCCATTTTAAAAATAAATACATAAAATAAAAAATTCCAACGTGAAGTAAAATGTCATGTTTTTTGGCCAACATGGTGGCTTCCAGTCTATTATCCTCAACTTGAACCAGCTAATGTGAATCAAACAACTTAATGCTATTTGCTCTCCCTGATAATTTCAGCTAAAGTGATATGCCAGATAACAATGACACCAAACAAGTTAGAAAGTACATCAACTACTCAAAACGGTACAAAGAACATTATCAGTAATATCAGTTGCATTTTTTTCACTGCAGAAAATATATTTATGTTATTCATATACCTGGTGATATTTGTACACCCAGAGAACAACTGTTTTACATAATATAACAAACTTGCTTTACACAATACCACAAATTTAAAAAACCTATATAAACAAAGCATCATCTTTCACACAAATAAGTCAATAAGCAGCTGTTTCAGTCATAAAATCAAATAATATATGCACAGTTTAATCAAAGTTATAAAAAAAATACTAGTGCACATTGAAAGGAATTAATAGAATGTAAATACACAACACAGGCAAGTCATTCAATAGCAGTGCTGCAAAATAAAGATAAACACAATATCAATTTTTAAACCTATTGGCAATTAATGAACTTTCAGTGTAAACAAATATAATTACAATGAAACGTGTTCATGTCTATGCTATCAATGTATAAAGCAATAAAAAGAACAGCTTAAATTCAAAATCAACAAAAACATTATTGTTCAACAATAGTCTTGTTAAAAAAAAATTTAACGCAGCATTAACTTTTTTCAGTATTAACAATAAGTTTTTTCTATAAATAAATTTAACATTTAATATTAAAATCAACATAAATAATACTATAAATTATGGACAAATAACAGAGTAATCTTTCATCTCTTATTTTTTACCCTTCCTCTCTCCAAGAAACGTAGGCCTTCAATGAATGTATGCCAAGTCCTCCTGTCACATGGGCAGAAATACAATATAACATGGGTCAGCAACCAGTCAATCCCAATCAGAGTGAGGAATGCAGTCAGCGACCCATAGCTAGACTGCTTGCGTCAGGGTCAGCGAACCAGAGCTGACCAAGACCCTACACCACCTCCAAGTGGTGGTCCTGGAAACAGGCTGCTTCACTGTAGTCTGGCTGAGAGAGTAGGGATCGAAGTGGGAAGGCAAACCCGGTCCCAAAAAATGCCGTGCTGAAGTCGGATGTGTCGGCCGAAAGGCGCAAATATTGCAGCTTCGCTTTAAACGGACACAATGCAACCAACGTCCTTTTCAGGACGAACGCAGAAGAAGAAGAATCCCAATCAACTGGTAGATCCAGTGGAGGATTTGGTAGATCTTTAGGTGACTTCATGGGGGTGGTGAAAGACTTCTTAAACTAGGGAAATTTCAGACTAGACCTGTCCCGCTGGCATTTAAAATCGCAGTGTCCCCGGGATCAAAGGTACTCTTTCTCCATTCCCAATGAAAACTCTTGAGCTGGCTACTAAAATATATGCGTGAACTGCAGAATTGATCTTGTCTTTGTGAGGTTCATCATCCCTCCTCTCTCCCGCTTAAAATCACACACAAGTTTATGTATGTCTATGCATGTATGTATGTATGTATGTGCGCGCTTGTGTGTATGTATATACTGTATATGATAGATCTTTAGAGGGCTCAGAGTTACTAAAGTAGAACCCAAAAGCTCCTGGGTTGCCGACCCTTGCTATATAACAACATCAGCTCAAAGCTTTTTCTTGTCTTCCTTATCATTATCTGTCTCCAGTTTTCTTCTCCACGTGTTTCTTGGTCTACCTCTGTCTCAAGTTCTCTTCTCCACGTGTTTCTTGGTCTACCTCTGTCTCCAGTTCTCTTCTCCATGTGTTTCTTGGTCTACCTCTGTCTCCAGTTCTCTTCTCCATGTGTTTCTTGGTCTACCTCTGTCTCCAGTTCTCTTCTCCATGTGTTTCTTGGTCTACCTCTGTCTCCAGTTCTCTTCTCCATGTGTTTCTTGGTCTACCTCTGTCTCAAGTTCTCTTCTCCATGTGTTTTTTGGTCTACCTCTGTCTCCAGTTCTCTTCTCCACATGTTTCTTGGTCTACCTCTGTCTCCAGTTCTCTTCTCCACATGTTTCTTGGTCTACCTCTGTCTCCAGTTCTCTTCTCCACATGTTTCTTGGTCTACCTCTGTCAAGTTCTCTTCTCCACATTTTTTGGTCTACCTCTGTCTCCAGTTCTCTTCTCCACATGTTTTTTTGGTCTACCTCTGTCTCCAGTTCTCTTCTCCATGTGTTTCTTGGTATACCTCTGTCTCCAGTTCTCTTCTCCACGTGTTTTTTTGGTCTACCTCTGTCTCCAGTTCTCTTCTCCACATGTTTCTTGGTATACCTCTGTCTCCAGTTCTCTTCTCTGTGTGTTTCTTGGTCTACCTGTCTCCAGTTCTCTTCTCCACATGTTTCTTGGTCTACCTCTGTCTCCAGTTCTCTTCTCCACGTGTTTTTTAGTCTACCTCTGTCTCCAGTTCTCTTCTCCACATGTTTCTTGGTCTACCTCTGTCTCCAGTTCTCTTCTCCATGTGTTTTTTGGTCTACCTATGTCTCCAGTTCTCTTCTCCATGTGTTTTTGGTCTACCTCTGACTCCAGTTCTCTTCTCCCCGTGTTTCTTGGTCTACCTCTGTCTCCAGTTCTCTTCTTCCTGTGTTTCTTGGTCTACCTCTGTCTCCTGTTCTCTTCTCCATGTGTTTCTTGGTCTACCTCTGTCTCCAGTTCTCTTCTCCACGTGTTTCTTGGTCTACCTCTGTCTCCAGTTCTCTTCTCCATGTGTTTCTTGGTCTACCTCTGTCTCCAGTTCTCTTCTCCACATGTTTCTTGGTCTACCTCTGTCTCAAGTTCTCTTCTCCACATGTTTCTTGGTCTACCTGTCTCCAGTTCTCTTCTCCATGTGTTTCTTGGTCTACCTCTGTCTCAAGTTCTCTTCTCCATGTGTTTCTTGGTCTACCTCTGTCTCCAGTTCTCTTCTCCATGTGTTTCTTGGTCTACCTCTGTCTCCAGTTCTCTTCTCCACATTTCTTGGTCTACCTCTGTCTCCAGTTCTCTTCTCCATGTGTTTCTTGGTCTACCTCTGTCTCCAGTTCTCTTCTCCATGTGTTTCTTGGTCTACCTCTGTCTCCTGTTCTCTTCTCCACGTGTTTCTTGGTCTACCTGTCTCCAGTTCTCTTCTCCACATGTTTCTTGGTCTACCTCTGTCTCCAGTTCTCTTCTCCACATGTTTCTTGGTCTACCTCTGTCTCCAGTTCTCTTCTCCACATGTTTCTTGGTCTACCTCTGTCTCCAGTTCTCTTCTCCACATGTTTCTTGGTCTACCTCTGTCTCCAGTTCTCTTCTCCACATGTTTCTTGGTCTACCTCTGTCTCAAGTTCTCTTCTCCACGTGTTTCTTGGTCTACCTCTGTCTCCAGTTCTCTTCTCCATGTGTTTCTTGGTCTACCTCTGTCTCCAGTTCTCTTCTCCACGTGTTTCTTGGTCTACCTCTGTCTCCAGTTCTCTTCTCCATGTGTTTCTTGGTCTACCTCTGTCTCCTGTTCTCTTCTCCATGTGTTTCTTGGTCTACCTCTGTCTCCAGTTCTCTTCTCCATGTGTTTCTTGGTCTACCTCTGTCTCCAGTTCTCTTCTCCACATGTTTCTTGGTCTACCTCTGTCTCAAGTTCTCTTCTCCATGTGTTTCTTGGTCTACCTCTGTCTCAAGTTCTCTTCTCCACATGTTTCTTGGTCTACCTCTGTCTCCAGTTCTCTTCTCCACATGTTTCTTGGTCTACCTCTGTCTCCAGTTCTCTTCTCCACATGTTTCTTGGTCTACCTCTGTCTCCAGTTCTCTTCTCCACATGTTTCTTGGTCTACCTCTGTCTCCAGTTCTCTTCTCCACGTGTTTCTTGGTCTACCTCTGTCTCCAGTTCTCTTCTCCACGTGTTTCTTGGTCTACCTCTGTCTCAAGTTCTCTTCTCCACGTGTTTCTTGGTCTACCTCTGTCTCCAGTTCTCTTCTCTTCTCCACATGTTTCTTGGTCTACCTCTGTCTCCTGTTCTCTTCTCCACATGTTTCTTGGTCTACCTCTGTCTCCAGTTCTCTTCTCCACATGTTTCTTGGTCTACTTCTGTCTCAAGTTCTCTTCTCCACATGTTTCTTGGTCTACCTCTGTCTCCAGTTCTCTTCTCCACATGTTTCTTGGTCTACTTCTGTCTCAAGTTCTCTTCTCCACATGTTTCTTGGTCTACCTCTGTCTCAAGTTCTCTTCTCCACATGTTTCTTGGTCTACCTCTGTCTCCTGTTCTCTTCTCCACATGTTTCTTGGTCTACTTCTGTCTCAAGTTCTCTTCTCCACATGTTTCTTGGTCTACCTCTGTCTCCAGTTCTCTTCTCCATGTGTATTACGGCCTACCACTGCTTATTTTACCCCAGGAATTCCAGCACAAGGACTGCCTAGTAATGCTATCAACAGGTTTCCTCAATGTGCGTCCTACCAATCTCCAGCAAAAAAGATGACATCAGCACAAAGTATGTAAAACAGCACAAAGTATGGATAACAACAGAAACCATCACTAAGAAAAAGGACAGAAAAAAAAAAACCACTAAAAGAAACAAAACAAGAAAGCATACTTAACCAGAAGCGAAATACTTCATGTGGTGAAATTAAAATGCAGAATTATGTTTTACTGAGTGAAGTAGAAAAATGTAGTGATCTCTTTATTTAAATGCACATCAAACATAGTGATGTTTTATTAAGTAAAACTGAAAAAAAAGAAGAATATTGTTTACTTACATAGAAAAAAAAATACCAAGCAATGCTTCACGTGATGAAATTAAAATGTAGAGTGATGTTTTATTGTATAGAGTAGAAAAAAGTAGTGGTCTGCTAATATAAATGAACATCAAACACAGTGATGTTTTATATCAACATCAAACAGTGTGATGTCTTATTAAGTGAAACAGAAAGAAGTAGTAATCTTTGTATTCAAATGAACATCAGAATGATGTTTTACTAAGTGAAGTAGAAAAAAGTAGCAATATCCTTACTTAAATGAACATCAAATGCAGTGATGATGTATATGAACATCAAACTGTGTGATGTCTTATTGAGTGTAACAGAAAGAAGTAGTAGTGTCCTTATTTAAATGAACATCAGAGTGATGTTTTACTTAAGTGAAGTAGAAAAAGTAGTGATATCCTTACTTAAATGAACATCAAATAGTATGATGTTTTCCTGAGTGAAGTAGACAAAAGTAGCAAAATCTTTACAGGTCTATGTCTTTTTATCTGAACACCAGAAAACCCAAATATTCTGAAAATCAAAAGTTTCTTTGGGCTACTGTTCAATCGCAAAAAAGTCTGACAAAGTATTTTGGGCACAACTTTGGATAAAAAGAAACATTTTAAGCAAAAAGGACAGAAAAAAAAAAAAAACTAAAAGAACAAAACTTTGGGCATATTTTCCAAAGCAATTTGGGCGACATGTGGTGAAATTAAAAATCCAGTTTATGAAACAAAGCCGTCCCTGAGCATTTTGGATAAAATGTATATCTCTTTATTTAAATGAACATCAAAGATAGTGATGTTTTATTAGTGAAACTAGAAAAAAAAGAAGAATATCTTTACTTAAATAGAAAAAAAAAATACCAAGCAATGCTTTTACGTGAAGAAATTAAAATGTGTAGTAGTGATGTTTTATTGTATAGAGTAGAAAAAAAGAGTTTTCTGAGTGATATAGAATGAACATCAAACCACAGTAGTATGTATCTTACTTAAATGAGCATCAACAGTGTGATGTCTTATTAAGTGAAACAGAAAGAAGTAGTAATCTTTGTATTCAAATGAACATCAGAATGATGTTTTACTAAGTGAAGTAGAAAAAAGTAGCAATATCCTTACTTAAATGAACATCAAATGCAGTGATGATGTATATGAACATCAAACTGTGTGATGTCTTAATGAGTGTAACAGAAAGAAGTAGTAGTGTCCTTATTTAAATGAACATCAGAGTGATGTTTTACTTAAGTGAAGTAGTGATATCCTTACTTAAATGAACATCAAACAGTATGATGTTTTCCTGAGTGAAGTAGACAAAAGTAGCAAAATCTTTACAGGTCTATGTCTTTTTATCTGAACACCAGAAAACCCAAATATTCTGAAAATCAAAAGTTTCTTTGGGCTACTGTTCAATTGCAATGTCTGACTATTTTGGGCAACTTTGGGATATTTTAAAAAACATTTTGGGCAACTCTGAGCTATTTTTAAAAACATTGTGGACAACTTTGGGCTATTTTCCAAAGCAATTTGGGCGACATCTGAAAACCGAAAAAAATCCAGTTTCCGAAACAAAGCCATCCCTGAGCATTTTGGATAAAAGGATACAGGCTGTATTTAAATGAACATCAAAGAGAGTGTGATGTTTTATATGAACATCAAAGAGAGTGATGTTTTATATGAACATCAAAGAGAGTGATGTTTTATATGAGCATCAAAGAGAGTGATGTTTTATGAGTGAAGTAGAATAAAAATGTAGTAATATATGTACTTAAATGAGCATCACTGATGTTTTATTGAGTGAAGTAGATAGAAGTAATTTATTTATTTAAGTGAATTTTATTGAGTGAAGTAGACAGCAGAAGTAATTTCTTTATTTAAGTGAAAATTATTGAGTGAAGTAGACAGAAGAAGCATACCTGTCAACCTCCTGAGATAAAACTCTGTACGCCGGACCAAAAAAATCCTTACAAACACCCAAAAATCCTTACGCAAAAAATATATTAATAAATTATACACAATACAGTTTTAAAATGAGAAATGACATATACAAATCTATTAGCATTTGAATTAGTGTGGTATAAAACATGCAAATAGTCTCATGCTGTTCTTTACATATAAAAAACTTAGTGATCGTGAGGTACTATTCTTTCGATGCACAGTGTTTTGTATTATAATCAACACATGCACTTTTTAGCACTTTGCAAAATTGCATTTGTGGGCTTAAAGTCTGCACAGCATGTATCAATGTTAATCTTACACTGTAAAAAAGAAGTGAGTGTGTCTGCATTTATGGACCTCCTGCAGTCTGTGTGGACTTTTTTTATTGAAAAATAAAGCAGCGAAGTTTACGCAAACAAACTTGTTTTCTAGTTATGTAGGGCCGACACAGAATATTATGGCATTAATTTATTGGAAATATTTAAATGATCAAAACATAACTGGAAAGATTAAGAGAATGACAAAAAAAAAAAAAAACATACAACAAAGCAAAGCAAACAGCTAACAGCAACAAATAAAAAAAATTTAACAAATTATGAACAGAATATCAAATCTAGGAAGAAAAACGTAGCACCAAAAATTTACAAAATTATTTAAGAGTTGGTAGCCTAGACCAGTGATAATAGATTGCCACTTTATTAAAAAATAAAGCAGCGAATCTCTACCACTGAAATAAGTAGGTAGGCCTACTCAATGCAAATAAACTTTATTTTTCTACTTTTGTGGGGCCTACACAAAATTTTATGATATTAATTTATTGGAAATATTGAAATGGTCAAAATATAACTGGAAAAATTAAGAGAACGACAAAAATAAAATACAACGGAGCAAAGCAAAGCAACAGCAAAAAATAAAAAAAATTAACTAAATTGTGAATAGAATATTAATCTAGGAAGAAAAAATGTACTACCAAAAATTTACAAAATTATTATTTAAAAATTGATAGCCTAGACCCTAATAGATCCCCGCTTTATGAAAAATAAAGCAGTGAATCTCGATCGCCGGAATAAAGTAGGCCTACTCAACACAAACAAACTTTTTTTTTTTAGTGTAGGCAGAATATTATGACATTAATTTATCGAAAATATACTGAAGGGCAAGATATCACTGGAAAGATTAAGACAGTGATTAAATTGCAACAAAGCAAAACAACAGCAATATTTAACCAAGTTATAGGTACTTAGCTTTTTTTTAACAAATTGGCGTCGAAGTGTCTTGGCAAGCGTGGCTGATAACAGGTAACTTTATAAAAATACGTCATGTCACGCTGAAAGCCTAAAGTGTTTGAGGCCGAATTCAAAGTTTTTGCCGAATTGTTGGGTATAAAAGGATTTGATTGGTTGCTGCGAGAGACTTCAGTTTAAAAACAAACGCCGAGATTGCCAGAATAAAAAAAATTTGGTTTAAAAAGAACCTGGGCTAGAAAATATTTTCTGATTTAAAAAAACTTAGGTTGGAAAATATTTTTAGAATTTTTTTTTTTTTTTTAAATTGCGATTTTTTTTTTTTTTGGGAGGGAGGAAAAATCTGTACGACGAGTCTGTACGGCCGTACACTGCTAAAAGTATCAAAAATACGTACATTGTATGAAAAATTCATACAGGTTGACAGGTATGGAAGAAGTAATTTATTTATTTAAGTGAATTTTATTGAGTGAAGTAGACAGAAGAAGTAATCTCTTTATTTAAGTGAATTTTATTGAGTGAAGTAGACAGAAGAAGTAATCTCTTTATTTAAGTGAATTTTATTGAGTGAAGTAGACAGAAGAAGTCATTTCTTTATTTAAGTGAAAATTATTGAGTGAAGTGGACAGAAGAAGTGATTTATTTATTTAAGTGAATTTTATTGAGTGAAGTAGAGAGAAGAAGTAATTTCTTTATTTAAGTGAATTTTATTGAGTGAAATAGTCAGAAGTAATTTCTTTATTTAAGTGAACATTACACAAGATGACGTTTTAGCTATCAAGATCAGAAGTCTGACTGATGTTTTATTTTTCACTCAGCTGAAAGGCAGAGCAATTTTCAACTCAAATATCAAGTCAGTCCTATTGTATGGCTCTGAAACATGGAAAACAACAAAAACAACAATCAAAAAGCTACAGACTTTCATAAATGGATGCTTGCGTAGAATAGAAGGATTGAAGTGGTATGACAAGATCACTAATGTGGAACTGATGACAAGATCACTAATGTGGAACTGATGACAAGATCACTAATGTGGAACTGATGACAAGATCACTAATGTGGAACTGATGACAAGATCACTAATGTGGAACTGATGACAAGATCACTAATGTGGAGCTGATGACAAGATCACCAAAGTGGAACTGATGACAAGATCACTAATGTGGAACTAATGACAAGATCACTAATGTGGAACTAATGACAAGATAACTTATGTGGAACTAATGACAAGATCACTTATGTGGAACTAATGACAAGATCACTAATGTGGAACTGATGACAAGATCACTAATGTGGAACTAATGACAAGATCACTAATGTGGAACTAATGACAAGATCACTTATGTGGAACTAATGACAAGATCACTTATGTGGAACTGATGACAAGAAATATACCAGCGTCAGTGGAACAAGAAATGAAAAGACGATACTGGAGATAGATAGGACACAGACTGAGGAAACCTGCTGACAGCATTACAAGGCAGTCCTTGTTCTGGAATCCCCAGGGTAAGAGAGGCAGAGGTAGATGAAAGAGCACATGGAGAAGAAAACTGGAGAGAGACATGAAGTTGATGAGGAAGACATGGAAAGACCTTTCATGGCACGGGACAGGAAGACTTGGCAAGTGTTTGTTGAAGGCCTATGCTTCTTGGGGATCTGAAGGGTTAAAGAAGAAGAAAGGCAGAGTGATGTTTCCTTTAGTGAAATAAACATTAGAGAGATGTTTCATTTAGTGAAATAAACATTTGAAAAAAAATAAAAAATAAAATAAAATAAAAACACACACACACACACAAATAGTAATACGTCTTACAAGGAGAAGGACAAGAAAAACCTACGTTGCGGCCACAAGGCCTTCGTCAGGGACAGACAAACAAGAGACAGGAGGGAAAGAAAATGAGAATTAAGTAGAGAACATGAAACTATAAAAATAAGAGAAAAAAACTCCCTTAATATTAAGTCCAGTCACATGTAAAGCAAGATGGCTGCCACTAAACCGGAAAGAGGAAGTTGATGTGACTGGACTTAATATTAAGTCCAGTCACATGTGAAGCAAAGCAGGATGGCTGCCACTAAACCGGAAAGAGGAAGTTGACAGTACATAAAGATAAGAAATAATAAAAACAAGGACTGGAAAAGAGTGAGAAAA
This sequence comes from Oreohelix idahoensis, assembly GCA_024509875.1. Lineage (NCBI taxonomy): Eukaryota > Metazoa > Mollusca > Gastropoda > Stylommatophora > Oreohelicidae > Oreohelix > Oreohelix idahoensis. The sequence continues at coordinate 25,467 of JAMPIV010005605.1, read as the reverse complement.
AAGTAATCAATAAATAATAAATAAAATAAATAAATAAAATATAAATAAATAAATAATAATAATAAATAAATTTAAAACAAATAAATAAATAAATAAAAATAAAAAAAATAAATAGAAATAAATAAAATAAAAAATAATAAAGGAAAAAAATAAAAAAAAAAAAAAAAAAAAAAAAAAAAAATAAACAAATTAAACAAATAAAACAAAAAAAACAAAATAAAAAAAAAATAAAAAAATAAATAAAATTATTAAATTAAAAAAAAAAAAAAAAAAGTAAAATTAAAAAGAAAAAAAAAAAAAAAAAAAAAAAAAAAAAAAAAAGGGTGATCGCATCAAAGTAGAAAGTCATAATACAACAGGGACTCGATAGAGAAAGGCGTCTCAGACAAAAGAATGTTGGGTATTCAAACCGTGTGGTTTGAGGCAACCCATAAGATGGATGAGGCGTTGTTCCTGGCGAAACCGACTGTTGGCGTCCGAGGAACAGTATCTGATGGCTGTCACCTGGATGTCAGTGGCACCGTGGTGGTCGGGGCCATTGAAGTGGATGGCCACAGGTGTGGAATTAAACTGAGAGATGTCATAGAGGTGTCTGCAGAATCGGTCGCCCAGTCGTGTGCCCGTTTGGCCGATGTACGTAATGGTGCAACGTTTGCATATAATAGCATAAATGACGTTGCGTGACTCACATGTGAAGCCATGGGTGATGGTGAACTTGGCGTTAGGGAACGAGACTGAACGTGTTTCGATTACATACTGACATGTCTTACATCGTGTACGGTTACATGGCTTGGTTCCAAAGTGGCCATCGTTGACGGTTTTCAGACGGCTGTGGACTAGGAGGTCCCTCAAATTTTTTTGTCCCGTCTATATGCCAGCAAGGGTGGCTCACTAAATGCTTCCCGCGCCACTGGGTCAGCTTGGAGGAGAGGTAGGTGGCGAAACAGGATCCTTTTGACAGCAGTGCTGTGAGGGTGATAGGTCATTATTAACTTGACTCTATCAGAGGAGGTTTTTTGGCGGGGTTTGAGGGCCTCTACACGTGAGATAGGGAGAAACACGTTCTAAGGCAGAGGTAAGAACATCTTCTGGATACTGTCTGTTACGGAAGAAGTCCAACATTTCTTGTGCTCGGCATAGAAAGTTGTCATCATCCTGGCATAACCGACGGAGGCGGAGAAGTTGTGAGAAAGGCAAGGAGTCCCGACAAGCCGGAGGATGAGAGGAAGTATAAAGGAGGTAACTGTGTGCATCGGTGGGTTTGTAGTACACCGAAGTGGTGAGGTGGGGCGGAGTGATAGTGACAACAATGTCAAGGAAATTAACAGAGACAGTGGAGATGTGAGAGGTGAATTGGATCGCAGGGTGGAAGTTGTTAATGAAATTAATGAACCTAGATAGGTCAACCTCTGGCATATCGGTGAGACCTATGCCATCATCGATGTATCTATGATACATCAATGGAAAAGGTCCAGGATACTGCTGCCACGCCTGATACTCCAGGTAGCCCATGAAGAGGCAGGCATAAACTGGGACCCATCTTGGTGCCCATGGCAACTCCACTTATTTGGTCAAAGAACTGTCCATTGAACTCAAAGGAATTGAGTCGAAGGACCAGTTCTGCAAGGCGCAGGAGAGTCTCTGTAGCGATAGAGGGGTGCGTGCGCTGGTCCAGGAAAAACCGGAGAGCTCGGAGACCATCAGAGTGAGGAATGGAAGTGTAAAGTGAGCAAACATCTAACAGAAATAAACGGTAGGTACGGTCTGGAGAAAGCTGAATAGAGGAAAAAAAGTAGTAAGAGCATGGTTTGTGTCCTTTAAGAAGGAAGGAAGCTGCTCTACAATAGGCTGGAAGATGCCGTCGAGGAAGTCTGATATACGTTCGGTAGGGCAGGCACACGCAGAGACAATGGGTCTCCCAGGGTTGGAGGGTTTATGAATTTTGGGAAGCATATAAAACACAGGCTTACCCAGACCACTATTGTCAATACGGAGATGAGAAGCGCTAGAAGGTAAGGACTTGTTGGCGATAAGACTTTTGATGGTGTCATGGACCAGACGATTGTTGAGGACTGTCGCATCATTGTCACGGCGCTGGTAGAAGGAGCTGTTGGTGAGCTGCTTATTACCTTCTTGGAGGTACAGGTCCTTGCGCCATACCACAATGGCACCTCCTTTGTCAGCCGGTTTGATAACAATGTCATCTCTGCGGCGGAGCTTAGTAAGGGCATGAGACTCATCAGAAGAAAGGTTTGAATAACGCAGGCGTTGAGGTTGGAGCTGCTGAATGTCGTGGAGGGTATTCTGAATATATAAATCCAGAGCGTGGGAAGCCCCAGGAGAGGGTGTAAAATGTTTATTCTTGGGAGGAGCAAAGCGTGCAAAGGCATCATCTGATTCAGCCTGCGATCTCGGAGGACCATCACTGTTGCGGAAATGGAGCTGAAGTAGCAGACGGCGATGAAACCGATGGACATCTTGGAGGAGATTGTACTGATCAGAGGATGGTTGGAGAGGGACAAAGTGCAAGCCCTTACTGAGGACTGAAAGCTCTCCCTCAGAGAGGGCAAGATCAGAGGGAATACAAACAACCTGGGAACGAGATGGAGTAGAGGAGGCAGGGACAGTCTCAGGGGTAGGACAGAGGCGGGAAAGTTTGTCCTTTTTCTGGGCGGATAAAAAATCATACAATTGCCGGTTGAGGGTATGGATAATAATGCGTATAATGGGGAGGCAGGAAAGTAGCTGGAGGTGAGACTACGTAAGCGGAGTAGAAGCTGAGACTGCTGAGCACTGATATCTGCCAGGAGGAGGGAATGGATAGCTGCGACAGCTCGCATACGCTGGAACCCACATGTGGTCTCGATGCGCTGTAAGAGGCGATGTTCACGAGGGTGAATATGGCCAGCAGAGGGGTTGAAGTGAGAAGTGAAGTCATGAGGGAGAACTTTAAGGCGGAGGCAGGTGCGGATAAAGTGGAGATGGCAAGTGAATCTAGTTTTCTTGAATGTAGCAAATGCAAAATCAATTGCAGTGCGAGATATATCAGGTGGTAAGAGGCTGAATGAGGTGGTAATAGAAGACCGAAGTGAATTAATGAAGTGTTTCAGTGAAGGCATAATGGCAAATCGAGTGAGACCACACACATGAAAAAATAAATAAAATTAAATATAAAAATAATTAATGTAATAGATATACAGAATAAATAAAAAATAATAAACAATGAAAGTAGGTGTATAGATCGAAAGTAAGAGAGGATTATAAAAGAGAAAAGTGAGCAAACAGGTAGACAGTGCAGTCAGTTATGGGGTAATATATAAGTATATGAGGAGAACTGCCGTAAGACGGGGTAAAACAGTTGAAAAAAAATAAAAATAAAATAAAATAAAAACACACACACCCACACAAATAGTAATACGTCTTACAAGGAGAAGGACAAGAAAAACCTACGTTGCGGCCACAAGGCCTTCGTCAGGGACAGACAAACAAGAGACAGGAGGGAAAGAAAATGAGAATTAAGTAGAGAACATGAAACTATAAAAATAAGAGATAAAAACTCCCTTAATATTAAGTCCAGTCACATGTGAAGCAAAGCAGGATGGCTGCCACTAAACCGGAAAGAGGAAGTTGACAGTACATAAAGATAAGAAATAATAAAAACAAGGACTGGAAAAGAGTGAGAAAAAAGTAATCAATAAATAATAAATAAAATAAATAAATAAAATATAAATAAATAAATAATAATAATAAATAAATTTAAAACAAATAAATAAATAAATAAAAATAAAAACTAAATAAAGAAATAAATAAAATAAAAAAATAATAAAGGAAAAAAATAATTTAAAAAAAAAAAAAAAAAAAAATTTTTAAATAAAATAAATAAATTAAAAAAAAAATAAATAAATAAATAAATAAATAAAATTATTAAATTAAAAAAATGGTAATTTAAAAAAAAAAAAAAAAAAAAGGGGGCTCGCATCAAAGTAGAAAGTCATAATACAACAGGGACTCGATAGAGAAAGGCGTCTCAGACAAAAGAATGTTGGGTATTCAAACCGTGTGGTTTGAGGCAACCCATAAGATGGATGAGGCGTTGTTCCTGGCGTCCGAGGAACAGTATCTGATGGCTGTCACCTGGATGTCAGTGGCACCGTGGTGGTCGGGGCCATTGAAGTGGATGGCCACAGGTGTGGAATTAAACTGAGAGATGTCATAGAGGTGTCTGCAGAATCGGTCGCCCAGTCGTGTGCCCGTAAATAATGACCTATCACCCTCACAGCACTGCTGTCAAAAGGATCCTGTTTCGCCACCTACCTCTCCTCCAAGCTGACCCAGTGGCGCGGGAAGCATTTAGTGAGCCACCCTTGCTGGCATATAGACGGGACAAAAATTTGAGGGACCTCTTAGTCCACAGCCGTCTGAAAACCGTCAACGATGGCCACTTTGGAACCAAGCCATGTAACCGTACACGATGTAAGACATGTCAGTATGTAATCGAAACACGTTCAGTCTCGTTCCCTAACGCCAAGTTCACCATCACCCATGGCTTCACATGTGAGTCACGCAACGTCATTTATGCTATTATATGCAAACGTTGCACCATTACGTACATCGGCCAAACGGGCACACGACTGGGCGACCGATTCTGCAGACACCCCTATGACATCTCTCAGTTTAATTCCACACCTGTGGCCATCCACTTCAATGGCCCCGACCACCACGGTGCCACTGACATCCAGGTGACAGCCATCAGATACTGTTCCTCGGACGCCAACAGTCGGTTTCGCCAGGAACAACGCCTCATCCATCTTATGGGTTGCCTCAAACCACACGGTTTGAATACCCAACATTCTTTTGTCTGAGACGCCTTTCTCTATCGAGTCCCTGTTGTATTATGACTTTCTACTTTGATGCGATCACCCTTTTTTTTTTTTTTTTTTTTTTTTTTTTTTTTTTTTTTTTAAATTACCATTTTTTTTAATTTAATAATTTTATTTATTTATTTATTTATTTATTTATTTATTTATTTTTTTATTTTTTTTAATTTGTTTATTTATTTTATTTAAATTTTTTTTTTTTTTAATTATTTTTTTCCTTTATTATTTTTTATTTTATTTATTTCTTTATTTAGTTTTTATTTTTATTTATTTATTTATTTGTTTTAAATTTATTTATTATTATTATTTATTTATTTATATTTTATTTATTTATTTTATTTATTATTTATTGATTACTTTTTTCTCACTCTTTTCCAGTCCTTGTTTTTATTATTTCTTATCTTTATGTACTGTCAACTTCCTCTTTCCGGTTTAGTGGCAGCCATCCTGCTTTGCTTCACATGTGACTGGACTTAATATTAAGGGAGTTTTTATCTCTTATTTTTATAGTTTCATGTTCTCTACTTAATTCTCATTTTCTTTCCCTCCTGTCTCTTGTTTGTCTGTCCCTGACGAAGGCCTTGTGGCCGCAACGTAGGTTTTTCTTGTCCTTCTCCTTGTAAGACGTATTACTATTTGTGTGGGTGTGTGTGTTTTTATTTTATTTTATTTTTATTTTTTTTCAACTGTTTTACCCCGTCTTACGGCAGTTCTCCTCATATACTGAAATAAACATTAGAGAGATGTTTCATTTAGAGAAATAAACATTAGAGAGATGTTTCATTTAGTGAAATAAACATTGGAGTGATGTTTCATTTAGTGAAATAAACATTAAAGAGACGTTTCATTTAGTGAAATAAACATTAGAGAGACGTTTCATTTAGTGAAATAAACATTAGAGAGATGTTTCATTTAGTGAAATAAACATTGGAGTGATGTTTCATTTAGTGAAATAAACATTAGAGAGATGTTTCATTTAATGAAATAAACATTAGAGAGATGTTTCATTTAGTGAAATAAACATTAGAGAGATGTTTCATTTAGTGAAATAAACACTGGAGTGATGTTTCATTTAGTGAAATAAACATTAGAGTGATGTTTCATTTAGTGAAATAAACATTAGAGAGATGTTTCATTTAGTGAAATAAACATTAGAGAGATGTTTCATTTAGTGAAATAAACATTAGAGAGATGTTTCATTTAGTGAAATAAACACTGGAGTGATGTTTCATTTAGTGAAATAAACATTAGAGAGATGTTTCATTTAGTGAAATAAACATTAGAGAGATGTTTCATTTAGTGAAATAAACATTAGAGAGATGTTTCATTTAGTGAAATAAACATTAGAGTGATGTTTCATTTAGTGAAATAAACATTAGAGTGATGTTTCATTTAGTGAAATAAACACTGGAGTGATGTTTCATTTAGTGAAATAAACATTAGAGTGATGTTTCATTTAGTGAAATAAACATTAGAGAGATGTTTCATTTAGTGAAATAAACATTAGAGAGATGTTTCATTTAGTGAAATAAACATTAGAGTGATGTTTCATTTAGTGAAATAAACATTAGAGTGATGTTTCATTTAGTGAAATAAACATTAGAGTGATGTTTCATTTAGTGAAATAAACATTAGAGTGATGTTTCATTTAGTGAAATAAACATTAGAGTGATGTTTCATTTAGTGAAATAAACATTAGAGTGATGTTTCATTTAGTGAAATAAACATTAGAGTGATGTTTCATTTAGTGAAATAAACATTAGAGTGATGTTTCATTTAGTGAAATAAACATTAGAGTGATGTTTCATTTAGTGAAATAAACATTAGAGAGATGTTTCATGACACAAAATAAAAAAAAGGTAATGCTTATTTAGTAACATGAAAGATGGAATGATGTGTTTTGATTTAGTGAAATGAATCAAGAATGAACCTCAGTGAATGCATCTGTATTCAAATCACACAAAATATGTCATTCAGCTGAATTCAGAGATACTGAAATATTGCTACCACATGAAAGCTCATTTAATGGTAAAATAACAACAAACAACAAACTATCTGTTGGCATGCAGGTGACAAAAACATTGTCACGGAATGTCAAATTTGAGCCAAATCTGATTTTTAAAAATAATTCGATGGGAACAAAAACATGTAACATAAAAATAATTATGCACACAGAGGCTAAGAATACCGTTAATGGAATTTAAAAAAAAAATGAGGGATGGTTTAAACCACGTTAAACTAGATGTCCTCAAATTATCGTGAAGTGGAATCCTTGAGGAACAAAGAAGATGATGAAGTTATGTGCTGAACAGGCTGAATGTCTAACTGAGATGTAAAGCTAATGACAAACCATTTTCTACAATGAAATAGCAGTTTACTGTCTTTATTTTTGGCATTTGTTTCATACATATACTTGTTAGATAAGAGTGAAGAAATAAATACTTAAAAATAGGGGATGACTTTTCAATCCTCATGTAGACAAGACTTGATGAAATTTGCTGTACAAAACAATGAATGATTATGCAGGGTCATTCAACTTGCCCATAAATTTTTGCTGTGGAAATTTCCCCATAATTCTGGTTGACCAACAAAAAATATAAGCACACCTCATGAAATTTTAGCTTGCAAATAAGTTCAAATACCCAGTAATGTATGAAAAGAATATATGCAAGAACTAAAGCTACCCATAACAAACGCCCAAATGCTTTTGCTACACAACCATTCAGGCCACAGGACAAAATTTATCATGTAAAAACTCTGGTCATGTATTCAGGAAAGCCTGCATGTGTCTATGCTTGTAATACACATTGTAACATATTTTCATGCAACATTTAATCAGATAAAATTGCAGCCAAGTCACCAATATTTCCACAGCCAAGATAAAAAATGCTGCACAGCCAAGTCACCAATAATTTCTCAGCAACATCACCAATGACTCCATTCAACAGTGCTTAAAGAAATTCTAACTTAAACAGATTTCTTATGGCCTTGCTAGTATGATTATACTTTTTAACTGGACAACATTGTAGAACATCTTTTATATCATCCAATTTCATGCATGTCATGTATAATTATGCAGATGACTATACTAGAGATCATCCTCAGGACCAGGCTCTCGAACAACATAACGTGGACCATTTATCTGAAAACAGAACACAGTGAGGCTTATTTAAAAATAGAATGAAACTGTGAGGTTTATCTAAAAACAGAACAACACAGTGAGGCTTATCTAAAAACAGAACAACACAGTGAGGCTTATCAAAAAGCTAAACAACTGAAAGTCTATTTAATTTTGGAAAAAATGGTGAAAAACATCAAAATGTTTGTGATGGTGAAAAACATCAGTATGTGAAAATGTAATGGAAAAGTAGGAAGCTCATTGCCCTGTATATTTCCTGAGGGTCTCTGAGCAGACAAAGAAAGAATAAGAGTTGTCTTCTCAGTTAAATAAGAGTTGTCTTCTCAGTTATGCCATAACAGGTAACTAATATAAGTTTGTGCATGGAGCTGGCAAATCTCATCACTTACTTAGTCGTTCCCCTTCTACCGTCAGGTGTAGAGGAGGTTTGGAAGAGAGAGCGCCAGACTATCCTATCGGCTGTCTTCCTCCTGGCCTGGTTCCATTCTAGTCCTCGGTCCTTCAAAGAATGTCTAATGTTGTCCTCCCAGCGGACTCTGGGTCGTCCTGGCGGTCTGGATCCCTGGCTCTTAGTTTCCCATGCTTGTCATGGTAGCCGATCTTCTCCCATTCTGCAGATATGGCCAAACCATCTTAGTTGGGACTGTTCTACTTGGGTCTGCAGGGGGTGGGATTTTAGGCCTTGATGTATCATCTGGTTGCGGACCATGTCTCTTCTTGTTATTTCAACCACCTTCCTCAAATACCTCATTTCTGAGGTCTGGATCTGGCTTTTGTGGGTTGTAGTAATTGCCCATGACTCGCATCCATACGTAAAGACTGGCGAACCTCATCACATAAAACATACTGTTACAGAAACCAAAAGAACATGAATGATTTGGCACAGGCTTCCTGCAAGGCAACCAGCCAAAGTGGTCGTTCCAAGCTCTATAAGGAGCAAAGAGGCAATTTAATGAATAAAGCAGATCATTTATCTCAAAATGTAATAAACTACTATCATGTAAATAGAGACCCTGATGCCATCACAAGAACAACTATGCTTTGGACCCCTGAAGGAAAACGAAAGAGAGGCCGAAAAATGTAATTTAAAAAAAAAAAACACTAAATGACAGTATCTTAAAACGTAATGAAAAAGAAACTACCATCATGTAAATAGATGAAAATGTAAATATGTAATGAAAATGTAATTGAAAAAAAAAAACACAAAATGACAGAGTATCTTGAAATGTAATGACAAAGAAACTGCTATCATGTAAATAGATGATAATGTAAATATGTAATGAAAATGTAGTTAAAAAAAAAACAAAAAACTAAATGATAGATTATCTCGAAATGTAATGAAAAAGAAACCACTATCGTGTTAATAGATGATAATGTAAATCTTAAAAATGAAATTGTAATTTTAAAAAAAACTAATGATCATGTATCTCAAAATATAATGAAAAAGAAACTATTATCATGTAAACAGATAAAAATGTAAAATATTTAATGAAAATGTAATTCAAAAAAAACAAAACAAAACTAAATGACCAAGTATCTCAAAAGTAATGAAAAAAAAAAAAGATGGATCACGCTTATTAGACAGGGTAATGGGAAAGAAGGAAGATAATTTACATGTTAATGAAAAGCAGGCAGACCATTTATGTGTAAGTGTAATTTTTAAAATACATAAAATAAAAGATGAAAGAAGGAGGCTCATTTATCATTCTTCTTCTTCTGCGTTCGGTTTGTAGTCATGCTAAATCTGCAGGCCTGTCGCCAGGACGAAGTCCACAGTCTTTTCCAGGTCGGCGCGGCAGCCCCATAGCTTCTGCTGGAGCTCATCACCTTTTGGCCAGGTCGCACGTCGCAATTTATCATGGGTTGGACAGTTCTGGAGAATGTGTTCTGGAGTCTGGATATCAGTTCCACATGGGCATTCATTCGTGTGGGATATCTTGAGGCGATAGAGATGTCCAAGTAATCTGCAGTGACCAGTTCTCAGGCGGAAAATTGTCGTCTGTTGGTGTCTGTTTAGGTGGTGGATTGGGTCATCTCTGCTGTATATATCCCCTTCCTCCTTCCACTGATTTTTGTACTTGTTGTGGATGATGGTTTTTGCTTCCCGATAGGGCAATGGGTGGCTGTATTGTTCCATTTTACTGCCACTTCTTGATAGAGCATCTGCTTTCTCATTACCAGCGATTCCACATTTATCATTAAATGTGAAAAGAAAAACGAGGATCATTTGATTCACATTGACCAACTTTCCTCCTGCGAGAACAGCTCCTACTGACATTTCATTCATTGCCCTTCGATTCCCTAAGGAGCATAGGAGCGCAGATCTTCAACAAATTTATACCAAGCCATTGTGTGCTATCTGTTCAAGGTTTGTCCATGTCTTCTTTTCCCTTTCATATCTGTCGCCAGTTCTCTTCTCCATGTAATGTTTTCAGTCATCCTCTACCTCTCATACCCTGGGGATTCTATTATAAGGACTGTCTTGTCATGATGTCAACTGGTTTCCTCAATGTGTGCCCTAATCACTTGTTCCACTTTTACTTGTCTGACTCTTGTCATCAGTTCTACTTCATCGATTTGGTCATACCATTTCAATCTGTCTATTGTATGCAAGCACACATTGACATAACTCTATAAAGTCTTCATTGTCCTTATTTGTGTTCTCCATGTTTCAGAGCCACACACTGGTTAGAGCACTGGTCTTTCACAGTAAAGGTAAAGCGTTCAAACCACTATCATGCTCCAGTCTCTCCAAATGATGCTCCAGTCTAAAAAAGGATCCTGTTACACGCCCATTTGAGGCATATTGGGAATATGGTGTTAGGCCCATATTTTCTTGACCATCAGCACACTAGGGGTGATGTGGTCAGCATCACGCCGGCCGCCTTAACCTTCCTAGAGTTGCTCTGGTACCCAATTCATGAGGCTGGGTCGACCCTGGAGCCGTTTGCGGCCTAAAAAAAATCCCACCTCAACTGGGGATCGAACCAGGGACCACCGAGCTAGGAAGCCAGTGCACTAACCACTGCAGCTCCCTATCTAACTAGCTGTAAATGGGTACTCGACTCTGCTCACGAGTTAGGGAAGAAAAAGACAGCAAGGAAGGGAACTGGTCACCCCACGTCTTCAAGCTGGACCTAGTATAGTGAAGTCTCTAACACTTGACTCCCCTACAGCAGTATTTGCTATGGGACTCCTTTAAAAAAAAATGTTTGTACAATAGGACTCTGCTGTGACATGTGAGTTCCAGATTATGATTGTCGTGTTGGACTTGATCATTTATCATCAACATTATGATTGTCGTGTTGGACTTGATCACTTACCATCATCATTATGATTGTCGTGTTGGACTTGATCATTTATCATCAACATTATGATTGTCGTGTTGGACTTGATCACTTATCATCATCATTATGATTGTTGTCTTGGACTTGATCACTTATCATCATCATTATGATTGTTGTGTTGGACTTGATCATTTATCATCAACATTATGATTGTCATGTTGGACTTGATCACTTATCATCAACATTATCATCATCCTTTGCACTCCTTACAGAGCATGCAGCTGGCACTGCAGCTGGGTCCCACTTCAGGAATCCTGCACCAAGCAGTCACCTGCTCTTGCTGTAGTGGCTGCCGTGGCAAATTAGTTTATGCACTGATTACTTTTGACTTCCATATATTTCCCAACCTTATGGCATTTGCATTATGCTTTACTGTTATATTTCATTAGTACAAGTGTGTTTACACTTTTAACAACAAAGGTGAAAAGAAAAGCAAAAGATAGCTACCTTGATATCGTATTCCTGAACAAAATGAGGCACATCGATCTGGTCAGGATTCATCTTTGTGAACAAATACTGAACACCTTTCAGGTTCACAACTTTCTTTTTCAAGTCTGAAGCGGTGAAGGTGGTAAAGAACCAAGTAGCCAGCTGAAATAAAACAGATACAGCTTGGTATTTGTTTTTAGGACTATCTTCATTGCACACAGACAGCTCCGTCAGTGCACTGACCTCCTCCCTTAGATCACACAAGGAGGATCTCAGCACAGTGCACGAATTCCATAGCACCAGTGAAAATCCCAATGTGTATATATATATATATATATATATATATATATATATATATATATATATATATATATATATATATATATATATATATATATATATATATATATATATATATATATATATATACAGGAATCACACATTCTATAAATAGTTTTGTGGTGGGTAGGTTTCTAATTTTTAAATTTTGCCAGGGCAGTGATTGTATGGCCTACTCTTTACAATTTCGAACTGCCGTGGGATTTTTAACGTTGTCAACTTGCACACGGGACCTCCTATTTTTTGCCCTTATCCGAGAAGGCTAGGCATCTGATCTCACTACCCAGGAGACTTGAGGGGTGGGTGGGGGGTGGTGGGAGAAGAAGTATAACACCATTAGGATCACTGGTTTTGGAAAAAAATTTCCATAAATTAAATTCCTTCTACTGGGAATCGAACCCAGTACCTTTAGAATACCTCTTAACCGAACCCCTTTAAAAAAACATTCTTAAATAAGATTATCTATCTAATGACAAACATAAAATTTCTCAAGTAGTTCCTTAGGAATCTCTATGGAGACAAAGACAGAAGAGAACTACTGCTCCTGCAGGCATATCGTACGAGGCTGAGCTCGTGCATGAGGTTGGCAACCTTATTAAATATGTCTACCTTTGTGCTACAGTAAAAACTGCTCTACTTCTTTGTTTTAACTGCAGAGAAAAGGCAGAACTCTCAATTGTCTAGACAATACACTTAATGAATTTAAAACGTTTCTCTAATGAACTGACGCTGGTAATGAATATGACACACATTGAGGACACGTGTTCATAGCATTACCAGGCAGACTTTGTTCTGGGATACCCAGGGTAAAAGAAGCAGACGTAGACTGAAAAACAAATGGAGACGAGAACTGGAGATGGACGTGACAATGATGAGGAAGGCATGGAAAGACCTTGACCTGATAGCACGAGACAGGAGGACTTGGCGTTTGTTTGTTGTAGATGTTGTAGATCTATGCACCTTGGGGAGATAAAGGATAATGAATGACTTAATGAAAAATTGCTGCATTTCTTTGTTTTTAGCCACCGAGAAAAGAAAGAAGAACACTCAGGTGTTAAGACAATTTAATTAATTTAAATTGTTCTTCGCGAATGAACCATTTCCTGCCACATAACGTAACCACAGAATTGGAGACGTTACAGTGTTCTGTCAGAGAACACTTTTTGCCCTTAAATAAATTATTTTACAGTGTGAACAGACACAAAATAATATATGTACATACCCTTGACCACCAGGTTGGATGTACAATGTAAAAATGCTTCAAGTGTTTCTTGTATCTGAAAGGGACAGAAATAATATATTCTTGTGTATATATTCTGACATACAACGAATAACATTTTCTTGTATGTACATTCTGATTTATAACAAGTATGTGTACATCCTGATATATAACAAATAAAATGTTTTTGTATGTAAATTCTAACCAATAACGAGTAATATATTCTTGTGTGTTGTTGTTTAACTAGGGCTGCAGAGCTTCTCTCTCTTTTGCAGGCAATACCAAGTTGAAGACTCCTTGGTATTATCAACACAGTAGATCTAGGCTTTTCCTGTGGCTTTTCTACCATTCCAAAATGTGCTGAGTTGGAAGTCATGAGCTCCAGTTTCTCCAGCTTGGCTTGCTTTTGAAGGATCATCACATCTGGTTCCAAGCTAAGAGTAAGAAGTGTGTGGAATACTGTGCATTTCCCACCATCCAAGGGGGCTCTCCAACTATGCAGAGCTAAAATACCATGCTCTGTTTCTGGGCTCTTCAAAAGGAATTGTCACGTCCTGCACAGAGCCACTTCTCAGCTTCCCCTGTCAATCACTGGGTCCATAGAGATTTTCCTGCATGCAGTTAACCAGGTCAAAGCCAAAGAATCACGTCTGAGGCTCAAGTGACTTCAAGCTTAGTTTGCAATGCTGGGTTCTCAACAAGTTTCACTACTGGGGGAATCCCTGGAAGCATGTGGATGATTTCAAGAGTCAATGAGGATGTAATTAGACTCACAGACAGAGGTTCACTTCCACACATCTATATTGTGGCATTGTGCATAGCTGGTGGTCATATAAGGATGACTCCAGATATGCCTCCATGCATATTCTTGTGTGTACATCCTGACATATAACAAATAATATTTTCTTGTGTGTACATTCTAGCCTATAACAAGTAATATTCTCTTGTGTGTATGTCCTGACATATAACAAATAACATTTTCTGCTGTGTAATTCTGATCTATAAAAAGTAGTATATTCTTGAGAGTAGATCCTGATTGACAGAGTGGGTTAGAGTGCCGGTCCCTTGTGGCAAAAGTGCCAGGTTTGAATCATGGTACCAACACATTCCAGTCTGCCCAGTTGTAAATGGGTACCTGACTTTGAGTTAGGGAAGGAAAAGGCAGCGAGGAAGGGAACTGGTCACCCCACCTCTCGATGCTGGACCTAGTATGGTGAAGTCTCTAACATTTCACTCCCCAACGGCAGTATCTGCTATGGGACAACCTTTACCTTTTAGATCCAGATAAATAACAAATAACGCTTTCTTGTACGCACATTCTTTCCTATAACAAGTAGTATAACCTTGTGTGTACATTCTGACACATAACGTTTTCTTGTACGCACATTCTTTCCTATAACAAGTAGTATAACCTTGTGTGTACATTCTGACACATAACGTTTTCTTGTACGCACATTCTTTCCTATAACAAGTAGTATAACCTTGTGTGTACATTCTGACACATAACGCTTTCTTGTACGCACATTCTTTCCTATAACAAGTAGTATAACCTTGTGTGTACATTCTGACATAATGCTTTCTTGTACGCACATTCTTTCCTATAACAAGTAGTATAACCTTGTGTGTACATTCTGACATAATGCTTTCTTGTACGCACATTCTTTCCTATAACAAGTAGTATAACCTTGTGTGTACATTCTGACACATAACACTTTCTTGTACGCACATTCTTTCCTATAACAAGTAGTATAACCTTGTGTGTATACTCTAACACATAACAGATAACGCTTTCTTGTACGCACATTTTGGCCTATAACAATTAGTATATTCTCATGTGTACATCCTGGCACATAACAAATAATGCTTTCCTGTACACACATCCTTGCCTATAACAAGTAGAATATTTTTGTGTGCACATGCTGACCTACAACAAATAATCCTTTCCTGTACACACATTCTGGCCTATAACAAGTAGAATATTTTTGTGTGTACATCCTGACCTACAACAAATAATGCTTTCCTGTACACACATTCTTGCCTATAACAAGTAGAATATTTTTGTGTGTACATCCTGACCTACAACAAATACTGCTTTCCTGTACACACATTCTTGCCTATAACAAGTAAAATATTTTTGTGTGTACATCCTGACCTACAACAAATAATGCTTTCCTGTACACAAATTCTTGCCTATAACAAGTAGAATATTTTTGTGTGCACATGCTGACCTACAACAAATAATCCTTTCCTGTACACACATTCTGGCCTATAACAAGTAGAATATTTTTGTGTGTACATCCTGACCTACAACAAATAATGCTTTCCTGTACACACATTCTTGCCTATAACAAGTAGAATTTTTGTGTGTGTACATCCTGACCTACAACAAATACTGCTTTCCTGTACACACATTCTTGCCTATAACAAGTAAAATATTTTTGTGTGTACATCCTGACCTACAACAAATACTGCTTTCCTGTACACACATTCTGGCTTTATAACACGTAGTATATTCTTTGTGTACATTCTGGCATATAACAAATAACACTATCTAGTATTACATTCTGACACATAACAAAAAGACAGATTGATTTTATTGATTAAGTCAGTTGCCAGGAAAATAATTTTATTGCTTAGTTTGATCCCGACTCAACTTATATTGTTATATGGACAAGTGGATCACACCTATGTCTAGCCATCAAGAGGCTTAGAGAAACCCTTGTCATTATATCAGCCTATTTTAACTTCAGCAAGCTGAACATCAATGCCAGCAAAACTACATAATCTTCCCTCTTAGCGGTAACGCAGTGGTTAGTGCATTGGCGTCCTAGCTCGGTGGTCCATGGTTCAATCCCCAGATGAGGTGCGATTCTTTTAGACCGCAAAAAGACAACATTCTAGGCAAGCAATTTTCTACCAGTGTGCTGCTGCATACTGGTGTGCCGCGAAGGGTCCACAGATGTACCACTGGAGTTTGGGAGAAGGTCAAAAAGAAGCGAGAAAAAAAATTAGGAATTAAAAAACTCATAGGATGTCTTTATAAATGATATCTTTTTTAATGACATCTCATTTAAATAATTGAAAAAAACAAACAAACATGAATATAAATTTTTAAAATAAATCTTTTGAAACCCAGACAATATTATTTTAAAAAATAACAAAATGATTAGAATTTTAGCTATTGAACTTTTAAACACAATCTTAATACTTGTTTTTTTAATGATAAAATCTCTCCTTAAAAAAAAAAAACCAGATTGTGTGCCGTGACAATTTTAGCACCTTGTTCAGTGCGCCGAGAGTTGACAAAGGTTGAAAATCGCTGTTCTAGGCAGTAGAAAGATACAGATGCCCCCTCCCGTCCAGAACCATCCCAACAGAGAACTAGTTGACAAATAGACACACAAAAAAAAAAAGATTGAAACTAAAATCCCTAGCGCTCATAGAAATGAATACAAAACACCATCTCCCAGGAGATACAGAAGAATTAAGTAAAGTATCCTACTGTCCACCAAATACAATCCACAAACTGTCCTAAATACACACTACACTCATGGATTACTCAGTGAACAAGTTAATAAAGATTGTAGCAACTGCTACCACTAAACCTCTCCATCATTAATATCCCGTACAGAGACAGCTAATACTGAGGTGTTATGGATAAATGTAATGCTTTCTGCCATATATATGCAAGGGAGATAAAGAATCCAAAACTAATGACTAGTGAATATTTTATAAATCTATCATTAAAAACAGCTGCCTTTAACAAATACGTTAAGCCACTACCTCTGATCCAGTAAACTGTAAGCCATCTTGAGATAAGCCATGGCAGGGTGATTGTCATCCGTTGTTTGTGTGTGGAAGTAAACGACGACATAGTCACTCTCAACCACAGGGTCCATCACTCGGATCAGGTACAACAGAGTCTAGATAAGGAAATACTTTTCTGATCAAGATCTGACCTGATAATGTTGAATTATGTTGAACAATCAAATCTCAAACAAGTGACTGACCACGGAATACAACATATCACCATCATTATCTTCTTTGCTCCTTCTGGAGCATGGAGCCACCATTGAAGCTGGTCCTCTTGCAGGAAGCCTGCACTAAGCATTTACATGCTCTTACAATGGTGGCTTCTGTAACACTGTTTAACATGATGAGGTTGGCAGCCTCAGACACAACCTCATATTAGTCACCTTGTACGACATAACTGAGGGTGCAGTAGTTGTTCTTTCTTTGTCTCGTCAGAGACCCCCAGGGACTACCCAGGGGGAATAAAACAGGGTACATCCATTCTAGAGTATTGTGTGGCAGAGAGGTTAGAGTGCTTGCTTCTCGAGGCAAAGGTGCCAAATTTGAAACCTGGTTGGGCCACACTCAATTCTACCCAGCTGTAAATGGGTACTTTGACTCTGCTCCTGAGGTAGGGGAAGGCACAGAGCAGTGAAGAAGGGAACTGGTCACCTGACCTTGTAAAGCTAAGAACTAGTATATTAAAGTCTCTAACACTTCACTCCCCTACAGCTATAAGAAGACATGGAAAGACATTGAGCAGATGGCACAAGACAGGAGGAACTGAAGGGTAAGACATGAATTAATGAATTTTAAAAACGGCGACAAATGTTACACCAATTAATTTAAAAAACACCAACAAAACTGTTACACTAATTAGTTAATGAAGACCAAAAAAAAACTGTTACTTACTTACTTAGTCGTTCCCCTTCTACCGTGAGGTGTAGAGGTTTGGAAGAGAGAGCGCTAGACTATCCTATCGGCTGTCTTCCTCCTGGCCTGGTTCCATTCTAGTCTTCTGTCCTTCAAAGATGTCTAATGTTGTCCTCCCAGCAGACTCTGGGTTGTCCTGGGGGTCTGGATCCCTGCCTCTTTGTTTCCCATGCTTGTCATGGTAGCCGATCTTCTCCCATTCTGCAGACATTGCCAAACCATCTTAGTTGGGACTGTTCTACTTGGGTCTGCAGGGGGTGGGATTTTAGGCCTTGACGTATTGACTGGTTGCGGACCATGTTTCTTCTTGTTACTTCAACCACCTTCCTCAGATACCTCATTTCTAAGGTTTGGATCTGGCTTTTGTGGGGTGTAGTCATTGCCCATGACTCGCATCCATATGTCAAGACAAAAAAAAACTGTTACACTGATTAATTAATGAACACCAAAATTTTTTTACACTAATTAATTAATTAACACCAACAGAACTGTTACACTAATATATTAACTCTTACTATCCGGCAAGCCCCGTGAAGTGGCGCGGGTTTAGTACCAATTTTACGGCTCGCCAGTTCAACTGGCGCGCGGCGGTAACGATAGCGAAAGTAGCGCGTAAGAACGCGATTTTAGCTTAAGTAAGAGTTAATGAATACAACAATTTTTTTACACTAATTAATTAATCTTCTTCTTCTTCCGTCCTTAGCCAACGACCGGCAAAGCAGTCAGTGGCCATTACGCCTAGTGGCGTCTTAAGGGCAACAGCGAATAGATTTTCTTTGCCGTTGTTCCCATCACGCCTAACGGCGTCTTTAGGGCAACGACAAATCAATCCGTTTGCTGTTGTTTCCGTAATCAAAGTGACTGGCAAACGGGTGATCAGCCCGTTGGGAATTAATTAATGAACACCTAAAATTGTTACACAAATTAATTAATGAACACCCAAATAAATTGTTATACTAATTAATTATTTAACACTAAAAAAAAAACACCAGTCTACCTTATCTAGATTCGCTCTATGAGCTGGGTAATTTTTGCCCAAAAACACAACAATGGGACGACCAGTCCTGTCCACACCAGCACGGTAAAGGCAATGTAAGCCTGCTATTTCTGTAAGGTCTTCATGTTTGGCTCGCTTAAGCAGGCCTTCATATCTGTAACATTGCGATATTTTAAATTTAATTATCTAGAATAGATGACAAAAAAGTACTCCTAAATAATGAATAAACAATTAAATATATTTTTTGTAATGTGCTGAAAGGGATTCATGTTGGCTGTCAAGCTATTGCAACAGGTTACAGAATTCAGGACAGTAATTGGCTGAAATGAAGAAGAGTGGGCCATGTTCTTCGATGTCATCGTAGTCAGTCACCAATGTTGTTAAGGTTAGGATTAAGGTTAGGTTTTAGGGTTAGTTTTAGGATATCTAAAGCTAAAAATTAACCCCTACCCCTTTTTACTGCATCTCTGAATTCTTTTTTAAGGCTGTATCGAACAGATGGACACTGTTCCTCATTTCAACCCAATAATTCATACACAACATAAAGGTTACGTTTACATCAGCCTCAATCTGGCAGCATGGATAAAACCTGGAGTGAAGTTGAAAGTCCCAACCAAGATGGACTGGTTTCCATTCCCAGCACAGACACAGAAAAATACAACAGGAGGCTGACACTTGGGAGTCATGACCCACGTGGGCCCACCCTCAAGAGTGTAAAAGAGATAAAAGGGCAGAAACACTTGTCTGATGGAAGGAACTCTTCTGATGATCAGATTTCCTCCTGTTGTTATGCTCTGTATAAAGTTTCCTATCATATTTTAACCACATAATGGCCCAAGTTCTGTAAGTCTGGAAGATGTTTATGAAAATCAGCACATGAAAGATAAAATAAACACCATCATCATCATTCAGCTCTTAGTGGAGCACAGGGGCTCAACAAAAACATGAAAAGCCATCCTGTCCTGCGCCATCTGTTCAAGATACTCTCTTTATAACTTTCATGCTTGTCTCCAGTTTTCTTCTCCAAATGTTTTTTTTTTTTGTTTTGTTTTGGTCTCTATTTTTCTTACCTTGTAGATTCCAAAACAAGAACTACCTATCAACTCGTTTTTCTTAATGAATGCCCTATCCTACACCAGCATTTCCTCCTCACCTGTTTCACAGGTATGCGTCTGGTTCTTGTCACCAGTTACACATTAGTGATCTTGTCATACCATTTCAATCCTTTTCTTACCATTTAAATCCTTGTCCTTGTCATACCATTTTGATCCTTGTGTTATACCATTTTGATCCTTGTCATACCATTTCAATCCTTGTCAACCATTTTGATCCTTGTCACACCATTTCAATCCTTGTCATACCATTTTGATCCTAGTCATACACCTTGTCATACCATTTTGATCCTTGTCATACCGTTTCAATCCTTGTATTATGTGCAAGCCACCCGTTTATGAAAGTATTATCTTTCTTGTTGTAAATATTGTTGTTCTCCATGTTTCAGAACCATACAATAGGACTGAATTGACATTTGAGTTGCAGATTCTTATTTTTGAGTTGGACTTCATTTCTTATGATTTCCATATATTTCCCAAAGTAATGGAAACTCCGCTTGCCTTATATATTCTTATTTTGATACCACTGTCCGATCCTCCAACTTTGTTTATATTCATCATTTTCATTTGTAAAGGTAAAGGATTCCGTTACACGCCCATTGAGGCATTTGGGAATATGGTGTTAGGCCCATATTTTCTTGACCATCAACACACTAGGGGTGATGTGGTCAGCATCACGCCGGCTGCGTTAACCTTCCCAGAGTTGCTCTGGTACCCAATTTAGGCTGGGTAGACTCCGGAGCTGTTTGCGGTCTAAAAAATCCCATCTCAACTGGGGATCGAACCATGGACCACCGAGCTAGGAAGCCAGTGCACTGACCACTGAGCTAGGAAGCCAGTGCACTGACCACCAGGCTAGGAAGCCAGTGCACTGACCACCAAGTTAGGAAGCCAGTGCACTGACCACTGAGCTAGGAAGCCAGTGCACTGACCACTGAGCTAGGAAGCCAGTGCACTGACCACCAAGCTATGAAGCCAGTGCACTGACAACCAAGCTAGGAAGCCAGTGCACTGACCACCAAGCTAGGAAGCCAGTGCACTGACCACCGAGCTAGGAAGCCATTGCATTGACCACTGAACTAGGAAGCCTGTGCACTTACCACCGAGCTAGGAAGCCAGTGCACAGACCACCGAGCTAGGAAGCCAGTGCACTGACCACTGGGCTAGGAAGCCAGTGCACTGACCACAGAGCTAGGAAGCAAGTGCACTGACCACCAGGCTAGGAATCCAGTGCACTGACCTAGGAATCCAGTGCACGGACCACCGAGCTAGGAAGCCAGTGCACTGACCACCAAGCTAGGAAGCCAGTGCAGTGACCACTGAGCTAAGAAGCCAGTGCAGTGACCACCGAGCTAGGAAGCCAGTGCACTGACCACCGAGCTAGGAAGCCAGTGCACTGACCACCGAGCTAGGAAGCCAGTGCACTGACCACCGAGCTAGGAAGCCAGTGCACTGACCACCGAGCTAGGAAGCCAGTGCACTGACCACCGAGCTAGGAAGCCAGTGCACTGACCACCGAGCTAGGAAGCCAGTGCACTGACCACCGAGCTAGGAAGCCAGTGCACTGACCACCAAGCTAGGAAGCCAGTGCACTGACCACTGCAGCTCCATTTTCATTTGTGCTTCTTACGAAACCTTGAACTATCACTGCAGCTAGTCTTCTTGCAGGAAACCTGCACCGAGCATTCAGATGTTCTTGACACAAGGGTTTCTGTGCCAGGTTGCAAACCACATGCACAACCTCATATACTATGTCACGCCCGAGGGTTTGTTTATATTGATGCAAAGTTATACGTATGATTCCACGTATATTTTAAACAGCGTGAGATCACTTTCATAAATCAGGAAGATCTGTATGAAAATCAGCACATGAATGCTCAGATAATATGTCAGATCCATATTCAAAACGGAAATGAACACTTTCAAAATGGCATATATAACGAACTGGTCACTGAACTGAGACACGATGGGTTCACAACAACAGTTAAAGAATAGCGGCCATAGCAGATTGGGTTCAATTCTCACTGCAGGCAGAAAACTAACAGGAGGGTGACACTTGAAAGTCAAGACCCACATGGGCATGCTCCACATTATAAGAATTATTATGTAATTATAATCAGATTTCTAAAACTCAGAAGCAAAAGTTTAAGATCTAAGAAATTTTTTTGTTAAATACCTCCTCCGTATTTCCATATTCTTCAGCTCAACTGCTGCTGTCTGCAACATTCTAGAAGCTTTAAGTTTGTCAGGGTCTTCCTCCATGTTGGCAAATGGATGGTGACCAACATCAGCAGCCACAGGCTGGGCAAACTCTTTATTAAGGTCAACTGTTTGCTCCATATCTATGCTGTCTCCACCTACGAGTCAGATGTGTACAAAGTTCAGATTTAATTACCAGTTAAACAGACACATATACTAACAAGAGACATATATTAACCTCTAAAACAACTATCTCACAAATCCCAACTAAGAATCATCAAGTGTTATATAAATTCTTCATTACTGTATGATGTACAAACATGGACAATGAACATGCAATTAGAAGAAAGAATTGAGGCCTTTGAGAGGTAGAGGGAGACAACAACAAAAAAAAAACACATGGAGAAGAAAACTGTAGACATAAAAGACAGGGATAAAGAAGACATGAAAAAGCCTTGACCTTTAACCTCTCAGCAAATTCTTGACTTGATTTACTTTGAGCAGAGTTTGCTAATGTTATTGTTGTTCAGAATTGACATCATTGCACTCTAGGCAAATTCTTGACTTGATTTACTTTGAGCAGAGTTTGGTAATGTTATTGTTGTTCAGAATTAACATCATTGCACTCTAGGCAAATTCATAGATGCTCAGTCTCCCTAGGTAAATGTTGAAGGGTATGAATACTGATTGTTCCTGTTGCACACTGGTTGTATGCACTCCAGATGCATCCTTTCATACATCTAGTGTTATATTTCCTAACAAGAACAGTTGGGCGACCCCAGATGTGTGCAAGAGAGACATGAGGGCACCGGACATAAATCCAGGAAACTGGGAGTATGAAGCTGCCGATCGCATCAAGGGCGATGCTCTCTACAGCCCCACCTCAGATTTGTTGAAAAGAAGCTCTGTTCTTGTGCGTTAATTCACCGGGAAATTATTATTTTGTAAATTTATTACCCAAACCGATCACCGTACTCTTTCTTGACTGAAAAAGTGACATTTCACATTGTGAGCTCTACCCCCATCCCCCGCAGTGTAGAATTTTTTTTTTTTCTTAAATTTTTTTCTTTCTTAAATTATGTGTTTTGGCGCGGCTTTGGAGGCATTATGTGCTAGTGGTACTCATTTGCCCTTTGTGAAAAGACTGTCAGATACCAGGTGGTCCGCTTGGGCAGATGCGACAAAAGCACTTTTACACAATTCATCAATTCATAACCCTCCACTCCCAAGGGAGCATAGGCCTTCAACAAACACATGCCAAGTCCTCCTGTCACGTGCCATCATCTCAAGTTCTTTCCATGTTCTCCTCATCATTTTCACCTCTGTTTCCAACTCTCTTCTCCATGTACTTCTTGGTCTTCCTCTGCCTCTCCTGCCCTGGGGGTTCCAGAACAAGGACTGCCTTGTAATGCTATCAACAGGTTTCCTTAGTGTAAATCCGATGTATAGTGGTGAATTCCATTCCAGACTTTGTTCAACTATTATTCTCAAAGTGGCTATCTGGTCTGTACATGATCTGTTTTGTCGAAAACCTGCTTGTTCATCTCTCAGTTTCTTGTCTATGGACTCTTTTAATCTCTCAAGGATAATCCTGTTTAATACTTTTCCTGGCACTGATAGTAACATTATTCCTCTATAATTTGTGCACTCTTGTAGATTTCCCTTCTTAGGCAACTTAACCAGATATCCTTCCTTCCATTCTGCTGGTATCTCTTCCTTTTCCCAGACTTTACCAAGTAATTTATATAACATCTCTGTAGCGGTGTCGATATCTGCTTTGATGGCCCCTGCTGGAATGCCATCAGGTCCAGACACTTTTCCATCTCTTAAAAGCTTTACGGCTTTCTTTATTTCTTCCTTCGTTGGTCTTTGTTAATTTGTAGCTCTTCTTCTGCTGGCTGGATGTCCGGCGGGTTTTGTGGAGCTGGTCTATTGAGAAGGTCCCCAAAATATTCTGTCCACCTCTTCATTTGCTCTTGTATATTGCTGAGCAGTTTCCCATTCTTGTCTTTTATGAGGCAACTTGTTTGCTTGTATTTCCCTGTTAGCTTCTTTGTGCTGCTATACAGTTCTCTCATATTTCCTTTGGCTGCAGCATCTTCTGCCTCTCTTGCCAACTCCTCAATATACTTCCTCTTGTCTCTTTTGATACTTCTTTTTACTTCTTTGTTTGCTTCTGTGTACACTTCTTAAACCTTGGCTTTGGAACTTCTGGTTTTGCTTGTGTTTAACTCTGCTTTCTTGTTTTTTCTGTCTTTTATCTTATTGATGGTTTCTGTTGTTATCCATGCTTTTTGTTGTCTTTCCCTTTTCCCCAGTATTTCTTCACATGTCTCCTTCCATACCGTTTTGACCTGCTGCCAATAGTCTTCTGTATTCTCTATATCTTCCAGCTGTTGGAGCACTTGGAATTTGTTGGATACTGTGACCGCAAATTTGTCTCTTGTTTCTTGATTTCTTAGCTGTCCTACATTAAACTGTTGTCTATAATTTTGCATTATTGCATATCTCTTGAGTTTCATTTTTACTTTGGCTATCAGAAGATGGTGATCTGATGCCACATCTGCTCCTCTATATACCTTTACATCCTGCAATGATGATCTAAACTTCTTCTTTATGCATATATGATCGATCTGATTTTCTGTTCTATGGTCTGGTGATATCCATGTTGCCTTGTGTATTCTCTTATGTGGAAACATGCTTCCTCCTGTAGCCAGTTAATTTGAAGCACAGAAGTTTGCGAATAGTTCTCCATTTTCATTCATTACTCCTAGCCAATGTTTTCCCATGACTTCTTCAAATCCGGTGTTGACTGTACCTATCTTTGCATTCATGTCACCCATCAAAATTGTGATGTCTCTTCTTTTTACTTTATCCATAATTTCCTGTAGTTTAGTATAAAATGCTTCTTTCACAGACTCTTCTTTGTCATTAGTTGGTGCATAACACTGGATGAAATTTACATGAATTTTCTTTTTAGCTGTTTTTAAAGTAGCTGTTATTATTCTGGGTCCAACTGCTTCCCATTCAATTAGTGCTTTCTGTGCTTCTTTAGATAACATATGAGCTACCCCTTCACTGTGG